>VXAC01008561.1:0-41383 GCA_013399225.1 Rhipidura dahli
GCCCTGCCCTGCCCTGCTGCATTTTTTCCCATCGTTAAACAGGTGAAACCCCCCAGCTATTGTGGAAGGAAACCACTGCATCCAGAGGCCATCCATCTTCCATGATGAAGGGAAAACTCAATTTTTAGTGATTTCCTTATACCTTATATTTAAGTCTTTTTGTCCCTCCCCTACAGGACATCATGAATGCATTTGCCAACATTTTTGTTATTAAACTTTGTACAGCCATGGAGCATTTAAAATATCTACTATGCAACCTGGAACAGATGTATTTTATCAGTTGTGTGAAGTGTACAATTTGTGAAAGGTTGTAGGAGATGCATATTTGTGTGTTTGTGTGGATGTACATATTTGCTGTGTGTATGGACTGTACAGTTAAGGATGTGTTTTGCTTGGCACTGCACTCCAGCTCCCTTAGAAATAGTTACAGCCCTGGAATACCAACCTACCACCTAGTTTAGCCATTTGAAGTCGCTGATAAAAATTAATTGTAAATGTAATTTAGTACTCAGTAGTATGCAAATTTTATGTCTAAACTCAAGTGAAAATAAGCATTCAGTCGAATTTTTTTGGCATTTGTCAAAAGCCCTCTAAAAACCATCCAGGCTGCGGGCTAAGCTGCCTTTCATAAATCTCAACTGAAGACTTGCTGCTGACTTCTTAAGACTAAATTATTTCTATTGTTCTCGAGTAATTACATTTTTGTTGTTATCTGTGGAAAGAGCCCCACTGGGTTGAGCGTGTAAGTATATGGGAGTGGGGGGAAGGAGGATTTGTGTTAGTTAAGTGGAGATGATAAAGCTGAAAACATAGCAGCAGGACATAAATCAGATTTTTCTTCTTTTTCTAGTTGGCTTGTCACAATAAAACATTGCAACAGATGCTGAAGCCAGGGTCAGATCCAGATGAAGGAGATGAAGCCTTGAGGTTTTATGCCAAACATACAGCCCAGATAGAGGTAAAGAATTGCTCTCCAGAAGATGGACTGGGAGACAAGTTGGCATCTTGCATGTGGTGTATCTCCTCTTTTTAAGCTTCCAAATGGGGTGGATTATTTATGAGGAGAATGTTGGATAATATGTTTTTGGCTGTGGGAAGAAAAGGAATGCACCTATATTAGAAGTGGCTCCAAACCATCATTTCACAGTAGCTTTCCTGTGTGTTACCAAACGTGTTTTGCTAGTGAAATAATGACTCTGGATAGAAGCTGTGTCATGAAGTCAAGAATGATCTTGTATGGTACATCACTCGAATAAATAATCACGAGTTTCAAAGCCACTGATGCTGGCTGATCACATTAAAAGTCTGGCTGGAGTACAAAGAGGTTTTGAAGTGGTGTAGATGTTCAATATGGCTTTTGTTTAAAACACCCAGCCTTGGCCTGGTTCAGCAGTTCTGCTCTCTGTTTTAAACTTTACACCTGCCATGGGTTGCATTTAGATAGAGGGCCACAGAGCTTCCATCTAGCCCACCACAGGATAGATGGAAGCTCCAGAGCCTTGGCTGTCCAGAGGGCAGCTCAGTGCTTTTCTTAATGTGTTTTAATACTTTGGATGCTGCTGAGATCTGTCTTAGCAATTATCAGCCAGTTTATCTGCGTAGGTTGTAAATTCAGGCACTAAACAAGCACTGTGGTCAACTTTTATGTGGCCAAAAGCTTCTTCTGAAAAAGTGAAACCCAACCCAGCATTGCTGCTATGCAAAATAGGTAATTGCTTGTCTTTGAAAGCAGTCCTAGACCTGCTTGGTGTTTCAGATGTTATCTCCCCTATATTAAGGCATCTCATTTGTTTGATTTGAAATTCAAATGGTGGTGGTTTTCTATTTTCACCAGTGGCTGTACAGAGGCATGGTCATAGGAAATGAGTTTTCTACCTATTTCTGTATTTTTAGTAATGCAGAGTCCACCATCAGAATGAGGAAGCAGTTTTGATGGCAGTGTGGTGAGATGAAATAAAATCTAGCTCACTCACCAGTAACCTGGTAGCTCCTGAAATGCAAACAATTCAAAACCTTGGGTTTTGTCAAGTAAAAAGATAAAGACTGACAAGATATGGATGCTGCTTGAGTAACAAGGTGCTATTTTTGCATATTCACCTTCACAATTTATCCTATCACAGAAATAGATTCAAGATGAAAAAAGAATTTTGTAATCAGAGCAGAAAGTCCCTGAACTTCTCCACTTTTTACTGGGAGAGATTTGTTTCAATTTACAGCAAAATTGAAGTGTTCTGAATTAGAACATTTTTTATATTTGGGGAACTCTGGACCTAGATTTGTCTTTGACACCTTATTAAGGCAGGCTTTTGAAAATAAAAACTGCTTTACTCTGTTTTGGGATTGATTGGTCCAACTTTATTGTAATGTTCAAATAATTAATGCATTTATTTGTAAATAAAAGGGGAGCTGTGAACAAGAAAAGATATGACAAAATGATTGGATAGTCACTGACTCTGACAAAAATGTGCATTTTATTTCTAGATTGTTCGCCACGATAGAACAATGGAAAAGATTGTCTTCCCTGTCCCCAATATTTGCGAATTCCTCACTCGGGAATCCAAAAGTCGGGTGTTCAATACCACAGAGAGAGATGAGCAAGGGAGCAAAGTCAATGACTTTTTCCAGCAGACTGAAGATCTGTACAACGAGATGAAATGGCAAAAGAAAATTAGGAGTAAGTACTGTAATTTTAAAAAAAAAAGTAGCCTCATTATGCTAAAATCTTGCTTTTAAACCTACAAATACTTTCATTTTAATGATAGCCTTTTCTCTGTTCACTCTGATGCTACAACAGGAAAAACTGTTCTGGGCTTGAGAGTATAGGTCAGCTGAGACACTTGCATGCCACCATAAAAGAAGTCTAATATGGAGCAGCTATTAATATGTTCAAGATGATGTCCAAAAGTTAAACTCAGGGATGGACAAACTGGGAGTAGTTCTACTCATCTTGATAGCATTGCACCTAATTAAGCCAAGGCCCCTAATATTTAACAAAAACATGTGTAGCTGCATATTTGAGGTTTGCAGATTCCTGAAAGGCCATTAAAAGACTTGTAAACGTCAGTCACTTAAAAACATCTCTCACCAGAACCTCAGCTGCTTTAAATATGCCCGGCTCCCATGGAGTCAGTCCCCTCTGCCAGTTCCCATCAGCCTGGTGTGACTGGGCTGCAGGCTGGCCCAGCTGGTGCACGCCCTGTGCTACTGGGGTGGCACATGTGTGGCCTTGAGCTGCTTGGTCAAGGTCATGGGGGAGAGGTGAAAGCAGGGACACCAAGAGAAGGGGCAGGGAAGCCCCACCAGGTACCCTGAATGTCCTTAGCTCACTGGTGAGCAGTGCAGCTGCTGGCCCTGGGCAGCAATGGGGCTGTTGCCAATACACCCGGATCAGGAGGCTCCTGCCAGCACAGCCACTGTCAGCTCTGCCCTTGGCTTTTGGAGCAGAAAGTTGGATTTCATATATCATAGAATCACAAAATGGTTTGGGTTGGGAGGGACCTTAAAGATCACACAGTTCTACCCTTCCTGCCATGGGCAGGGACACCTTCCACCATCCCAGGTTGCTCAGAGCCCCATCCAGCCTGGCCTTGGGCACTGCCAGGGATGGGGCAGCCACAGCTGCTCTGGGCAACCTGTGCCAGGGCCTCCTCACCCTCACAGGGAACAATTCCTTCCTCATATCCAATCTAACCCTGCTCTCTGTCAGTGTGAAGCCATTGCCCCTTGTCCTGTCACTCCAGGCCCTTGTCAAGAGTCTCTCTCCATCTTTCCTGTGGGCTCCCTTCAGGCACTGCAAGGCCACACTGAGGTCACCCCAAAGCCTTCTCTTCTCCAGGCTGAACATACATAGAAATGCCTAAAAGTGATCACTCCATTCACTGCTAAAGTGCAGGTGCTCTTGGAGTGTCACACACCATCTGCTCACAGCAATTGATCTGAAAGGAAGGAAGAAGAAAGGAAGGAATAGGGTCTAGAGCAGCAGTATAGTCAGAGCAATATGGGAGCATCCTGAATGTGATGGGAATATGGATGTTATTGCAATTTTTATATGGCTATTCCCAGGCTATAATTTGCAGCAGCAGCAAGTCTTCAGCATGAACCCCATCAACCCAAGTCTGCTTCTCTTGCTGGCACCCTAAAAACTTAGTTGTGACAAACTCACCCAGAACAGAAACCAAAAAATGCATGACTACAGAATGTGCAGTCTATTTGGAAATAAAAGTCATTGTATTGTAGAAAAATTACTTCAGTGAAAAAAAAAATATATCTGGGGGTTTTGCTTTAGAAACACAAATAAAAGAGCCAACCCAACAACTAGATAGACCAGACCTGCCTAATGCTGTAAACAAAGAAAATTGGTTTATTTTTATTCAGAACAGAAATTTCTCAATTCCTTTCATCAGTGGAATAGCCCACAAGTCTCAGTATTGGGGGTTTTTTTATTATTTGAAAAGATAATACAGGTTGAAGCTGGGTTCATTCTTTAGCCAAGTGTCTGTTAGCAGGAAGTCTGTGCTGCTTAAATTGACAGATGTCATTTTTGCAATGGCTCCAAATGCTTAAATCTCAGCAGCCAGCCTCAAAAGGTTATCACAGTGAAATCTGAATATTTATCTAATTGCCATTAAAGACTATTCAGACTAAAGCCTGAGACAGTCATACGCAGTTGAAGGGGTCTGCTGTTTATAAAAACTTAGCTGGGTACTCTGCATACTTGCAGGAAGTTTCCAGTACTTGGAAATCTAATTAATAGGGATGCATCATGTTTGAAACCTCTCTGACCAGAGATCTTTTTACACTGTTGCACGTAGGATCTTGTTTCAAATGTTCATGTAAATGTATTTTAGTGCATTCATATATGGGAAGTGCTTGCCTGAGTCTTAGCACACTGTGATCTTGTTCCTGGCCTTCTTGCTGAACTGTGTATGTGACTCTGGACACAAAACCAACCCCGTTTGGCACTGTTTCCCTTTTTAGTCTTTTCTAGCCAGGCTGTAGGTTCTTAGGGATATGGACTATTTCTGTGTGTTTGTACAGCACGTCACATATGGAGATCACGGCTTGTTTGAGTCCTTTTAAGCAGGAGTACAGAGCTGTTTGTCAGCAGGTGACCATGGGCTTCTGAGCATCACAAAGGAAATAGCCAGCTTTTGTAGAACCAAAACCCAGGCAGACCAAATTTTGCCTGCTTCCCAAGCAGATCAAAATGGTTTTAGTTTGACAGAGGTGGGGAGAATCCTGCAGTTCTGAAGCCATGCCTATTCCATCGTTCTCTGCGTATGTCATCAGCGTGCTTGGTCCAAATAGGTCATCTGGATGACCCATTCTGGGTGTTCTGGGTGACTGGCATTCAGAGTGCTAAAATCTATTTGCTTGCTTGATTTTGTGTCCCCATGCACAGAGGCTGCAGTTTCAGATGCAGCTGAAAAGACTCCTTTGCAAAATATCTGGGCCTAAAATCTTCCCAGAGGCAAAACTCTGGTATATAATAAACTGTACTGTGATCTTTGGATTAAAAGCTCTGCTTGAAACTACATTTTATGGCAAACCTAGGTTTAATATTTGTCCATTTTAGTTAATTGTAAAGATCTGCATATTTTCTACATTAATCTGTATTTGGTTCCCTTGGGGCCATTGCTGATTGAGTTTCTGCTTGCTTTCAGTTCACTGATTGCTGCTTTTCTCCCCTTTCTAGATAATCCAGCCCTGTTTTGGTTCTCCAGACACATCTCTCTCTGGGGGAGCATTTCCTTCAACCTTGCTGTATTCATTAATTTAGCAGTTGCTTTGTTCTACCCTTTTGGAGATGATGGAGATGAAGGCAAGTACAGTTTGGGTTTATTTTTTGTTTTAATTTTAGATGCTTTCATTTCTAAGGTAACAAATAAAGCTGCATTTTCAGGTGCAGTCATTTCCGGAACCCATTTAGTGTCTCCTAAGTAGGTACCAGATGCTGTGTGAAATGTGGTGGTTATCTGTGTGTCACGTGGCCCACACAGTGCAGAGTGGAATGGACAGAGCATAAGCTGAAGATTATCTAGATGATCTCAGCTAATTTTTTTATATTGCCATATTACAGTGTCCTACTGCACACATTCAGCTGCACCTTCTGAACCTGAAGGAGGATTCCTGGCAGCAGAGGGACAGAGATTCCTTAAGCCTGACCAAAATGAGTGACTTGCAGTCCTGAAAACGTATGGAAGAGAATGATTTGCAAACTGTCTTGTTGGCTTTTGACTACGTTGTTTATTGGGATAAAAGGGCATAACTGTTGCAGAGGATAAATGCATTATGTAAAAATACTCTTAAAACTTATGATTCTGTCTCTGCTTCACCCCATGTCCCAGGAAATATTTAATGAAATGTGTTATTTGCTATAAATGCAGCAGACTAGCAGGAGGCCTCTTTGAAGCCCAAACAAGCTTAATTGGGATAAAGGAGACTAAATAGTTCAGAATACTGGTAATGGGAGCAGAGCCATTCACCTCTGAGCCTTTGATTTGTGGCCAGTCAGTAATGTGACTGAAAGTCACCTCTGTCTGATGGCATGTGAACTGGGCTGGTGGAAGCAGTCCAGCTTCTAGTAGATACATGTGCTTTTCACAAACACCACAGCTGGCACCAGCAAACATTCCTGCTGGCTGGCAGAACAGAAAGGCAGCAGATTAAAATACACTGGCACGGGGACCACGCTGCCCTCACAGCCCACAGGGGTGATCTCTGCAGGTCACAGCACAGGCAGCTCCACAGCCTCGTGGTGTGAAGCAGAGTCTGCAGGGCTGTGCTCTGGAGAAGGGAAGCATCTTGTCCAGGCTGCTTTGGAAGCTGGGGAGTCACTCGGAGCACACACACACCTTAGAGCCCACGGAGGGTAAGAGGAGAAATAAAGGGTTAAAAATAAACCTTTTAAGCTACTAAATTCTAGCTAATCTATACCCATGGAAATCCTCTAGTCTGCAATCAGTAGGTATTAATATTTATTCTGAACTGCAGATTTATATGGCATTAGTTTCAGTGGCCCCAGTAATCCAGTGATAGCGCATTTCAGGATTCCAGCTCCTGGTGCTTGTAAAGCCATAGCAACTCCTGAGCAATAAGGAATAGGTGTGGCCAGATGGATCAGCAGGTTATGAGGCAGCCTCCTTACTCCCAGCCTCCCCCTCCACCAAAGCCTGATCCAACAGCTGGAATTTTTCCCCATTTTCCTCAGTTCTCCCATTTTTCCCCTTCACCCTGTGTAAATCCACCTCTTCTCACCTGTCTGAAGTGCCTGGGCTGATCTAATCATGCCAAAATGCTGCCTTTTAGTAGGTACCTGCAGTTCCTACGTAATTTGACACAAGCAAAACTGCTCCAGCTGGAGACTGTTCCTGAAGGGAGCCTAAAAGAAAGAAAGAAGAGAGACAAGAGCATGTAGTGACAGGGCAAGGGGGAATGGCTTCAAGCTGACAGAGAGTAAGTTGAGTTAAGATATTAGGAAAGAATTGTTCCCTGTGAGGGTGCTGAGGCCCTGGCACAGGTTGCCCAGAGCAGCTGTGGCTGCCCCATCCCTGGCAGTGTCCAAGGCCAGGCTGGATGGGGCTCTGAGCAATTTGGGACAGTGGAAGGTGTCCCAGCCCATGGCAGGGATGATATAAATGGATGATCTTTAAGGTCTCCTCCAACATAAACCATGATTCTGTGAAGACTCCTTGCCTCCAGGGTGCCTGTCTGCACGTGGTACTGGTGTGGGTCCTGCAACGTGAAATTGCTGGACCTGCAGTAGGGAAGAAGGAAAACTGGTTTCTGAAAGAACCACAGAGAACTTTGGCCTTACCTTTCAGATCTGCTTGAAAGTCATTTTTTAGGATCCATTAAAAGTTTGCAAATCTTGTTGGCAAAGAAACTGTCTGATAGAGCTGACCTTGAATCTCCTGCCAGGGATAGAAACGCTCCTGAACTTCGCAAAAGTTCGGATGCCATCTGAATGTTGAGGCTAGGGCCTCATCTCATTGTTTTCTAATCCCAGTGATGCTGCTCAGCTGTGTATCTGTTGCCAAAGAGATAGCATGATTTCTATTGTGAGTCTAGCTAAATTTTCTATTCCCTTCTCCGCCGTCACTGACCTCTCAGTTCATCCCACAACAATAGAAGTCAGTGTACAAGTGTGACAGTGCCCTGAGATCTGAATGTGCTTTTTATATCACAGCAACATGGTGTGTTTCCAGGGCTTTGAGCAGAGGGGAGAGGGAAAACAGGGGCACGGCTCAAAACTCGGGGAGCGCCTGGAGCCAGCATCTCGCAGAGCAGCCGGGACTGGCTGTGCCGCGCCCGCAGCGCCCGGGACCCGCTGCGCGCCCGGGAGCCGAGGGCAGCCGCTCAGCGCTGCGGGCACTGCAGATGCTGCCCGGCCCTGCCCGCGGCTGCTGCCTCTGTGCCAAGTTCCCCGCTCCCGTGCAGAGGCGGAGGCTCCCGCCGAGCACCCGCAGCCCTTCGGCGGGGAGCTGCTTTTTCGGGAGCCGGCGCTGGAAACGTGGCACTGCGGCGCGCTGCCGCTCGCTGTGCTGCCCCCAGGACCGGCTATTTCTGTAGCTTTGCAATCATGGAATCGGACCGGAGGAGCCCTAATGATCCCTGCAGAAAGGAGGTGATTAGTAGCTTGCTCCAGGAGAAGGGTAAACTGTTCCATCTCTGAGCGCTCCCTGGATTTTAATGGAAATTTCATTAGCTGCTCGTATTATTACCTGTGCAAAAAGCAACAATACTCTGAGAATAATAGCTCCCGCTGCAATTAGGGCAAGCCGTGGTCAGCAGTTGTGATGCATGAATCACGCTTTTGTTAGCTCCGCTGGCAAAGGAATTGATCTTTTGGATCCGTTTCTTGGTGAAAAATGGAGTCTCCAAAGATACCTTTCTCAAATGTCCCTTTCTCCCCTGTACAGGCACGCTCTCTCCGTTGTTTTCCGTGCTCCTCTGGATAGCAGTGGCGTTTTGCACAGCAATGCTGTTTTTCATCTCCAAGCCTGTTGGCATTCGACCCTTTTTGGTGTCTGTAATTCTCAGGTCTATATATACTATAGGGCTCGGTCCTACCTTGATACTCCTTGGTGCTGCTAATGTAAGTATTTCAAAAGCAAGCAGAATTTCCCTTTCAGCAGCAGGAAAGATATTAAGGGTCTCCTATTAAAAAGCCCCTTTGATTAGAGCTGTGCAAAAACTTCTTTTTTCTGGTTCATTGGTTAAGCCAAAAAAATAAATCATTTCCAGTCGTCCTGAAACAGCAGTGTCAGCAAAGTGGGGAGCTAAGAAAAAAGCTGGTTTAGTTTTGTGCATATGCAAATATTTTAAAAACAAAAACAATATGAAATTTAAAGAAAAATTCTTTAGGCTGCAAAAGGGAAGTCAAATCTACAGTTTCTCATGTTAAAAGAATAATTTTCTCTATCAGTACACTCAGCACTATTGACACAAATTTGTGAAATGTTTCTGAGACCTTAAATATATTTTCAGGAAGGAAGGAGTTTTCAAAATTAAAAATTCTCTCAGCCCTTTGCCAGATCTCTCAACTTAGACATGAGTAAGTTTGCATGCTTACTGAGCTTGGTAAGATACACAGTTGTGCTCAAAGTCATCTATTTAAATTTCTGCCTGACTGCTACAGCTCTAATGCATCCCAGCACGACGTAGCAGGCTGTTTGCCACCAGCTGTGTGTGTGAGAATTTCACATATGAAACATACCCAGACACATAGTCAAAGGTAAAGGCAAGTAAGCAGTGCTTGCCCATGTCAAATTTGCAAACAAGGGAGTCTCATTGAGTCCTCATTCCATGTCCTGGACTGCCAAGGAGGTGAGGTGAGACCTTTCCCTGTTCGCTTCTGCACTGCTGCTCGTGTGCAGGCAAAGCTCGGGAGCCATGGAGAACCTGACGCTGTTGTTTAAATGCTGCTCTTCAAAAACGTCCTCAGTTCTGAAGGGGTTTTTTAGGGATTTTAGACTGAAGAACACAATCTGAAAGAAACAGATCTCACCCACCCCCACACACACTTTGTTGTGTTACTATTGTTCTCTTGGTAGTAGCATGCCTAGCTGCTCTTACATAGTCTCGGGTCTAAGCTCAAAATTGTTGGGAGTTCACTCCCCAGCTGGTTTTTAACACCTCGTGACATTAATCCTGCCTACCTATTCACTAATAGGAATAAATCACAATGTATATAGGAATAAATCCAATGTTATAGGGAGAAATCACAATGTAATGAGGCACAGTGCAGTGTTGGAGAGGTGATGCACTTCCACTCACCCTCGTGGGCTCGTTCCCCGTGCGCTGTCGCAGCTGGATTTCTCTCACCTCACCCCAGCTATCTAAAGGTTGTGCATGTAGCCAAACCAACCTATCTAGACAGCAACCCAAACAATAAATAGCAGGATTTTTCTGATGGCACCAACCTAGCCTTTGTTACCCCCCACAGCTCTGTAACAAAATCGTGTTCCTGGTGAGCTTTGTTGGGAACCGTGGGACTTTCACCCGTGGCTACCGAGCGGTCATCATGGACATGGCCTTTCTCTACCACGTGGCCTATGTCCTGGTCTGCATGCTGGGCCTCTGTGTGCACGAGTTCTTCTATAGCTTCCTGGTGAGTACGTGCTGCTGGGGAGGGGAAAACTTTGCAAAAATAGAAAATACCGTTACCCGTGCAGCTGTCTTCAATTTCTTCCTGACAATCAAGCCAAACCGTGTGTATTTTTAGCATGCCGTTGTGTTGCTGCCCCTTAGGAGCTGCTGGTTTTATTAGAACCTGTTTCTGTTAGGATTTACTTTATCTGTTTTAGAGCTGAAGGTTTGCTCCTTTCTTCTCAGACAATCATCATCCTTTCTCCCAGCTTTCTCCATATTCTGTGGCCATCATATCTTCTGTCAGTCCTAACATTTCGGGGGCAGTTGTCCAGTGGTGTGTGGCAGGAATGATGCCTCAGGTTTTAACTTTTATATTTTTCAAATCCTGTACTGCCTGGTGTGTAACTCTGAAGTTTCATGTGGCCTGTTAGCTGCTGTTCTCTCATGCTGGCTAGACATAAGCAAGCCTCTCTAGGTTCGCTTTCTGAGGACACCTTGATTGTCCCAGGCCCAAAATGTGTAAACTAAAAGCCTCTGAGAGGGGGGCAAACTTGGGGAAATTACATAATGAACTGAAGTTATAATTGGAGAATTAACCCTGATATGCAAAGGGACCAAACTTAAAAAAGTGTGAAGAACTCATGACCCGGGGTCCCATCTTGGGTGGAGGCTTTAGACTTCCCAGGGGGTACCTTTGAAGGCCCTTCAAATAAATAAATCTTTATTCCCTTATTCTTGTCTAGCCTGTGTTTTTAGGTAGCCATTCCATGTATCAATACCTGCACCAAAGGATCCCATTCCTCATCCCCAGTATATTTTTCACAAATTACTTGGGAAATGGGGATGGCATGCCTCTGGTGTAGCAGAAAGATTCATGGTTTGAAATGTATCCCACTTCATCTTCTTTTGTTGCCATTACCCAGATGGAATGCCTTTTAATAACGCGGTACAGGTGCAGTGAAAATGAATCACACCAAATTATGCTAAACTCCACTAACTGTTCCCTTCATGCTGAGCAGCAGTAAAAGGTGTTTCACTTCTCGTGTGCTTATCTTTTTGCTCTACAGTGGAACATGTGAGACTTGTAGGGAGACTGACTAAATTGTGGTCATTTACATGGGTTCTCTTTCCTGTTGTTGTATTTTTCTCAGCTTCCTGAGCAGTGGTGAACTCCCAGCATTTCAAAGATGTGTTAAGCACACTAAAATTTTCAGTGGTCTTGTGCAAACTCAGGTAGAGCTCCTCTTGAAGTCAGACTTCCCATATCTTGACATTAAAGTCTGCTTCAAAGTTTGGGCAGATTTCAAAGGAGGCAAGATTGTGGCTGTAGCTGCAGGATCCTCTTCAAATGGATCCAACTCTCCTGCTTAAAAAATGCACGAATTATCAGCTCTTCCTTCAATGAGTTAGATGATCTCTATTTTAAAATGCTTTCCAAAGTGTCAAGCAGCTTAAAAACCATTTTATATACTTACTTTTTTCCAGTGACTGCTATTGAGCAATGCCCATGATTCATGGGCATTATCCACGTTCCCAGGTTGCTTCCAGGTGTTCACTCAGTAGTGGATGTAGTCTAAACTCTAATATTTGTTCCTAACTGTCCCCCTGTTTCTTCCTTTATTATTAATCCTTTCACAAGGCTGTGGATTTCAGATCTTATAAATTGTAGCCAATACCTTCTTCTCTGGAGTGTTCTGATAAATCACAGTGTGTCACGTTATATCTGTAATCTGAGTGTTTTGAAGTAGAAATACATACATTATAGATAAGGTCCAAAGCACTATAGAACATCAAGAAAATTGTAAGAGAAAAAAAAAAGTTACAGGTTCTTGTAAAGCTCCTGTCACATTTAATTGCTGGTTTAGGCTTCTGACATTTAAAACAATATTATCTTAATATATACTTTTCTTTCAAGTTAAATACCAGGAAAGCATAAAGTGCTGGGTAGAGAAGAACAGAAGTTGCTAGTCTTGTGCAAACACTGCCACAAATTTAAGTTTGTCCTAAAAAGAGGTGGCCCCAATCCTTGTCCATGTGACATTTACAAGATGCCATGAGCTCCAAGAAAGTTTACAAATATGTAATTATATGCATGTATGAGTGCATTTTTGAGTTGCAGTCTGTGCATGTTTGTCAGATAGGAGAGAACATGGAAAATCAGTTTGTAGATACAGATCCATAGTATGAAGACACTTTTTAAATTTTAATCTAGCCTGGTTTTAAACATGGGGAAACAACGGATCTTGATGGTAGGTGTTGTCCATCTCTGGGTCAAGCTCAAATATACTTTGTGGCTTTGGATTTTCCTATAATTAATTTGAAAGTTTAAAGTTCTGTGCTGGATTTCCTCCTCCATAAGCATGCCCAGCTCCCACTGAAATCAATGTGAGTTTATGAAGCTGAGAATGTGGAACATGGCCCGATACACGTTCCAGTAGTTCAGATTATTTTCCTGTGTAGCATCTATATATTGCCTCATTTGTATTCATTTTTCCTCTACTCTGTGCCTTCCCCAGCTGTTTGATCTGGTGTACAGGGAGGAGACATTGCTAAATGTGATAAAAAGTGTTACCCGGAATGGCCGTTCAATTATCCTCACTGCAGTGCTAGCACTCATCCTGGTTTATCTCTTCTCCATCATTGGATTCCTCTTCCTGAAAGATGACTTTATCATGGAGGTTGACAGGTTGAAAATCAGGACCCCTGCTGCAGGTATTTTTTTTAATAGTAAAATTTGCTTCCCACAAATCCCTTTTTCTGTCTGCCTAACCTAACTTTTCATCTAAGGACATCAAATTTCTTTATTTGTGCCTGTGTGAGAGCAGAACTAATTCCATATACCTTAGAACTCAATTAAGTCTCTGTGTAAAATTTAATGTGTATAGGGTTGTTTTAGTCTGGGCTTATTTGATTAAATACTAAAATCTAACACATTTGATTTATTCTCTTTGCTTCACAAACTCAAGATAACATTAAAAAAATTTCCGTATTTCCTAAGTATTGGGAAAAGCAGCTCAAAGTGGATTGTGTTGGTTCTCATCCCACCTTAAAAGCAGCTCATAGTAATTTCTGTGTACTGTATGAGGCATGTGGTATTAACATGTTCAGTAGCTGTATTCATTTGGTTGCTTTTAAAGCTTCATCCAGCAGAAATTTGTTACAGAATCCACACTTCTACTGATAGGAGCATCTTTTAAATTCACTGTGTATTTCATGATCATCATTAATGTATAATCCTGGCTTCAGTAAAGTTATTTGGAGGTTTGAAACCAGTTATTAAAAGGCCTGGATTTCAGCTTGCCAGAATGAGAGGCTTTAGCAAAGTGAATAGAGAGTTACAAACTTGCCTTGCTAGAAAAGAGCCAGGTCTGGTCTGTTGAGAGCTTTGTGTGTGCTGCCAACCAGCCTGCTGGGAGCATGGGCAGGAGGGTAACTGGCTGCAGAGAAATACCTGAGAATAGCCAGGGATTGAATTTCTAGAGGCATGATTTCCCCAAATGCTGAGCTCTTCAGACCTGCACACCAGCACAGAACTGGCGGAACCCAGCCGGGGCTCTGTGCACTCAGTGTTTGCCAGCCTTTTCCTGAAGTTGTTTTTTCAGGATTTAAAGCTCACAAACAAGGCAAAGGTCATTCAAGACTCATGGGCCTGGTGTACTTCTACAGCTGGTTCGAAACCATATAAAAAAAAACCACAGGACCTGACAGATTTCTTCAACATACCATAATTATTTTTTTTTTTATTTTTTTTTTGCCACTGATTATCCATTAGGGGCTAAATTGGCTTACATGTGACTTACCATTCATTTTTGGGACAGGACTTAAAGTGTGAAGTCTCACTTTGAAAGGCAGATGTGACCATCTTAATAAAACAGGCTACACACAGCTCTGGTGTGATCCAGGGCAGCAGCTCCTGTGTGTTTGTGCTGCTGCTGTTGAGTTCTTGGCAGATTTTTGTGGTGTGGGTATGTTCTTGCTGGCTTCATACATTGCCATTTCTGATCAAAAACTCATCAAGAAAATATGCTGACTGCATGTTGATGGAACATTATGCTTCCCAGGACAAGTGCTTTAAATTTTTTCTTTATAAAGTAGCAGAAAGAGTAAGTCAGAGTGCATGCTTTCTGCATTACATAGACTGTCTTAGGCTGTTACTTTGTTGTATAGTTTTGCCTTCATTTCTTTCTCCTAAAACCTTTTTGTATCTCTAATTTGAAATGCAGGAAATTGTTGAAGGTGCACAAGATAAAACTGGTTTGATAAAATCAAGCTGATGTACACATTTACCACTTTGGGAATGTTAAATTAGTGTTTTACACAAACCCATACATATTTACAAATGAGTACCAAACTGTGTTATAATCCTTGAAAACCCTTAAATATTCTACATTCAGGATAACTGAACATCAGCTTGGTATCCTTCTTGTCAGCTTTTGTGAATAATTTATCTAATGGTTTTAAAAACTGACATTATTTTCATATCTGACAGTTGTTTCTTGCTTTGAATATATTTTGTTCTCACCAGAAGCAGCCGCATTTGATGTAGATTCATTAATTTCAGGAGATGAAGTGGAAATACCTGTGATATACAGTAAACATAAAACTGTGGGTTTGTTCATTGTGATTGCTTTGAGCTGTTGAGGCAGACTCTTTTGAGGAGAGAGGAATTGCTGGTGTAATTTGTTCTGCTTTTTCTTCTTAACTCTCCAACCCAGCGATTCGCTCCTAGAAAAGAATGATTTAAAACTTACCATCAAAGAAGTACCTGTCTTTTTGTCAACATCCTGCTTTTCCCACAGGTATTGGTGAAGTTCCCACTACAACCCTGACATCAATGATGGGAGCCTGTGCAAAAGAGAACTGTTCCACGAGCATCCCACCTCTTAACCCCGGTTAGTACTGAAGTCCCCTCAGACCCATGATCACTTAGAACCAAGGCATCCCTGGAAATGTTCAAGGCCAGGTTGGACAGGGCTTGGAGCAGCCTGGTCTAGTGGAAAGTGTCCCTGTATGTGGCAGAGGGTTGGAATGAGGTGGTCTTTAAGGTCCCTTCCAACCCAAACTACTCTGTGATTCTCTGATTCGTGTGTTGCTGTTGCAGGGTCTTCTGCTGGTGTGAGAAGTGACGATCATTGTTGTGAGTCAGAAGTGCTCAGCTTCTGCAAGGCTTGGAGCTTAGTTGGCAGCTTTGCTGCTAATGGGAGTGCTTCCCACACCTGATTTCCAAATGCACTGGCATTAATTTTGTTATTAAAAGAGCTTGCTGAATCACTATGCCTGAACGTACAGGTTGCTTCTTGCCAAGTGACTTAGCCGAGAGAAGCAGCTTGCTGCTTGTCTGCAGCATCCTCACCTGCACACACTGAGCCACTGTTAGACCCAGTTAGGGCCACAGGGATTCATTTTCGTGGCACAGCATATCTATCAGCAAGCTTTTGGGTATTTTTTCTACATGCATCTGGGCCAAGGCTGTTTTGTAGCCAGAAGACCTAAGAACCCATATCCAGGCCCATGACCGTCTCTGTCTCCCACTGTTTCCATGTCTGGTTAAGGTGGCTGGTCTTTCACTGCAGGAATTAAGTTTGGTTTGATGTGTTGTGGCCTTTGCAGTGGAGGTATGTGCACACTGGATGGTCTGCAGGCTTAAAATATTTATTGCCACAGTTGCCTGGGGTTGCTGGGGGCTGAAACTGAGGACAGAAATGGTCCCTTCCTGAGTGCCAATATAGTGTTGTTTCATAAGCTTTATTCTTCCACTACTAAGTTTTGAGTTTTTAGGATAAAAGGTGTGAGGGAGAGGGCTATAAAAGCAGGCTTTTTCTCCCCAGCTGGTGTGTAAACAGGCCTCATAAACAACATGGGAAGCTGTCTGCCTAGATAGAGAAAACAGTCTAAGAGCTATTGGCAAACTTGCTGCATTCAAAGAGTAATCAATCAGTCAGAGAGAAGCAGAGTGGCTTTTGCCAAGCTCTTTAAATGATAGAAATCTCACATTTCTCATTGTTTGGGTAGTGCTCCTTTAAAATCAAACCATAATGAAAGAGGGCTGTACAAACTGTCTAAGTGCACTCTTACTTAATCTTGAAGAAATTTCATTTATCCAGTGCCATTAAAACCCACCAACATTCAGCAAGAACAGTTTCACCTTAGCCACCTGGTCAGAAGAATTGTTCTACTTTCTCTCTTTTCCTGGGACAGATCTCCCCTCTGGCAAAAGTGTAAGTGTGGTGGAATGCAAAGGCATGAGATCACCATCCCTGGAAGTGTTCAAAAGGTGTGAGGATGTGGCACTGGGGATGTGGTTTAGTGGAGAGCATGGCAGGGTTAGGTGAGTGGTTGGACTCAGAGGTCTTTTCCATCTTTAATGGTGCTAGGATTCTATGAGATTTGGGGAGTATCACACTGTAGCACCAGAGAAGTCCACAGCTGTGTGTGGGAAAGAGAAAAATGGTCTCCGTGGCATCTCAGGTTCCAAATGAGACATGAATTATGTTGCTTTTCACATCTGATCCCTGCTGATAATTTCTTCTGCTGGGACTCTGCTTCTTCCTTGGGTGTCACTGGTGGAGCCTGTGCTCAGCCATTGCTCCCAGTGGTGAGGGGGTTCCCTGGGAGCCAGTGTGCTGTGCCCAGAGAGCCTCCCCTCTCTGCAGCCTGCTGCTCTCTGCTGCTCTGGGCTGTCAGCATAAAAATACTTCACCTCACCTGCCTCAGAGCCTCCCTCTCTCCACTCCAAAGACATTTCCATATCACTTAGGTCTATGCCTGGGGAAGTGCCTCATCACTTAAAGGAACTTCCCAACCTACAGGACGTGTCTCCTCATCCTCTGTAGCCCATAAAGACCTGTGCAAGAAAGGTGCACAGATACCTGTTTGTAAAGGGGACATTTCCAAAGACCCCTTCCACTGCCAGGCCTGGTCCTGCTCTGTTCAAGTTCTGCTGGATCCCCGTGGGCACAGGCGTGTCCCACCTGATGTGCTCGTGTGGCTTCTGGGCCATCAGATGAGGAGTTTTGAAGTAAATCTTCCTATTATCCCTCCCCCTGCCCCGTGATTAACACTGTGGGGTGGGCTTAGTGCTTAACCAGCTTTGCCATTGAATTCAATCTAACCAGAAGACAGCCTGTTTAATGCTGTCCAGACCCTCACCAGCCACACTCCAGGGTGGAACTGCTTGCAAATAACCCCCCTGAACCTCAGTTGGTGTCAATACTGGGCCCTTAACAACGATCCACTCTACAGATCCACTCCTTTCTTTCTAGTAGGGGCACAGTTGGTGACTAGAGGGGCTGAGCCTGCACTGTGAATGCTGTTGAGCATTGAAGACAGAAGAGCTGAAGCAGAATATGTGCCTGTGGGGTTGCCTGGCTCCCAGGCTGAAGGCAGCTCTTGTTGCTCCACATCTTGGAGTGGAAATAGAACAGAAAAAAATGATGTCTGTACCCTCCCCACAGCCTACGTTGCTGCACTTGAGGTTTCTGCCAACTTTGGGCTGTCTGGCTCTTTGGCAAAGGTCTTGCAACCTGAGCTTGCTTTTCTGGGAGCTTTTCTGAGATGCTGACCCTCTGTGTTGCAGGGTGTACAAGGTGATGTATCTTGTTCCTCTGAAGCCTGGCTTGCTCTGAATTAGCCTCTCATGGACAGGGAGAGTTGGGTGTTAGGGCTGCTGGTAGATAATTCCCTCTCCAGTTCTCAGCCCTGGTTTATCCTCTCTGCTCACCAGAATCTGATCATCTGCTGCTCCCAGCACCTGAGTCTGGTCTTGTGAACAGTGAAAATATTGTAGTTACCTAAAGGAAATAGAAGCTGTGGCTTTTTTCAAGGCTTTTAATTTATTTTGTGGATGGTCTCCTTCTCAAGCACAGCTCCAAAAAAAAAAAAAAAAAAAAAAAGTTGAAGTATTGTTTGAAAGGTGGGAATAATGACAGGATACACAGCAAAGATTAGTTGACATGAATAACATCACTGTACTAGTAAAAAAATCTAGATATGACAGGATAAAAAAAAAAAATCTTGTTTCAATCCTGTCAGTTTCAATATTTAAGCAGTTATTTTTAAATCCAGGATTATTTGTGGGAGTAGTGTCTGTAATGACCATACAGTTTAACAGGGAAGTCTGTCCCGATGTCTGCTTTTGCTTTTCTTTTTACTCAAAGTTCCTTCCATAGGGAGTTCTTTCTCATTTCATTTGCCTGTGCAGCAGAAGCAGTGGTGGCAAAAGCAGCAGCCACCAGCGCTGTCCTGCCCATCCCAGCTGGGATGCCTGCACCACAATTTGGGAACCCAAATCCAAAATTAAATTTAAATCCAAATTACTTGTCTGCAATGGGAGTGCTTGCAGTCAATTCAATGTATCAGAGTCTATCTCAGTGCCCCAGATGTGGTGGTTTGGGGCTGTTAAATTTGTGTTTCAGTCAGCTCTCCCAGCGGGATGTTGTTATTTATTAAACTGTGTTACAATGAGCGCACAGAGCAAACCGAGTGTGAACCGCTGCCTTCCCCGCCTGGGCAAGAATGTCCCTAAAGAGAAAGGAACCAGGAGGGACAGCCCTGACCCTTCAGCCCAAGCCAGCAGGACACAGGAACAGCTCCAGCAGGGCTCTTCAAAGGGAGGCTGTGCATGCAGGGAGCGTGTGGTGGAGGGACTGTGGCCAAGGCGGACAGAGTCCCCTGGGGCTGCTGTTCCAGCCCAGCTCCTCTGCACGTTCAAATGTCTCCTGCACAATAGTACCCTCTGTGGCTCGGCCAAAGCCACGCTGCAGCCCTGCAGCACAGATAAGAACAGAATCCAAGTTCTCAAGCTGAGGTCAGGAGGAGCCTTTCATTTAATGTCTGTCAGACCTGTGCTTGGGCACGTGTGCTGCTGCAAAGATCATGGACAGATTGACTGGAACAAAAGCCAGCCCCTCCTTAATGGTTTGAAATGCTAACATGACTTGGCTAGCACATGAGTAGGTAGAGGAATGATTTCACAGGAAGACAATCCTTTTACAAATGTGCTTCTAATTCTCTGTTTATATTGCGTCTTGTCTATGCTGCGTTTTTAGGGGGCCCACTGAAAGAGCAGTGAGGAGGACTGCAAGGAGAAGGGGTGCTCCCATGAGCAGAGATGGCAGCTCTGGGTCATTAACAGCTCTGGTGGTAGCCTTGCTTGTGATTTTTCTCCGTCTCTCTTCAGGCTGAGTGTGCCTGATGTGCCTGAGTATGTCACCAGCAGCCATGTGCACATGAGTGGGGATGATCAATGAGGTTCTGGAGGAGAAATATGAGAGCCAGATGTATCTTGCAGTTGCTCTCTCTCACACGGAATTGTAGTGATTGTTTGGTGCTGTGGTTCCCGTTTGCAGGTGAAGAAGAGGAGGATGGAATAGAAAGGACCTGTGACACCCTGCTCATGTGCATCGTGACCGTGTTAAACCAAGGCCTGCGGAACGGCGGTGGCGTGGGAGACGTGCTCAGAAAGCCTTCCAAAGATGTGAGTGTTTTGGCTGAGGAAATGCATTACTCCCTGTGCATCTCATGAATGCCAAAGTCAATTTTTGGAGGTTATAGACAGTGTTTGTATCTAGTCTGATCTCATGTCACACAGTTGATTTATCCATGTAATTTTTAGATCCCAGATGGGATATTTAATAGGAAGAGCTAAGCTTGGTGTGATGATGGTATTTGAAGAAAGGATCTCTAGGTAGTTGTTTGCCACTTCTGGAAAAATGCAGAATATCATAACCTTCAAAGCACTGCTAAGAATTCAGCCCTGGGAGGCACATCTGGAGTGCTGTGTCCAGCTCTGGGCTCCTCAGGACAGCAGGGACAGGGAGCTCCTGGAGTGGGGCCAGCAGTGGCTGAGGAGATGATTTGGGGCCTGGAGCATCCCTGACAGGGAAAGGCTGAGGGAGCTGGGGCTGTTCAGCCTCGAGAGGAGCCCCAGCTGAGAGGGGCCCTCAGCCCTGGGTGTCCCTGTCTGCAGGGAGGGCTCAGGGCAGGGCCCAGGCTCTGCTCCGGGGGCCCAGCAATGGCACCAGAGGAACGGGCAGGGACTGATCCCAGGAACTTCCCCCTGGACATTTTAGCTTATATTCAGCGTGGCATCTGCCCTGGAATAGGTCCTGTTGTTTACTTGTACTCATCCAGCAGAATTTCATATATTGTGGCATATTTTCTCTTCCAGAAAGTTTCCCCAAAAATTCAGTTCATTTAAGGACCTCCCTTAATCTTTGGGTGGTTTAATGCATTTTTATTTAGGTTCAAAAAAGAACATCACAGATAAAGGCAATCTAGCGGCACTTTGCTTGATGAGCCACACCATATGTGTTATAAATAAATTCAGGATAAAGTAGGATCTCAGCAGGGCTTGCAAGAGTCCAGAGACAGCTCGAATCTGGATATCCTGTCTCGCAGACCGGGAGGTTCTGCAGGAGCCAAAGTTTATCCCCAGTGGAGTCTGTAAGCACTTACAGGCTTTGAAGGTGACCTTTTGAAATTGACCCTTGCCACTTAGCAGCTCTTTAATGCTAATTGCATTGAAGCACTCCACAAAGGGTGCTGCTGTTGTCCCCATCAATATGTGGGAAACGGAGCCATTGGATGACTTCAGGTCTCTATCTCGGTGAAGAAAAGGACTTGGGTTTTATGCCTCCGTACACATAGTCCCTCCCTAGTCCTGTGAGAAAGGCTAGCAGAATTTGGCTTATGAAAAGAAAGATCTGTAGCTTTGCTTGAGGTAATGTGAAAAGGTTGTTTAATATTTTAGAGTTGTGCTATTTTTATACGTGCTTGTAACCTTGTTATTGCAGGAGCCCTTGTTTGCTGCACGAGTTGTTTATGATCTTCTGTTTTACTTCATTGTCATAATTATTGTTCTCAACCTGATCTTTGGAGTCATCATTGACACATTTGCTGATCTCAGGAGTGAAAAGCAGAAAAAGGAGGAGATACTAAAGACCACCTGTTTCATTTGTGGTAGGTGTTACTGATCTGTTGAGATATTTGAGGGTGAAAGGAATGAAAATGAACTATTCCTCAATAAATAAAGCTTGGACCCCGGGCATGGTTATCTTCTACAAGGAAAGTCTGTAAAAATGCCAGAGTTTGATTCCAAATGTATTCCCCCTCAGTAGGAAAAAGGGTTGGTTTATGAATCAAAAGCTCGCTTTGCCGAGAGGTGGCTTTGCAGGCTCCAGCCAGGATGGGAGCCGTGTCTCACGCTTGCATCAGCACCGCCAATGGAGCTGGGGCAGCTGCTGACTCTGTCTCACAGAGCGTGCTGCAGATCAAAGTGCAGCTTCTATTTCACAGCACAGGGCATTCCAGAAGGGAAGCATCAGCAAGAACTGCCGATTTCAGAAGGTGATACGAAGCAGGGAACACAAGAATTCTGTGGAAATCATCCCTACAAAGCCCACGGATAAAACACACTTATTTTGAAGTGCACTCACAAAGAGGGGCAGGCCTTCACTCCCTGGGGAACTTCAGAAATACCTGATTTTCTGTAGGCTGTTGTACTGACAGGGCTGAATGCTGTGCAGGGCACAACATGTCTTTAGTGTCTGTGGACAGGAAATGCTGGGAGGAGAGCAGTAACATGGAGGCAAACATTGGTGATTCCTCTCCTTCCTCACTTCTGGTATTCTTCTTCTGAGATCTGGCCCATTACAGGGAAAAAAATCAAAAAAAATTCTTATGGCTGCATCTCTGTAAAGACTGTGTGACAACAGAGCTGCAGAGACTCACCCTCTCTGCCAGGTTTAAGCCCAGAAACAATCCCACTGAAGCTTAAGTGGGACTGTTTATAGGCTTGATGCTAAAAGTGTGCATAAATCTTTGGAAGATCAGGACCTGGACTGCACACTGTGTGCTTCCCAGTATACATCTAGAAAGAGCCAGAGCCAACACTTGTAAAGCACTTTATAGCCCTCAGCATAGAAGGCACTGTAAAACTGTAATGTATTTATTATATTGTTATTGTTATTAAGAGGAAATATCACAAAAGAGAATAAATGCTGCGTTGAAAGACTTCTGTCAGGATTGCCTTCTGGCCTGGTACTTCTTGCCTGGCAGTTATGGCTTTTAAATTAAGATTGTTCAAATTTATGGTCCTTTAAATTAAGTTAGGTTCCTTTCTCTAACATATTTAACAGATTTGCGTATTTTTATGTTCAAGTTTATTTTTTGGCTTTATGTTCTTCTCTTTTTGCAGGACTGGAGAGAGACAAATTTGATAACAAGACCGTTTCGTTTGAGGAGCATATAAAGGCAGAGCACAACATGTGGCATTATTTGTACTTTATAGTTCTTGTCAAAGTTAAAGATCCAACTGAATACACCGGCCCGGAGAGCTACGTGGCACAAATGATTGTGGTGAGTCAATCTGGGCATGTGCTTTATGCAACTGAGAGATGCTCCTTGCAGCTAGGGCAGAGAATATCTTTCTTTCCCCCTCTCTCTGAACAATAGGAGGCATCGATCTGTATTTTTAAAGATCTTTTGACGTGTCTTAGTCTGCAACAAAACCCGCTCTTGCACATAATGGAAAAGATGAAGGTGCAGGCTGCAGTCTCCAGTTTGGCGTCGGCGCTCTCGTGTTCTGCTGCCTCATTAGCCAAAGCTGGGGCAGGAGAGCATGCATCATAACATCTGCTGCTGCTCCTGCTTTGTCCAGTGTCTCTGGGCTGCTGTCCAGAAAAATAACATCTCCTGCTGAGCACCGAAATGCAGGGTCAGTGCTCGGGGCTGGTGCTTTTCTCCTATGGCTGCTCTGAACAAGCTAGTGAAGAGACCAAGCAGAGCAGCCACAGGGATGTGAAGAGCTACAGAAACTGCCTGGGGAAGCAGTGAGAGTACTTGGATTCCAAGAGAGAGAAATGTGATGAGGCTGGGCCAGAGAGGTGTTTGATTACACTGTTGGCAGCCTGCTGCCAAAGAGGGCTGTTCTGGTGAGTGAGAAGGATGGATTATCCAGGCTGCCCGCCTTGGGGCTTCATTTTTGAGGAATGCTGCCTGCCTGCTGGCGTATTCTGGTGCAGCATTTTCCTCCCGTGGGCTTGCTGGCAGGTATTGCAGTGCTCAGGGCCTGTGCCAGGCTCTGTGGTTGCAGAGCTGGCATGTGTCTGAATCCCGGAGGAGGCTGTAACCAAATGCGCATCAGGCTTCACTGCTTATGCATTTCTGGAGCCACATTTCTTATCAAGGCTATCTCTCTGTTATCCCCCATCAGGCTTTTGATTGGACATACTACCCAGCCTCATTACTGAGATGCTGGGTGGCCTTTTAGTCCCCCAGTTTAGCCAAGGAGAAGATTCTTCTCCTTTCACTTCAGCTGTCAGGTCAGGCGCCGGGTTTCGATCGATCCCAGCTCCTTTCTGCCTTGTCAGTGCAGAAAGCTGGGTTATTTATCCTGCCCTCAGATGGAGGTCCAGGATAGCTGGGCTGACTCACCTTTCTCACTCCATTGAGAGCCTAAATGGTTGGTTTAGACAAGATGCCTAATTGGGAGCAGGCTAAAATTAGACTTGACTCCCAAGCACTGTGCAGGCTTATTCAGAGCTTACCTTGAAGAACTCACATTAGTGGAAATGGTTGTGTTTAGATAGGAGCCAGTGTTTAGACTGCTTGATTGCTGCAGGTAAATTGAGCTTTGTAAGTGCTACTGCCACTAGAAGGGAAGGTGCTGTGGCAGGTGATGGGAATTCAGTGCTCAGGTACAGAGGAACAGCCTATTTCCATCCGTTTTGACCCATCAGTCTCACTGCCCAGCTCAGAGCGTGTATACTGTAGGCAGTGATGGATCTGCACTTCTGCAGGGTGGTGGGTGAGGTAGAAAACCTAAAACAAATCCTTGTAGACTCTGTTGCATTACAAGAAATTATTCATAGTGGCAAGTTGTCCTGTTACACATGGAAGTATTTTAGCTTATCTCAGAAATACACTTTAATTTGTGGAATCAGACTCTGGGGCTTGTCTCATGTGTTGATTCCTCCTCTTCCTCTCCCTGCAGTGTTTGTAAGGTTTTAAACTTTGTGGTATGCATGTTAAGTATTAATGTTTAATTCCAAGAGATGTATTAATACTCATAGTAAGTGTATTCATCCTGTGGCAGCAGTGGTTTGACTTTTCTGATGTTTAATTCACTAATGTATTTTACTTCTGCATTAATGGCTGGAACTCCTGTTGGGATATCTGAAATACTAACAGAAAAGCACCAAAAGCTCACCAGACCTCAAGCACTGAACTAATTTCTCAAAGCCCCTGTCCCTCTATGGTAGAGCACTGGTTGTTTAAGTGGTCAGCAGTAATCCAGATTTGGGGATTATTAAATTCTCTTTTTCCATGAGTAGATATAAAGTTCAAGGTTATTTTAGATTATGAAGAGGTACCCATGGACCTAGAAGTGTAAAGCTTACATGGAATCAAAGTATAAATGGTGGAATGGGAGAAAAAAGGAGAAATAAATGTTTAAACAAACTACAAGTGTCTGGTATGAGATTAGTAGTTGTGTCTTTGTGTAGTTTAAATTCCTAGTACAAAATCCAGGAAAGATGTGCTGCATAGCAGAAGCAATTGGAACTTCTTAAGTGAACAAAAAAAGGACACTTTCTCTTGGAGCCAGAGAATTTACAGTGTATCACATGCTACAAGGAATGCAAAGAAATTAAAGAAAATAAGCTGACTGGAGGAATGGAGTATGATATTCTACTGGAAGAAGAGATTTAGAGATCCAGCTTTGCTCTGGACCAAAAGGAGAGTCAAAAGGAAAACTCTCAGAGACAGTTTTGCAGCTCTCAAACATATGAGCTGCTGTAGCAAATGTGTTTGGTGAGTCCCAAACACAGCCTGGCAGTAATGAATTACACCACAGGCACGTGAGATGTGCTACATTCCATGCACTAATTGAGCCTGAGCGTGGCTTTTGTCATGAAAACGGAGAGAGAAGCTGATTCAGACTCTGTGACAGCCTGAAAGCAGAGTGACCATCCTTGTGATACTCAGAGAGGTGACCCAGCTGTGGGTAAGAGAGCACATCCTGGTTAGGAGCTGGTAGAAAAGAGGCTTGAAATTAACCTTTCACAAGGGGCTTGCCAGTGGAATTGACTCATTGCTGAAAAAGGCTTTTTTGTTGGGGGTGTATGGGATTGCAGGGAATATTTATAAATATCAGGTGGTTGGAATAGCAGGGCAGTGTTGGGATCTCTTTGAAAAAGACAAGCTGGAATGAGATTTTATATTTCATACTACACAGAGTGTGGCTGAGAAAACTCTGTAAATACTACTCCTGGAAGAACTCTCTTCATTCTATTAGTTTTTGTTATGATTAGGAATGCATTCTATGGCTGCTTGTGTAGCTTTAGTGGATTCTGTGGAATTTAATGGAATTCTGTGTTTTCACAGCCAGATCACTTAAAGAGAACTGCTACCCAAATCCAGTCTTCAAGGCTCAGATCTATCTTTCAATACACATAGGTCAGAATTTTGGAGTATGCTGCAGTAACTTTAATAGAAAGTAGGGTTTAGCTCCAAGTGTCATCCTCACTACCCCTATAACTGCAGTGAGGAACCAATTTATTATTTTCATTTGCCTATTCCTGTCTTGCAAAGCATTGCAAAAAGTAACATTGGAATAATTATCAGTATTAACTAAGCACCAGGGAAAGCATCAGTTTCTGACAGTCTCTTTTCTCCACTGCCCAGCCTCATCAGAGCCCCACAAATATGACCTTCTACTTTGTGACCCTCAGTCTTTTCTATGTATCATTTGTCCAGCAAACAGTGAAGCATCTGGTTTGAAGGCTTGCTGATAGCACAGCAGATAAAAGTCCAGGGATGCTGTGGTTTCCTTGTTTAGGAATATTATTTGACAGGCTGGGTGCCAAAATGGATGGGAGTTACTTACACATCATAGTTCACTTCTCAAGAAGGGGGAAGAAACTCCTGGATGATGTTGTACACATCCCACACTCAAATGTGAGATTCCTGCAGGTTTCCAAGTTCACTTGTATTTCTGTTCCAGGGGTGGTTTGTTTCAAGGCATTCCCGTTATCTGGCTTGTCTCTGGCCTCAGAAGACCTTGGGGTAGAGCACTTCTTTTGCTTTCTTGCTCTGGACTGTGGACATTGTCTCTGGGAGCTCCTGATGTTCCCCGTGATTTGGATTTTCTCAGCAGCTCCGTGTTTGCTTCAGTGCTTAGCACACTGCTCTGAGCAGTGACAGAAGTAGTTAAGAGCTATCCAGCTTTCATAAAGAAAGGTATTAATTTTTCTGTGGTTTTTTTTCCTTTTTGGAAAAAAGCATCAAGCCTAAAATGTATTCTAAAGCAACATGCAGTTCATACACCTCAAGAGTTGTGGAGATGGTGGTGGGAATAAAGCACGTCAGCTCTTCCAGAGCTGCCCTTTCTTCTTGCACACTATCTTTTATCAGTTATTGGGTGAAATATTAATGAATATTAAAGCAGGGCACTAGGTTTTAGTATTTGTTTGCTCTCCAGGCCTCTTTTATGAAGTCAGACAGGTATTATACAATATCTGAAGAGACAGAAACTTTGAAAAGCTGGCTGCATGCCTTGTGTTTGCACTGAGAACCTGCATGAATGATTCCCCTATTGAATTTTCATTCCTGTAGTAAAAAGCCCTGTTTATCTAACCCATTTAACCAGAAACACCAGCCCTAGCAAGCCCAGGGATGCACATAACTTGTATTACATCGATACAGCAATCTTTGAATGTTCCTTGTGTCCATTTGTCAGAGGAGACAGTTTAATGTGATAACTGGAACAATGAAGGTTAATGTCCAAACTTTTGTACTTCGCTTTTCAGAGGCATAATTTGTTCACACATATTTCACCCAAGCTTTGGTGGCTGTAAATAGATATATGGAGGTTGAAAAGAAAAAGGACATGAATAGCTACTGAATTTTTTGCAGCTCAACAGAGCTATGAATTAGCCTATGATTTGCACCTCCATTCATTTGCAAAAATAAAAGGCTATTGGCATAGTAATTAAATTAATTTTTTTGCCCATTGGAAGAATGAAAGACTTTAGCAAACAAAGCCCTGAAAGTTTCATTCTCATGTGCTCTGTCCACAGTTCTTAGCGAGTTTCGTAATGGCTTTTATCAGCATTAGTGCTACCTGTCATAACTACATAATCACAGCACCTAATTATATTATTACTTATTTACCCTAATTATGTAATTGGATGTAATTGGTGCAATTATGTAACTCCTCAGTCAGCTGAAAAATGCTCTAAAACCAGCCTGTGCTCCTAAGAGTAAAGGACACTGCCATGAATTGGACCATCTCTCTAAAGCAAGGCAATCTTTGCTGGGAAATTAAAGGTTCTGTTCTCCTGTCCTCCATTATGGTCATTGGGACCACGAACCTTTTATTCCCATCAGAGTGGCAGGGAGGAAGCAGTAGAGACAGGCTGAGAAACACCAGCCTGAAATTCTGAACAATTATCTTCTGATTTAGCTCTTTTAAAAGCACATCTGTGGCACAGCAATGACCTGGCATTGGTCGTGTGACAAAATATTTTAACTGCTTTATTTTAAATATTTTGAAGGTGTCAGCTCTTTTTGTATTATTATTTTTCTTTAAAAATATTAAATAAAAGAGGTTTTTAGCCATGGCATGAGGAAAAACGCATTCCCCTTTTGAAACGTTCTGATTGTTTTGCTTGCTGTTTTTAAACAGTGAAGTTTGAAAATTCAGCTGAATTTAGTGCTCCTCTGAGCTGGTGCTGTTGTTTCTGTTCTCCCTACCTCCAGCCTCATGGTTTTGCCTTCTTTTTCTATTAGATACCCAGAAGTGGGTGTTAGATTGAAAAGCAGCGCTGGGAGCGATGCCAAATGAGCCATTGAGAAGCCTCACAATAGTTGTCATTCTGCCCATGCTGTGTGCTGGGCAGCGCCAGCCCTTTTCCCTCGGCATCCTCCTCTCTCCTGCCTCGCTGCCCTGCATTTTGCCCTGTTCCCACCTCGGGAGGGGAGGTGTGATGTGAGCCATGGCAGCTCCTGGCTGCTCCCAGGGGTCAGCTTGTGGCCAGAGGCACTCCATGAGGCTGTGACCCCCCTGGTACAGGAGCAGGGCGAGGGGACAAGCTCCCTCCTAGAGCTGGGGCTGCTTGCCTACGGCCCCTGGCACACCCTGCAAAGGGGCTTTTTGCCATCTTAGCCAACCCCAGCAGACGTAGCTGACTGTCAAAACAGCCAAGGTGTGAGCCAAGGGCGCCTATGGAGCCCGACAGCTGTGGGTCAGGAGGCTGCCTGCTTGTCCCCTCACACCTTGGGAGAGGTTGCTCCAGGGTTACTCAGCGGGCAAAAGGCGTTTCACCGATGCCAGACCCTGGTGTGCTCCCCTGACGTCTGGCAGAGCCAGTGGCCATCCCTGAGCAGAGCACGTGGAGCTTCTAGGGGAGGCAGCTCCGAGGGCAGTTCAGGCAGGAGAGGTGGGGACAGTGAGAAAGTGCTGTCCAGAAAGGGGAAGGGCATGCTGACAGCATGGGGGTTTGTGGAACAAGCTGTTCTTTACTGCTGTAGATTTTTGTCAAGGAATGTAATAAAATAATACGTACTAAGAGGGCTGTTGACCTCTGCTCTTAAAATAAGGCTTCTTTGGAGAAGGAAGAAAAAAGTTCTGACATCCGAAATTCTTCTATTCTGTTATCCATCACCCTTTTGAATTCTGGAGGTAAAAGTTTTCTCTGCTAGTTCTGTAGATATTCTTATTAGATTCAAGGATCACAAAAC
The DNA here is from genome assembly GCA_013399225.1 of Rhipidura dahli. NCBI lineage: Eukaryota > Metazoa > Chordata > Aves > Passeriformes > Rhipiduridae > Rhipidura > Rhipidura dahli. The sequence continues at coordinate 29,335 of VXAC01008561.1, forward strand.
ACTGTATGGGTAGAGAGAATGACCTAAAGCAGAGAAATGTCAATCCAAGGTAGCACGAATGCTGCAGAATGGGCACTTGGGATCTCAGGAAGACACTCCGTGTGCTGTTCACAGGCACTCTGGTGATTCATCCCAGACAATTCCAGGAGTTTCCTCCCCCAGATGTCCACCATCCCCTTCTGCCGCAGCAGGAGCAGAGGGGGGAGGACCAGGGACGTGTTTGTTCACTCCTGAGCTGCTGCAGTTCACAGCCAAGAGAGCTAATGTGAAAATTGATGGCCACTGAAGTCATGCCAGTCTGAACTGCACTGGTTGAGAAGAGGACACAGCACTGGTTCTGCTGCCTCTGAATAGGAGGGATTATATCAGCACGGAGAAAGGGAACCAGCTGATCAGGGTGACCCCTTCAGCTGCTGCACCTGAATCTGCCAGGGACCGTGAGCTGCAGCTCCTAAACTGGCTCACTATAAATAAGCTGTATTTTTGAGGCTTCTTCATTATCATAAATTCTAGTTGAGCATGAACTTTCTGATCTGGCAACTCACAGGCTTGAAAATCCTTACAGGACTCGTGCACACAAGTGTTGTGCTGGAGTGGGGCATGGAGTTTATAGCTTTTGGGAAGCTAATAATGCTCCCATTGTTAGGGCTGTGTTATTTCACTTTTTAAGACTGGCTTTGCTCCAAAAACTAGCAGATGTTATCGAAGCCAAACTTGCAAGGATGAGATGTATGTACATATCATTAAGCAATGCAACTTTTTCTTAATTACTTTTAAAAGGCTGATCCGATGCGTGTCACGTTATGAGTAATTACTTACCATGGCAGTAGCACCGAGAGCACAAAAGCCGGCTGCTAAATAAGATCTGAGGTCTCGCAGGCAGCCTCATTTCCTGGGAAATGCAGTGTTGGTTTTGTCTGCAGTTGGGTTTTCATAAAATAAGCAATTAAAGAAATACACCTAAATAGATGTTTTACGGCTCCCATTTTTTTGTTGTTGTTGTTGTGCTCAAAATAGGAGAGCGAGTGAGGATGCAGCTCTCTGTGTCCTTCCACGTGGACACGGGCCCTGTGGGGAGTCCAGGGCTTTGGATTAGGTGCACCAGGTCCCAGAGAAAGTCCTTTTTCTGCATCCAGCCCTGCCCCAAATCCAGAGAGGATCTCAGAGTGATCACTATTGATTGATACAGTCACTAAAATAGAGCTGAAACTGGGCTTTTCTCAGGTCCAACCAGTGCTTGGGTGTATGAGGGGAGGTCCCTCCACCCTCATATATCCAAGTGTTATCCAGGTTTTACATGTACAGAATAAATTGAGGCACTGTTCTTTCTCCTGCTAGGTATTGAGTTATTTTTCTATTGTTGCTTTTCTTGTTGCTCAAAAATGATGTTCATTTCTGTGGGAAGACCATTGCTATTTTTGCTTCTCTGTACAATTTTGCCTCTGTGCTATTATCTCATTAAAGTGCTGAACACCTCCCTCTCCACTCCATAAAATAAGCAATCACAGTAACGTGCCTAATTAGCTGCTTTCCTGCTCATTTGTGTTTCTCAAAGCATGAAAAGTTTGCATCACGTGAGGACTTTGCCATCTTTGCACAAAGCTCCTATTCTTCAAGAGAGCTGAGCATCTTCTTTTCTATTTGAAGGGCTCTGCCTCTTCCAGCAATGGGCTCTTTGCTCTGCCATAAATAATTTGGTTGGCCTGCTTGGCTCAGTGATGCATGAGATGGGGGTAAATAAAGGGAAAGGTGGGCTTCATTTGGTACCTCCTTGCAAAAACTTGAGGTTTCAGTGGTTTTGTGTTTATACAGCTCCTTTTCAGACAGGCAAAATTAATTATCCTGCTGTTGCCTGAACGGGAACCCATGGATCTGATCCTGCCTTCTTAGAAATGATGCCATTAGCTGGAGCAGGAGAAAGCTTGGTATCAAGGGCAGGTGCTGCAGCACAGGCAGATCTGGTGACGACCTTCATCCCCCAGGTGATTCGGGGAGGGAATGGCCATGGCACAGAACCCTTGTCTCTGCTCAGCCCCTCATTCTTGTAAACTTCTAAAGCACCAACACAACCCTGTCTATTCCCCTCTTCCCTTTGAAATCCCTTCTGTGTACACAGCTGTGATGTAATTTCAAGTTACTGAGCGAAGCCTGAAACTCCCCAGAAGTATATTCATTGGTATTTGGGGTTTTCCGCCCCTTGAGATCCAGAATCAGTGGTTTGATGCTATCCAGACCGTCTTTTTGGCCCCTGTGATATTGTGGCTTGCTTGTAAGCTTAGCTTGATTTCCTCTGTAATGTTCAAGGTTTGGCCACCTGTCTCTTCAGGCTTTAAAGATTTTGCTACAAAGATGGGTTCTGCCTTGATACTGCAGTGTAGTCACAGCCTCCTTGTCCTCCTTCCAACTTCTACTCGTTCCATTTGCAAATTAAAATAAATGAGCCGAGCTGGGTTCCTGTTTGTTTTCTTGCTTGCTGCTGGCCTTAAAAACTCGAGGAGGGGTGTGGACACGAGGCTGTGTTCCTTGAAACTTGCACATCCCAGGAACAGGGGGAGTGGAGGTGTTCCAGCTGGAGCACCCTCGAGCCGAGCAGTGCTGCTGGCAGGACACGGGCTGCGGTTCCCGGCTGGAATCCGCTCTCCCCTCGACCTGCCAGAGACTGGAGCTGTTAACTTTCCAGGCAGCCTGCAAAAGCCATCTTTTATCCCTTTGTTAAAGAAGCCTTGTGGCTTGAGATGGAGCTGTGTGTGGGCAGACCTTTAGTCTGTGACTCCAAGTGGTGGAAAGGCTCTCCAAGGCACTGGACAGGCACCTACTGTTGCACTTAAAATCCTGGCAGAGACAGAGCCCCACTTCTCCTGGGACTGGCTGCACAGGGCTTTGCCAGCCAAAGCTGGACCTTTACTGGGATCACAGCAAGTGATAAGAAGTTGAGCCCCAGAGGAACAATGTGATGAGCAGATCCCGAAACATGTCATCTGAATTAATTGATTTTGCTCAATGGGGGAAGCACCAGACACAAAACACTTCAGTGCTGTTTGAGAATATTATTGCAACATTTGAAAACAATTATTGCTCTTTGTATTACAGTGGTACTAAGCCTCTGGCTGCTTGAATGGGAGAGAGACTGAAAAATTGTCCACAGCCAAGGCAGATAACTGCAGATGCTGAGGAAGGGAAGGACTCCGGGGTTCCCCAAAGACATGAGGGCAGTCAGGAAAAGAACAGGGAGATGAATCTGTTGCCTTACCTGGAACTCCATTTAAAAGTAAATTGGCCTAAAGTTGTTGGGACTCAAAACACAGCAGTGAGATTCTGCAAGATGCAAACCAGGGAAAGGTTACAAAAAATGCAGTTCTGCTTCTGACCTCTCACAGTGCAGGGACAGCAAGATTTGGGGGAATTTGGTGCAACATTGGCACGAGCTTGATTTACAAGGTGCTACAGATATGATGGAGTTACTTTGCTGAATCTGTCACGGGAGGAAAAATCCACTGGCCCGTATTACTCTGCATGGATAAGTTTCTGAATTTGTGTAACTTCGGTCTCATTGTGCCATTTATCTTCTGGGATCAGCTTTATGAGAGTTGTGTCAGGCTTTTCTGTTTGGTTGCAAGGCTGCTTTGCAGAATCTTCTCTCTTTTTGTGTGGTGGATGTGTGTATGATAAAAAGCTAAGATTGCATCATCTTTAATAAAAGGGAAGATGTATAGCTTAAAGAAATCAGATTAGTTGTAGAGAAAGAAATCAATCTGGTTGGCAAATTGCATCTGTGGGACAAAGTGCAAAATGCTTGTTTCATACAGTATTTATTGAACAAATTTGTTGAGAAGATGGTTAAAAATGCTCTACAAGAAAAAAAAAAGGGAACCATTTTGCTCAATTTAAATGACATTGATGTATTTTTTACATCATGAATTCTTGCAATATTACCCACAACAATCCTGATAAAGTACTTTACACAATTGCCTCACGGGGCATTTTGAGATAAAAGTATATATCGGAGATTGTAAATTGGCTGCATCCAATTTATATATAATGTAACCCACTGCAGCCATCCTCCAAAATTCAATAGACCAGGAATCACATTACACTTCTGTGAGTTTGGGCTAGTAGGAGCTCCAAAGAGCCTCCAAAACAAACAGGCAACTTTAAATCATGTTTAATGAACCCTGTGTATTTTATATACACATGTGATTACAATGTTTTGTTTCTGTTTTTCATTTTGCTGGGTGTTGCTGAAGGAAAATCTTAAGTTCGGGCCTGTGAAACCGATCATCTGCTTGTTCTCAAGAGAAAATTCAGTTTAACTGAACAGAGCAAACCACTTAAAATGCTGGGCTGGGAAAAAAAAAAAAAAGAAAAAGCAGATCTGTACAGAGGATTCATTTTAATATTTCCTAGCAAAAGCACTAAATGAAAATGTAGCATAGGCAGATAAAGGGTCACAAAGTACCATGGTGTTTTTTTCTTTTATTGATCAATGCCTGCAGCCTTGAAAACAACCCACAGGAGACACAAACCTGAACGAGTAGAGGGCCCAGTTCTGCTGGTTCCCACCTATTTCCTGAAGGGAATAAAAGTGCTCTGTGCTTCCATCCCAGGGAGAGGTGGCACCTTGTGGGCTCTGCTGCAGCCAGACCTGCCATGGGGCCAATCCTTGGCCATCGTGCCTGCACGGGCAAAGAGCTGTTGTGGCTGTGCTGAGGAATCCACAAGGCAAGCCTTTGGGCAGAGCCAGGGGTCAGAGAGCAGACTGATTGAAGCCCACAGGGCTGGAAGGTGGCCATTGCTTGGTGGTGTTTTGTCAAGAGATGCTTCGCAGAGAGCCTTAGATCTTAATCCTCTCCTCTGAGTGGTACTCGAGTGTGTGCAGTTATGATCTTCCAGGTCTTTTCCAGCCCTAATGATTCCATGAGTTCGTGCATGTGTAAGGTATGTGCATGAATTGTATCATAAGAAAACTCTTCTGTGTGGTGATAGTCAGTAATTCTTAGTAATTTTCAAAGAAAGTGGTGTTCTTTCCGTTGTCCTTTCATAGTGCCCCATGTGCAAAATACATCAGAGTGAAAATGGGCCTGGAGCAGGAACATTCAGATCAGGATTCAAAATGCCTCGGCTCTGGCAGTACCCTAAACCAGAACAATCGCGCTGCAATCAGCGGAGCTCTGCCTGTGCAAAGCTGAGAACAAGGTCAAGTCCTGAGCCTCTGAAAAACGAGTCTCCAGCTGAGTCTTTGTATTTCCCAAAGATTCTGTTACACCAAATTGAAGCTAAAGCCGGGAAATGGACAGTACTTGCAAAATACAAGGTGACAGGACCAGAGAACTAAAGCTAAATGGGAAAAAAAACCCAAAACATAAATTTCAACAAATATGGCCCTGAATCTTGTGCTACAAAAGATAGGAAGTAGAGGTTGTGGTTTGTAGTTTACCATGGAGTTAGACCCTGATCCATTGGATCAAACCAGCAGGCACATCAACAAAAGCTGGTCAAAATTGGTGGTGTCCTGAGCAGCTGGATGGTCCATGTGTGTCTAAGGTGGAGACATCATCTGTGGCCTGGTACTGCAGGGTACGTTCCCATTGCAGTGGGATTTGTGCCTCTGGCTTTTGGCTGGAGTTCAGTGTCCGGAGTGTGCTGCTGGCGTGTTTTGTGAAGAAAAATCAAGATTAAAAGAGGGATGGGGGAAGCAGGGGCTTCAGCCTGCTGCTGCAAGCAGTGTGGGAGGGGGAACAGCAAGGGGCCGGAGAGGCATCGGAATTCTGCTCGCTCTGAACAAAGCCAACGGGAGCAGCGACGGCGCTGCCGGGCTCGGCGGGGTCCTGGCCCGCAGACCGACGCTGAACTCACCGAAATGCAGTGGGGAGCAGCAGGGCAAGCACACGGACGAGCAGGTTAGAGCTGGAGGGTTTTGGTGGCAGAGCTGGGGCTGCACGGGCAGCTCAGCCCCTGGGCTGTGCCAGGGCTTCCACGGCAGCACCCTGGGTGCTCACCAGGATGAGGGCACAGCCAGAGACCTGCCACGTTCCCCTGCACACAGGCTGCCCTGGCTGAGCTTCCCACATGGACACAGCTGGAACTGAACCAGAGCCTCCCTCCCAGGCTGCCATTACAAGGTCCTTTCTTTAAGGACATGTGCACTTAATGTCAGAATATTGAAACCATACCCACGTGAATAAAGTTAGTAAGCCAGTGATTCATTGCTGTTTCAAGCCTCTATCTAGCCACAGTAAATTTCTGCTGGGTAGTGACAGTCTGTGTCCACATGCAGGATATGATTTACGGTTCTGTGTTTTGTATCAACAACATCTGTTTAACAAAAGAAGGGAATAAAAAAAAAAGCCAAGAACATTTATTTTCTAACCTCTGTACCAGATGTTTCGTTATGCACAAGATCCAGGGATTATATCAGAAATAATTTAATTATTTTAAATGAATAATCTGAAGTGTTTTTCCTAAAGTATGTCTCGTAACCACTAACAACATGAAAACATAGGAATGTGGAAAAATAAACTCATGTTTTACACAAATCTATAATTGTATCTATTTTAAGGGCACAAATATTACGGACCAAATCTTAGCTGTTGATGGTAGTGTTGGGATTCTTGAAGATTTGCACAGGACAATATCAATTATCAGGGTTACGAGGGAGATAAGGCAGCAGAGAGCAATTGAAACAGAAGGAAGCAACAGCTGAGGAATGAGCCACGGGGAAGGGACAACACGAAAGGCAAACGTGTCTTGCAGGAGGGCGGTGCTGGGGTGGGACACAAGCCGAGGCTCTCCAAGCACACAGGAGTGGTGCCCTGGCTCTCTGTGAGTCCCCTGTGGTCTCTGCACACCTGCAGATCCCGGGGTTCCACCTGGCCAGGGGCTGCAATGTGCCATCTCAGAGACAAAGCTGCCTGGTTTGGTGTCTGCTTTCCACCGTGTAGGGCAGAGTTGCAGAAGTGGGATCCCTTCCCGTGTGGCTGCTGCAGCCCAGGTCAGGGTGGCCTTTTCCTCTCCAGGGACACGCTGTGACTCACGGGCCTGCTGCTGGCACGTGGCTTGCCCACAACAGTGCCGTGAGAGCACGTTCAAACTCATGGCCTTGACTGGAAAAAATTAGTTTCATGATAGTTTCCATCTTTTGGAGGTAAATGCCAAGTCCCTTAGGTGTGTTTGATAAGCAGAAATATTGTGGTGCTTGTCCTTTACAGAACTTTGATTTCAGTGTCGACACTGCCCCATAAAGCATCAGAGAAAATTCTTTGCAATTTGGGGTTTATTATCATTCCTCACCATAATTTTTGCAGGGGTCTCATAAGTGGGAACGCTGATACAGAAACACTGAGACATTTATAACTGCCTGGCCTGGATATCAGTCTTGAAGAACTCACAATTACTCAGAATTACGGTGATAGATTCTGTTGCAGCCCTCGAAAACATTCAGCCCAGTTAAAATGAAAGTAAATGCATCAGTGACACTGCTAAAGCAGACAGTGGGTCTGTGTTGTGGTTTCAACCTTCTTTCGAGGGGTAACAGGTTTTTCTGTTTTTCTGTGAGCTATGGGAGCTGTAGCATGTATCAATCCAGTGTAGACCCAGCCAAGACTATTAGTTTTCTTGTTGCATAAAGATTTATCTGTAATTGCCAAGGTTTATTTTTATTTTCTTTGAATTACTGTTGTGGATGCATATAGATGCATAACAATTCCTAATTTCCCTCCCTATATTCTTGTACAGCACAGATTGCTTATCAAATGCAGTCTTAACATTAAAGTGTCAAGCAGGATTTGCAGAAAGCTATTTGGGTCTGTAGTTTAGGATGAACGTTTATCAAATTGTGGATTAGCTGAATCATGCACTGAACCAAATTATTATTGTCTGTGATTAAATCACAAAGTGGTTATTGCCCTGTGTCATCTAAAGCACACGATAGCTTAAATCTTTAAAATCCCTTTTTAAGGTGGCTATAGGAGCTACATAACTCTGGACTTTTAGGTCCAGACTCTGTCCCTAGACAAAAAAAAAAAATAAAAAAGCTTTCGAAAGGTCATTTGGACTGATCCCTCTCTGCTCATATGGGCAGCATATTGGGGAAGGGAGTGGATGGATTTATTTGCATTTCAGACACACAGAATAGTTCTCAGTAAATAGATCTCTTTGTACCCAGCACTAAAGTATTTATTCAAGGTGCTGGCCCAGAAAATAGGAGGGAACTGTTCATTCTCATGCCTGAAAGGGCAGGGGCTGCCTGCTGGAGAGCAGTGATGCCCAGTTTGTTTGCCCTCGTGCTGAGGGCACAGAGGACTGGCAGTGCCACTCCTCAGCCCTGGAGGCCATGGGGTGACCAGCGGGGTCTCTCCTTAGCGCCAGTGCAGCAGAATTTTACCACCCCAGTGGGCACTTGAGGGGCTACAGTCTCTCTAAAGAGGGTCAGTCTTCCTAAAGCTGTAGGAGCCTTTTTTGGGGGCTGCTGCTGTGGTTGCTGCATGCCCACAAAGGTGTGTTCCAGGAGAGCCCAGCTCAGCACATGAAGGTGCTGCTGGTGGCAAACCTTCCTGGTGACTGATGTCCATGCTCCTCTTGTGCACCCTTCAGCAAGCATCTAGCTGAGGAGCAAGAGGGCTTCCAGCTGGTTTTCTCAGCCTTGCTGTTAGGGCACAAGCCCTCATGATAACAGCCACCAAGGAGAGAAGAATCCTTGTGGAATCGTGGGCTGGGGGACGTGGGGGCCGCTTCCCTGCCCTGGTGCGTGCAGCAGGGCAGGTCACAGTCCAGGAGGAGTCATGAGCAGTAATCACCACTTTTCTTGGTGAATAGATAGGAGGGAAGTCCCGAAAGGGCTTGTTTTCCTGTTGCAACAAGGGGTCACGGGGTGGAAAGGGCTGAGAGTCACTGCAGCAGGGTGTGCTGGAGAAATGAGAGTCTGGCACAGCTGACAGCAGCGTGGCACTCGCAGCCCGTGGCAGTAGCACCGGCTGTAAGTATGCATTGGGCTGCCTTTGCTCCTCTACCTCATCCCCCTTGTCCTACTCTTTGACCTATTTTCTCTCACTGTTATCTAGTAATCTATTTTTTAAAGGCTCAGCCCAGTCTTTCCTGCTGGTTGCAGCTGATCCATCTCGCTGCTAGCCTGTGAAACCAGCACCTCCTAAAGAAACATCCCTCTGCCAATTACTCCAAAGGCATGGATTCAGCTCAGCGTGAGAGCTTGATTGAAGCCAGTCGGCTGTGCCAACAGGACAGGGATGGCTCAAGAGAGGCTTCATACAAAGTATAGGAACTCAAAGCAGATTTCTTCAGTCTTTTCCCTGTCCATGCTCAACCGGAGCCAGCAAAGTCAGAATAATGGCAATATTTTACCGAAGGGAGGACTTATCCCACAGCTCTGCCATCCCCCTGGAGGGCCCACAGGACTCACAGAAGGGAAGGAGAGAGTTGCACAGAAAACTGCAGGAGGCAGGCGCAGACTTTAGCTCTGAGCCCGCCTCTGCGAGACGCAGGGTCTGAGGTTTTCAGGGAGCACAAGGAGCAAATCCTCTGTGCCCTGTGATTTCTTGGGCATGTGCCCTTGCTGTGGGCACCTCGAGGACGTGTACCCAGCGCACTGGCACAGAGGTCTGGCCCCAGGGGAGCTGTGCCTGTGGCTGGAGCCCCGCCAGGCGAGGAGGAGGACAGAGGGAGCGAGCTGGATCGCCACACCAAATGTCTGCTCTGCTCGTGTGCAGTCTCTCTGGCCCGCAGCCCTTTGGCTCGCCCCACCTGCCTTTTTTCCCTTTTTTTTTTCCTTTCCCCCAGCTGAACTGGCGGAGAGGAGGCTGCAGCTCCTTTCTGTCCCTGCAGCTTTCCTGTCTGGCTGACGCTGTGCCCCGGACACAGATGTCTGCTTAAATATGGATCCTGCGAGGCACAAGCTATGCTTGCGGGAAGAGTGTGGAGCAGGAAGATGCTGTGATCCGTAGGTGGGCTGTGGATTGCTGCTGTCCTGTGCAAGAATGAAATAACAACTAACAACATACTGCCTTAAACCGTGGCTCTTTAGAAAGAAGGTTTCGGTACATTTTCACAATTAATTACGTGTCCAGGCAGCTACGTCGTTTCAAAGCGTCCCGTCCGCACAGCTCACCCTCTGTGAGCTCATTAATGCTCGAGCTGTGTCACCTCAGGCTAACCTGGTGGCTGTTGATTGAGTCCCGTGACAGCTGTTTGCAGAGGTTTGCCCTGCTCCCTGCCAGCAGCCTGCCTTCCTCCTCCAAATTGCCTCTCGGTTCCAGGCAGGGTTCAAATTTCTGAGTGAACACTATCCTGGGCAAAATGGTTGGATTTCTGAGAGTAATGGGCAAGGTGTGACAGACACCATCCTGCACACCCCCGGGAGTGCTCCTGCACCTTACAGCTTGAAGGTGTCGGTCAAGGTGAACCCTGGACCGAGCCCATAAACATTTAAGTCCCAGAACAAATGTTTGGGATTGTACAAACATGTTAATGACCTCCAGTTAATTGGCAAGCAATTACCTTGGAGTAAAAATAGCTTTCCCATTGCTGAGCAGTCACAAGAGTGCGTGTCCCCCCATGAACACTGAAATTTTCAGCCAAGGAGCCTTGGCCAGCTTGCCTTCTCGATCTTGACAGGTTTGTGATCAAAAGTTTGTTGTCCCCAGCACCAATTGCTGTTTGTTTGTGGTATAGACTCAGCAAACAGAGCTGTCTGCCAAAGCTAATTTTCATGCTGCCCTTTATTAAAGTTCTGCAGTTCATAATGCAATGAAAAAGTAAGATCATATTGACTGGCCAAAGCGTGTGGTTCAGCAAGGGAAAGTACCTGCTGTGTGAACTATAAAAGAGCTATCACTGGAAACCAGATAAGTATTTTTAACCTAAAGACAGCTTGGCAGGCTATAATGTGTCTCCTACTGAATTTTGAATCTTTCTTATCCTTTGCATGACAAAAATACACAGCTGGACTGATTTCACTAGATGTGTATTGCAGCTGAGAAGCAAGAGGCCTGCACCTAACACAGCTCTTGGGACTCCGAGTGGGACCTGTGGGCAGCTCTTTGACCTGCTGCCTCTCAACCAGCTACAAAAGTCAGCAGCATCTTTTCATGAGGTCTCCAGTCCATGCAAACCATCAGCTCCTCTTAGAACTTGGATCGAGTCGCTTGATCCTCCACAATACTTTGGGGAAAAAAAGGCCCAGATTTTCCTGATCTGTAACTGAGCCACACCTGGGTTTCTTTCCTGGAAGAGATTATCACAGCATTTCTAGGAAGGCAAAAACTGGGCACACGTGAATGAGCAGAGTCTGTCACTGAAGTCCCGTGACTCTGGGGCTCGTGGTGGCTGAGATGAGCTGGCACGTGGTGCAGGGTGGTTCCAGCTGCAGAGCCACATCTGCTCCGTGTGCTCCACAGCGTGGTGTGGCAGCGGGTGAGGTGCTTCCTGCGTGCTCCATCCCTGTCTCCAGCTGCTCCCAGCCATCCCTCTCTCCAGGCAGTGTAATGCCATGCTGAGGAGGAGGGAAGCAGGTGACACCGGGAGCCTCAGGAGAGCCAGGATGTCTGGCACCCGCACGGATTCCTCTGGATGCTGCGGTGTGGTGCGGGCTCAGTCCACAAAGATCTTTCCAAAGCAGCCGGCGGTCTCTGCCTTGTGTCCTGGAGGACTGAGGGAGTGGCAGATGGAAAAAACAAAACTAGCAAAGTGCATTTCACAATCCTGGCAGCAGTACTCGGCAAACAGAGGAACCACAATGGTGGAGTCTCAGATTGCGCTCCCTGTGCAGCCCAGCTTTAGGAACTTGGGTGTTGTTGTGAGCCTTGAAAGGGCTCCTGCTCCCTCAGCTGGCTCCTGTGGCCTTGCATTGGGTATCTTCAGGTGCTTCAAGCAAGAGGAGCTGTAATGGGTGCAGATACCAGAGCTTTCCAGGAAACATTCAGGTACAAGTGCAGCTCTGTTCGCTGTAGCTGCCTTGAATTAAAGTTCTGTGCCTGTAGTGGCAGACAAATTTGCTGGCAAACATGTTGCAAAAAAAAAAAAAAAAAAAAAAAAAAGCATC
>VXAC01008561.1:46161-59699 GCA_013399225.1 Rhipidura dahli
GCTGGGACAGGGCTGGGACAGAGCTGGGACAGGGCTGGGACAGAGCTGGGACAGAGCTGGGACTGAGCTGGGACAGAGCTGGGACAGAGCTGGGACTGAGCTGGGGCAGCGTTCGGCCGCGTCCTGGGAGCCAGCTTGTCCCCGGAGCGCCGGCAGCCCCGAGCTGAGCAGGAGAAGGAGAGGTGTTTATTAAGGCAAGCACGACAGCCTGGCTCAGAATCAATAGGTCGTCTCTGGCTCACTTGCCAAATAGCAACATTAGTCATATTTGCTTGGCATTTACTATTTTTTAATTACCGTAAATATGTCAGTCCGTAAGCAGTGATGTTGCTTCAAGTAACTTCTACTAGGAGGGAAAGAGGAGAAAGCTCAAAAGACTGGGGGAAGAAAAAGAAAAAAAAAAAAAGAGAGAAGGAAAAAATAGAAAAAGAGTTGCAAAGAGAAACATTAACGCTTTTGAATTTTAGCTGTCACCATGCAATTTCTTATTTATAACATGGAGCACAATGGAGCTACAGCTGTGGGAATGTTATGCACATAACACTGACAACATAACTGGAAGCGATTTCTTTCTCCTGGCTTCAGATGTTCTCGATTAATGTGGCCGTGAGGTTTCACATACTGAAGAGTTAAACTGTGTTTTAAATTCAAGTTCCAGTTGAGGATTCAGGGGAGGAAAAAAATTATACCTGTAGTTTCAAGTGTGTATGGGATTTTATTTTTTTTAAAAAGAGCTTAGAAATGTCTTTCTGTACAGAACTGTAATGGTGTCATTACCTTCCATAAACTCATCTTCAGCAAGAGTTGACTTGAGTAAATAAACACCATATTCTGCCAGCTTTCCTCTGAGCTAAAGATCGTGGGCTGATGGTTTTGCCTGCCCTCCCTGCTTCCAGAGGTTTGCAGGGAAGCCAGGGGGGGAACAGGGGACAATATCAGAGGAGCTGCTTCCAGCTCTTGGCCCTACAAGAGGCAGCAGGTTTCACCTGGACAGGTTTCTGCTCTATCCTGTATTTCTTGGGATGGCTTGTAAGAAAAGTTACAGGGTTTCCCAGAGCCCTAGGGGACTCTTTTAGGAAAAAAAATCAGGGGGGCACAGATAGGAGTGGTGTTCTCAGTTCACTTTCATTTTCAGTGGGTTTTGGTTACCAGATTGTTCTCGCATTTGAAAATGCACCTCTTGTTACATCGAGTCACTTTCTAAACCAAAATATTTTTTGCAATTATTTTCCCCTGTCAAATTTTCATTTTGTTATAAAAAACATTTTGATTGAAGGAAAAAAATATTATTGGTGTCAATATTTTCCACTTTCTTCCTGGAGAAATGCTGTTGTCCTGGTTAAGGCACTAGTCAAACCAACAGGCCTAGAGGAAAGGGAAGGAAGGGGCATTTCACTCTCTTTATCCCAAATTCAAACCAGTTTTTGAAGCTATTTTTTTTTTGTGTGTGTGTGGCAGTGATGTGGCTGAGATAAAAATAATATATTTTAGTAATATATTTATATCTTCTACCACTAAAACATTTCCCATTGGCTTCAATTGTGTCCTTCAAAAACAGTGTGGAAATCAGAGGTTTGTGTATTTTACTGGAAGAAAATCTCTTTCTGTTGGCCTTAGTCTAGAGGGCACCTGGTTGTGAGAGGTGGTGGCCAAAGGAGTTGCCCACAAACACAAAGTCAGCAGTAATTTGGTGGAGACTCAGACCCTGTAGCTGTATTAATTCAAATTAATTCATACTGTTAATCAGATCTAGTCACAGCCTCTGTTAAAACAGCAATTTCCTCTTCCTCACACGTGTGGTTATAAAACTCAAAGCACAGTTCAGCGATAAGATAAATTAAACTTTCATTATTTATTGGGGGGTGGGTGGTTGGCTAATACTGGAATTGGTGGCACTTTTCTTGTTTACACTGAGAAAAAGCAGCTGCACCGCTGCACATCAGGGCAGGTTGCTGCTGCTGGAGCTGGATCAACTTGAGGCTTGAGGGGTTTGTGTCCCAAGCTCAGGGCTGCAGTTGGGTGCTGCTGGTGCTCCCTCTGTCTCACAGCCCAGACCTCATCCCCTCGGGCTCAGGAGCTCAGGTCCTGCTCTTCAGCAGGGAGTTACAGCATCAACATCAAAGAGAGAATAGATGCTGCTTTGCCTTTGCCACGGTGCCTTTGTGCTGTTTGTAGCTTCCCAGAGAAACCTCCATCATCAGTAACAGCAGGTGATGCTACTTGCACAGACTGTAAATATATTTCACTGAGAATTCCCACATTTTTGCTGTTTCTGTCACAACTTAGGCCCTGCCCCGCTCTCGTCCGTGTGAGCAATCTGCACACTCACACGTGGTAAGGCAAACAGGAGGCTCCTTGCATGGATAATGGTTGCAGGCCCAGGCCCCAGGACTTAAAGATTGTGAAATATCCCCACAAATGAGTTTATAACAAAAATCATTGTTTTATACATATATTTATGTGTATATCTTTGTTTAATGCAGCTGGGGTATCCTCTTCCTAGGCAAGTATCATTTACCTTACTTATTTATATGAAATGATTGCAAAGAAGTTAAAACATCTAAGAGCTTTTAATGCCTTAGAGAGATTTATAATTATAAGCTCCTTGACAGTTAAAATCTACTTAAGTAAATGTGTCCATTGCTGCTGAATGTAACTTTTAATAAAGTATGTCATTTTATAGACATCTGTCTCATGTGCTAAGGCTGGGGGGAAATGTGTGTTCTGGCTTGGGAAACCCAGGCTGCTGGTCATGGGTGGGGGACCAGGCTGTGGGTGTGATGCCTTAGGTTTTAATTTTTATGTTTCTCAAATCCTGCACTGCCCAGTGTGTAACTCTGAAGTCTCCTGTTCCCTGTTCAGTGCTGCTCTCTGTGCTGGGCACACACAACAAAGCCTCTCCAGGGCTGCTCTNGCCTCCCTTCCTTCAGCTGGGCAGCCCTGAGTGGATGGAGGCTGAAGGCAGCAAGGAAAGCGAGGGTTTGTTTTACTCCAGGCACCCATTGCCCTGCCCAGGACGGTGGATCCGGGAGTGCTGCTTTCCCGGGAAGCTGGGAGGCAGCTGGGTGGGGGATCTGCTCGAGTGCTCTTTGTTGAGGCCAGGGGAGCCCTGGGTGAGGGTGGGCAGAGGCAGGGATGGTGATGGGTTGAGTGTCACAGGTGCAGAGGAGCAGGCTCATGGCAAACAGCCTCAGGGTTTCTGCTGCTGCCTGGTATTTTCCAACCTCTGTGATTCCATGGTGCTGTGATGCAGGCTTGTTTGTGTGAGGATTTTTTGCACCCTTTTTTCCCTTTTTTTTAAAATGTTTTTACTGTAACTCTTTCAAGTAGCAAATTGAGGGAGAGACCAAGGGTTTTCCCCATTCCTCTGGGTGAAAGATTTAAGAAAGACAAACATCTTAAAACCACTGTGTCCCTCAACTGAGACAGCTTGGGCTGAGGAAATCTGTGGTCTTGTGAAAAAAGGAAGAGCCCTCCCTACAAACCTGTGGCTGGTAAACTACAACATATAAGTGCTTTTTTTTGTTTTTTCCCAGATGGTTTTTTACAGATAGTCAATATTAATGAGGAAAAGAATAAGGTCTCTTCTTAGTGAGAAAAAGCCTGCTAATCAATTACTAAGAAAAATCCTATTAAATAGAGTATGCTGTTTCTCCTGTGCACTTGTTCCACCAACTTGCTGAGGTTTTGAGTAGAACTAACTTTCTTTTCTATTCTCTGGTATGATTTTAAGGTGAAATAGAAAGGGGCTTGTTTACTACTAGGTTTGTTAGATGGTTTTGCAAAAAGGATATCCTAAGAGAAGATGGGGTTTCATACAGCAAGCTTTCAAACTAAGATTAGTCAGCCTTAAAAAGCCCCCAAACCAG
Organism: Rhipidura dahli; assembly: GCA_013399225.1. Classification (NCBI taxonomy): domain Eukaryota; kingdom Metazoa; phylum Chordata; class Aves; order Passeriformes; family Rhipiduridae; genus Rhipidura; species Rhipidura dahli. The sequence goes on from VXAC01008561.1 coordinate 50,031, forward strand.
CATTAAGCTTCTAAGCCCAAAGGGGAGCAGTTTCGCATGCAGGACTGGGAACCTAAATGCCAAGGCTTTTCTTTTTAAAAATTGCTTTCCCCCAAGGCACATTTTAATTCCAGAGGTGTCTCAGGGAGCAAACCTCTCCCTCGGCACTGTGGCGTGCAAGTGAATTCTGCTCCTCCCTGTCCACCGTCACTGCTGCTGCTGCTGTGACAAAAGCATCTGCAGACGAGGATGTTTTCTTTGGACAGCACGTGCTTATTTTCTGGGGAAGGCTTCCAAGTTTATTTTTGAGGGGAGAAAGCTGAGGTTTAAGGCTCCTAACCTCTCCTCTGTCCCGGGATGCCCGCAGGAGCGCGACTCCTTCTTGCAGGTGCCGGTGCTGAACATCCTGAATTTGCACAAAATCATTCAAAACTCCTCAAAAGGAACTCGGGCTGTGGGGATTTTAAATGTGCAGTGCTGTGTTGCTATCATCAGCTCACACTTGCCCGCTCTATTTATATGCTGCACTTTTTCAGGCCGAAGCAGGAAGCTGCAAGGCACAAGACAAGCAGCCTTTCTAACTTTGCTATTTCCACGTGTTTCCCTTGCTGCAAACAGCCAAGAGTTACCTTTCCTTTTGTACTGGAAGTTTATTTCTCCGTGTCTCCACCTTTGTCTGCTGCCATTCAGGTAATGTGAGACCTGGGCATGTCCTGGACCATGGGGCATTACCTAATAAACCAAAGAAATAAGCTAAAACGTATAGGAGCACTGTCAACCTTAAGGGCATCCTTATGATTTAATCATTCTGTTTAAACGTTGTAGATCACCAGCATCCAATATCTGACTCAATATAAGCAGGAGGTTCTCCTAGCAGCCCTTCTTGTGGTAAATTATTGCACTGTCTCCATCCCCTGGGGGAGCAGCCATGTGGCCTTTGCCAAGGCAATGCCCACCCGTGTGCGAGGCTGTGGGGTCAACCCAGCCACCCTGTTGCCTTTCAGATTTCATCCAGATGGCAAGAGCAGTGTGGGGATCCAGTTACAGCCCAAAAGCTCCAATTCCCTTCATAAGTTACTCCCTTCTGGCCCCCAAAATCTGCAACATTTATAGGCTTTGTTCCCAGCAACACTGAGCTGCCACAAAAACTGGGGGGTTTGGGCACATCCTCAGTGTTTCCTGGCATGGCCTTCACTGGGATATGTCGATCTGAATTTCACAATCCTCTCCTAGGAGCACTTGCTCCCTCACCAAAGACATCAGGATATTTTTCCTTGTTTCTCCTTCCCTGCCCCAGCAGCCTTACAGCAGGAGATACCCAAGAACTGTGTTAATTCGGGCCCTGCTGTAGAGACCCACAGTTGTGTTCAGCAGAGCACAGGACAACCTTGAAACAGGGTTTAAAAAAATCCATTTTCAGTCGTGAGTTGGTGTTGGATGACAGGAGCTGGCTCAGAGTTTGTATTATTTTTCTTAAGTCAACTTTTGCTGGCTTTGAGGTCGGTTCTGGCCCATTTGCAGCCCACTGGGGAGCTGTGATGGTGGCTTCATCTGGCACGAAACCTTTCGCCCCAATTTGATAAAGCCAGCAGAATGCCTGGTACTTCCAAAATCCCCTCCCAGCCTGTAAGATTTCAGGGGGTCCTGTTTCGTCCTGGACAGTTGGGACAGACATGAGAGTTCTCTGGAATCGGTTCTTAGAGCATGAGGTTTGTTATTAAAGCGTGTGGGTGTAGGAGACCTGCCAGGGGCTGCCAGACACAGCCCAAAGCAGCTCAGAGAAGACAGAGAGAGAGAGGGAAAGGGTCCAAGCCCCAGGGAAAAGGTGAGCACAGAGCTTGGTTGCTGTTTAAAATACAATAAATCACCTTCTATGTTGAATATTTTGATTTTCATTCACCAGTCTAGAACAAGCTACAAATCCTACAACATTTACATACAGCCTATAAGAATCATTGCATTACCATATGGCATTATATTTTAAACCCTAAAAACTGCTTTTTTGGACCCTCTGCCAAGTAGGCAGGGTCTGCTCTGACCCTTGGACCTGTCTGCAAGCAGAGGGTATTGTTTCATCAAGGGGGGATTACCTCCAGTCGACCACACCATTGTTTTCTATTTGTTCAGTCACTGGGGTTTGGTATCTCAAAGCTTGTCTTCATTTCAATCTCGCTTATAGTTTCCATATTCTCAGCATCTTTTGCCAGGTAATCATATTTATAAGGCTTTCCTACTTCATCTTCCCCAGCAGCAGCCCTTCATCTTTCAGTCCTAGGAGCTGGGGGTGTTTGTGCTACGCAGCCCAGTCCGGGGGTATTTGGGAACAGCGGCTCACGGGAACGGGGATGGCTTGGCTGCGGCCCTAAACAAGCAAAGCTGGAGAGAGCACTGCAGTCCCACGTGAAATGCAAATTCATTCAGGGCTTTGCTGCTGAAGGAGGAGTCAGGAGATGAGAGTTTGGTCCCTGGAGCTGTCATGGCTCTTCCCATGCAGGTGTAAACATCTGTCCAGGTCCCTGGTGGTCAGCTGGGGTGTGGGAAGATGCTGGTGGGGCAATGTGCACCTAGCCACAGACTGTGAGAGTTGTAAATGTGATGTGTTACAGCGCAGGGAAAGAAAGGGAAGGAAGAAAGTTCAAGGGAAGGTCTCAAGAGTCTCAAGAGAATGTTGTCAGGGATGGTGATTTTACTGGTGGGGTTTACTAAAAGTCTGCTTCTGAGTTACTGGGAAGAATTAGTGTTACCAGAAGTTGGCTGTCCATGTCTTTGTCAATCCTGAGTGTCTTTTCAGAAGAGAGGATTTACTGGTCCAGTGAAATCTCCGTTGAGCAGGGTCCCTGGTCTATGAAATCTGGGGGTTTTTTGCAAGTTTGTCCACAGCACCACACTTGGGATGAGTGCTCTCCTACATGGTTAGCACAAATCTAAATAAATACAGAAATATAAACCGAGCTGGAAATTTACTGAGTACAAGCTGTCTTGCAAAATTGCCTGTGTTTCCTGGCTCTGGATGGGATGGAAATACCACAAAACTCGCCTGTCTAATAGTAACGTGATACTTCTGCTTCCGGGCTCAAAGCGGGAGGTGGAAGAGTGTTCAAGAGAGGAAAAAGAAAAGCAAAAGCAAATTATAATCAAGCTCATTTTTAACATGGCAAAATCAAACTCTTAATTAGAATGCTCGACGTGGCCACTGTGATCATCTACTCAAACTTCTCATGTAGTGCAGGGCGTAGAGTTGTGTCCATCTGCTCCTCTGTGGCACAGAGCTGGAAAAGGGAGAGGACCTGGCCTGGAAGTCCCCATGGGAATGAGGCATGGGGTGTATCTGCCAGCTGGTTCTCATCTGACTCCTCTTCAGCCCAAGTGCCACATCCTGGCCAAGCAAACCTGTTTCAGCATGGGCCATGCTGGTTCCCATTTCTCCAGGAGAGGGAAATCCACTCTAATGCAATCTCAGGATGCAAAGCTTGTTCTGCAGCTCAGGCATTGTAATAAAACCCCACATGTCTCAGCACGTGGCCTTGGGTGGTGGCTGGGGCATTTGGCCACTGAGCCCACGGAGGCAGAGCCGTGCCCACCCCGCTCTGGGTCATCACCTCCAAGGCAAGGAGCACACATGTGAAGTTGTCTCGTGGGCTGAATGTGGTTCTTCTGCACTCACACCAAATCTAGGCAGGTATGGTGCTGCCAGATCACCTCTTCTTTTCCTGCAGCTGCCTTTTATTTTGCCTTGTTTTACTGGTGAGGGCTCCCTTCCCAATGGCCTTCCCTCAGCCAGAGGCTCACAGACACAGTTTCTCCAGGCAAGTGACAAGTTATCCTTTGGGGTCCCTGTAATTTTCCCCATCTGGCCAAATATTTGGAGACAGAAGTTATGTCAGCCAAGGTGGCAGGGAAGGAAACAAAGCTGTGTCACTGCTGGGATATTGATGTGGCTGTGGTGTTGCTGTGGCAGGTAATGAATGCCATGGTGTGAGCAGCCACGTCCTTAGGAGAAGGTGGCTGGGAATTCAGGGCACTGCACAGCTCCTCTCCCCTGATCCAGCCTCCAGCACAGCACCTTCCTCAGGGTGAAACAGGGACACTGTCCCAACCTGCCTTTGTCACTGCTGTCCCCTGCAAAGAGAGGAGTGAAGGTCTGTGTCCTCAGCACTGCCCAAGTCCCAGGTGTCCCCTCCTGCCTTTGCCAGCAAGGCTCCTATTAACAGAGAGGCTCCTGAGAACTGATGGGGACCACACATGTCCTTTCAGCCAGGCCAGCAAATAACCTTCAGCTAAGTCTGCCCAGGGCTGTTTTGGATCTGGTGATCTGCATTTAGAAATAGTCTTGGTATTTTTAAATGTTGCCTGGAGCCATCTGCTCCCCTCTTCATTTAATGTTTTAATTGTCATTTATAACATATTCTATGAGCTATTCAAAATCCAGACAGACACGGGAGGGGAGCGAAGGAGTCCTGAGCTGCAACTCACAGAAATCTCCGCAAGTCTTCCCTCGGCTTTCCAAGGGCTTGGGGCTGGCACCCCCATCAAGGGAGCCTGAGTGGCTGCAGCTCTGTGGGATTCTGGCTCTGGGACACACCCCGTGCATTCCACGACTGCTGCCAGGGCCAGGGACTTGGACTTGGCTGGAGGCAGGCAAGCCCCTGACGTCTGCAGGGCTCCTGGTGGCCGCTCTCACAGCCCGGGCACAAGGAGGTCAACTGATTTTCTCAGGTCACCAGTGCGTGAGCAAATGATTCATCCCAGATTTTCCTGGCTCCTAAACCTTTGCTCAGCCCACAAGGCTGCTTAGTGACTTAGCAGGGCTCTGAGGAAGTCAGCTATAAATTGCAAACACGCTATGGCCCAATGACTGGCTGCGGTGCTTTCCACGTGCCACTTGTGAACCGAGAGGGGCTGGCTGGTGCCTGGGAATCACTGTCAGGGTGAGCACTGGGAGTTGTTTGATGAAGCAATGGCTCCAGACAGAAAAAAATTGTTTGCCTTGCCTCCTACTTTATGGCAAAATATTTCCACCTCTGTTTTTTCTGCCTGACCCTGTGCAAGGCCCTGTGCTGTGACCCTGCAGGAGAGTTGCCTCTTGCAACTAAGCCTGGTTTGCCCAAACCAGCCCAGGTCACAAAGCCATGGCCTGAGTCCTGCAGCCTCAGCAGGGCAGGATGGCCAAAGGGCACCCTGATGCACTTTGAGGCTGAGTGACACCTCCCAGGAGCACAGATGTCAGGCTCAAACACAACTGCACACTGGCACACCAGTGGTGAGAGGACAGGCATGGATTAACCCACTGAGTCCCGTGGGACGGCTTAAACTCCTGCTAAGATCTTCATCTTTGGGAATGGTGGCTCAATGAGCTGGGAAATGTGCTGCTGCTCTTTGGAGATATCTCAGCTTACTCAGGTGGCACCATGGTGCTGGCAAGCATCTGAAACCCAGAAATATTTCCTTTTAGGAGATGCCTCTTGATTTCCTCTTGCTGGTTGTGCAGCCATGAGACCAGGAAGTGCAGGTGGGCTGCAAATCCCCCAGGCCAGGCTGCTCTGGCTTCTGAGCATCCCCACAGTATGGGGAGTTATTACCACACTGCTCTATTTTAATAATAATCTATTATATTTCAAACATATGAAATAAAGCAGGGCACTGAACATCAAGCTGCCTGAATAAGGATTTTATGGTTTTGGGGTTTTTTTTTTTAGGAAATTCCTGGACATAAATGGGCAAACTGAGGGATGCTACAAAGAGAAAAGAGAAGAGGAGAGGAGAGGAGAGGAGAGGAGAGGAGAGGAGAGGAGAGGAGAGAAGAGAAGAGAAGAGAAGAGAAGAGAAGAGAAGAGAAGAGAAGAGAAGAGNCAGATCCAGGCTCCCTCTCAGGCCTGCAATGAGCAGTCCAGGACAGCTGGCACTAATTGGCACTTTCCTTGGCGGCAGATGAAGTGTGGAGGAGACAATGGGGCCTGGGCTGGCTCCTCGTGCCTGGAGGTGATCCCCAGCACTGAGACCAAAGCCCCCTGAGAGCACAGGGAGGAGAAGCTGCAGTGCCTGCTTTGCTCAGAGAAGAAAACCCCAAGTTTGGAGTGCAAGCCCACGAGCCCAGGATGGGTGCCCACAGGATGGGTGCCCACAGGATGGGTGCCCATAGGATGGGTGCCCACAGGACGGGTGCCCACCAGCAGGGCACATCCTGGCAGCCCAGGGGCACACGGGAAGGGACAGCAGGGCACGGAGCACTCCCTGCTGCTGGCCTCTGAGCACCAGTGGCGTGGCAAAGCTTGTGGTCACGTTGGCTGGCCGTGGGCAGCTGGTCAAACCCATGACTCCCACTGAAACCCTCAGGGTCAGGCTTCCTGCAGCGTCCCATGCTGGGCACTCCCAGCAGGAGGGTAAAGGGCTTATGGAAAGCTGCTGCCCTGTGCAGCTGTGCTGCTGCTTCATGCAGGGCTGGGAAGAAATGTAAAGCTGTGACACCTGGAACGTGGACAGGCAGCTAGAAAGGCCAGGCCAGAGCAGGAGAGTTCTTCATAACAGAAATCACTTGGCAAGGAGGGATAAAGGAAATTTAACTCTTAAAGAAATGGAATTATCGTGTAATTTCTGGATTGCATTATAATGGGGATTCCTGTGTGTACGAGCAGTAATTCCATCAGTACTGCTTTTTTTTGGTGAAAAGTATATTCATTATCTTAGACTTATCTATTGGCAGCTCGGAACTTCATGAACAAATTCAAACCAGGGTGGAAGTGAAAAGCCATCCCCACTTCCCAAAAAGTTCTCCATGGTCAAAAGTGCCCTGAGCTTAAGCTGCACTGAGGCTCCCAGGCAGCTGCAGCAGTGTCCCAGCAGTGTGACAGCTGAACCCCCGTGTTTAGGATTCCCACCCAGGTTCTCCAAAACTAATGATATTTTTTTAACTAATTCACAAAATGCAGCCAAGTAAAAGTGATGATGCTCTCCTTGTTTGTCCCTTGGAGTGAGAACACACAGTTGAGGCTTTGGTCCCTTCCCTCGTCCCTCATCACAAACAGGAGAAGCAGCTGAAGGACTTGGAAGCTGCAAGGATGAAGTGGAGCTCTCAGGCAGTAACCAGAGCTGAGCTGAGGGAAAACAGCTGCAAGCTGGACACCAGCAGTGTCCAGTGCTGTCCTCAGGGAGCAATGGGAGGGGTGGTCCTTCACCTCAGGAGGTCCCCAGCCCTGCAGGTGCCGGGATTTGTCCCTGTCCAGCACAGCCTGGTGTGGCTGTGCAGTTCTGCTGCAGCTGCAGAAAACACCCTGGTGGGGAAGAGGAGGTGGGGAGGGAGAGGTGCTCAGCAGCCCAGCGGGATAATGAGCTCCCAGAATGCAGATGCACGTTTGTGCTGCAGCTCCCACACAGCCACAGCCACTGGCAGCACCCAGACTGAGATGAGGAGGCACAGAATCATCAAATAATTCGGGGTGGGAGGCACCTTTAAAAGTCATCCAGCCCAACCACCCTGCAGTGAGAGGGACATCTCCAACCAGATTAGGTTGCTCAGAGCCCCATCCAACCTGACCTCGAATGTTTCTGAGGGTGGGGCATCCACCACCTCTTTGGGCAGCCTGTTCCTATGTGAAACACCCTCACTGTGAAACACTTCCTTTTATCTAATCAAAGTTGACCCTCTCTTAGTTTCAAACCATTACCCCTTGTCCTATTGCTATAGGTCCTGCTAAAAGTCTGCCCCCATCTTTCTTATTAAGCCCCCTTTAAATACTGAAAAAGCAGCAAAGAGGTCACCCCAAAGCCTTCTCTTCTCCAGGCTGAGCAATCCCAGTTCCCTCAGCCTTTCCTCCCAGCAGAGCTGCTGCATCCCTCTGCTCCCCTTGGTGTCCCTGCTCTGGGCTGGCTCCAGCAGCTCCCTGTCCTTCCGGTGCAGGGCCCAGGGCTGGATGCAGCCCTGCAGGGGGGGCTCAGCAGAGCGGGGCAGAGGGGCACAATCCCCCCTCCCCTGCTGCCCACGGGGCTCTGGGCTCAGCCCAGCTCAGGGGGTTCTGGGGGACAGGGCACATTGCTGGGACAGCCCCAGAAGCTGATGTCCAGCTTGCATTGGTTTTCTCAGGGTGGAGACAGTATTTTTGGCAACTCCATGACTGATGTTTGCCTCCAGGATACAGCCCAGAACCAGCCCAGCAGCAGGAGCTGGCCTGGGCTACACTCAGCTTTACACTGAACTCTCATTTCCACCCCTCTGTACCAATCTTGGCATCTCTGGGGATTTTCCTGTAATAATCCTGTCTATGCCATTGACTTAGGCAATAGTAATTGAGTTTTAAATTTAATTACAGTATGGGAAAAAACTGTCACTTGTTTGAAGACACTTCTTGACTGTTTATTGAAATAAATAATCTTACCTGACTTTGCAACTTGACATGAAGGAACTGGACATTGGGATATCTTGTATGGCTGTGTTTATAGTGATGCCTTAAGAAGCTTCCTAGACACAGAGACCAGACAGAAGTAAAGGGAATAAAGGTGGGGATTTATTGGAAAGGCCTTCAAAGGTACCCCTGGGGAGCCAGAGGCTGCTGCCCAGATGGGCCCCGAGATGGACCCCAGGTCACGAGTTCTTCACGCCTTTATAGGTTTGGTTCATTTGCATCTCAGGGTTAATTCTCCAATTAAAGCTTCAGTTAATGATGTAATTCCCCTCAGCTTGCCCCCCTCAGAGGCTCTTCGGTCTATACTTTTTTGGGCCCAGTTTGGGCTGGGTGTCCTTGGAGAGCAGCCCTGGAGAGGCTTTGTTGTGTGTGCCCAGCACAGAGAGCAGCACTGAACAGGGAACAGGAAACTCCAGAGTTACACACTGGGCAGGGCAGGATTTGCAAAATATAAAAGTTAAAACCTAAGGCATCAATATCCTTTCTGTCAGGTGCAGCACTCCAGTAAAATACCAAGCCCTGGCTTCCAAAATGCTCCCAGAGACTCTCCTTTCTCTAGACTTCCATTAGAGGTAGTTTAGAGAAAGAAGAGACCAAAGAGGGATTCTCCCTGATCCCTCACTTCAAGTCCTTCCTGACTCCCACCCAGCTGGACCTGCTGCCAGGCTGCCTTCTTCCACTGAGACATGGGATGCTGGGCAGGAAGGATTTGCTGAGGCTGCAGAGTCACGCCCTGGGCAAGAAATGTCTCAAATTAAAGGATCAACAGGACGAGGTAGGGGGGTTTAACCATTGCTTTTACAGGGATATTTGGGCCTTCCAAACAGGCATTGTGTCCACAAGCTCATCCTGGGAAGCTGAAGTGGCTGAAGATGTTCTGAGGCTCAGCCTGTAGTTAGGGGAACTCATTTGCTTCTCCAGAAAGTACTGAGCAGCATCGTTTATTCCAGCCCTGTTTGCCTGCAATTCCTCTGTGGGACCACACCACCTCTGACAGGTGATTCATTCCCTCCAGCCTTCACAGTCACCCTCTGAAGTGATCAATGTCTTGGGCATTTGGTTTTAGAACAAGAGTTTTTAGAGAGCAATTCTTCCCTGCTGTGACTTGATCTCTGCCTCTATGACTTCACAATCTGAAATTTGTCCTTTGCCAGCTGTTCCAAGCCCAAAAAACCCCACACCTGGACCCACAGGAAGTTGAGCTCCAGGTTCAAAACACAAACCTGGTTCTCTCCTGCCAGGGGGCTGAGACCACCTCAAACTTCAGAAAAACTTGAACTTCTGCCAAAATTGT
>VXAC01008561.1:59818-88093 GCA_013399225.1 Rhipidura dahli
ATATATATATATATATATATATATATATATGTAGGCATAATCAATGCCCATTTACACTTTGCTGGAATTGTTTCCTACCAGAAATTCTGGGTTTATGAAGAGAGACATACATTTTTAAAGCTGATGCTTATTTTATAACCCAACCTAGTGATTTTTTTTTGTACCCACTTAGCTCTGGGTGAATCACACACCTTTGCTGATGCAGCCTCACACCACCTTCCTCACAGATCTATCAGCTGTAGGTGTGTCAGAGGGAGAAAACCTTCTCTTGCTGATACCTGAGCCTGAAGCTCAGTACATTTCAGTTCTCCTTCTTATGTTTCAGTGAATTCCACTCCCAAAATGGAAACGTGGGAGTCCTGGCTCCTGACTGCCACGTTACAATGAGCAGAAAAGTTGTAAGAGTGGGATGCACACCCTGGGAGTGTCTCAGTGACCATCACCCTGCTCCTGTCCACCAGAGCAAGGGGGTGTGTGAGCAAAGCTGTATCCATGCAGGGATGACCATGTGGTTCTGCCATCTCCTCTTCCTACAAACTCAAACACGGCCTCAGATCCCAGCTTTCCTCCTGCTGTCCTCTTTGTTATTCCTTAACAAAGTAAGTGTTCAAAGAACATCCCCTCTTGTCCTTCCAAGGGGTCAAACATTTCTGAGCTTTATGCAGGCAAAGTTTTCCTGCTGCATTCATGAACTGAGGCAAACAGACGAGCCTTATGAAAAAGGACCAGGATGGTTTCTGTCCCATTAAGGGAATTTATGAGAAACTCAGTACAGTTTTAGGAAAAAAAAAAAAGTGTCTGCTTAGATGATGGACGTCTCTTGAATATTAATCTTTTCTGGGTATATTGCACGCTTTCTTAAAGAAAGCCTAAATTATTCAGGAGTATTTGCATGCTGACATACGGCAAATTTACAGGCAGTACAAATCAGACTTTTGCATCCTAATATGAAAGGAAGGCAAGTCCCAAATTTGGCTTCTTAATACTTTATTGGCCATCTCCTGCTAAGTAGAATAATTAAGCTGCTCATTAACATACAACATACATCATGCTGGAACAATGGCCACTTCAATCCTTATACACAGCGTTGGCAAAATAACTGTGAGATGCCACAAATCCATGTTTTAGGTTATTCTTTTTCTCCATTTGCTGCCTTACAGGGTGGCAGTGACAGGAACATCAGCGGTGACAAACAGCAGGCATGCAGCAGCTCTGCCCTGGGGAGGTGACAGTCTCTGTGGGATGAGGTGGTGACCAGAGCTGCCCTGGGGAGTGTCCCCCACCTTGTCCCCCTCTGTCCAGGACAGTGCTGTCACCCCCTGAGCTGTGCTGGCCCCTGTCCCCACTGCCACCGCGGCGCTCGCAGGGAAGCGTCAGCCTTATTTATGTAACAGCTGCTGTTTTTAGGTGCTGTCACTCACACATTCGCTGGAAAACATGGTACTTGAAGAGCTGCTACACTAGTACAGCATATGCCGGAGGCAAAACTATATATATATTTAAAAAAAAAAAAAAAATCCTTGTGAAGAAAGAATTAGAGCAGGATTATCACAGCGTGTCAGCCTCCCATCCGCAGCCCGGCCAGTGCAGCGCCTCACCAGGGAGGGCCACGTTTTGGAAATGCTGCCTGGGTTTAAAGCCTTTGTGGATGGAATTGATTTGATTTGATTTGATTTCTCCAGGCAGGATCACAGGAGATGCTCTTGGTGAGCAAAGGTGATCCAAATTCCTGCTTTCATTAGCAGCTCTAGGCTGGGCAGAGGATGAGATGGTGCCAGTGATCTTGTGTGGAGGAAGGAGCTGGGACTCGGCAGCCAGACAAAAGCAGCCCCTGTCAGGCTGGGGCTGAGGGCATATTGCCTTCCCCTGCTGCCCTCCACCTTCCTCAGGGTCACAGGTTTCTCCTCATGTCCAGTGCAGAGAAAAAATACTCTCAGGTGTACATGCACAGGTTTTAAATGCATGTGATGCAGACTGAAATCCAGCAGTGCCGGTTCTGAATGGAGATATCCACAACGATTCCCATCAAAAATCCTGTTCACACAGTCATAGATTGTGATGTAAAACCAGAGCTGCTGCTGCTGGAAAATGTCCCCTCAGACCAGGGCAGTGTGTGACCTCCATGGATCTGAAGTCTTTCAGTGATGCAGCCTGATCATCAGAGCTCGTGCTCCTGATTCCCACTGCTTGTTCTCAAAAGCAGATCTCTGCTAGAATTTAAGGTTGTTTTAAAGCAACTACATCAATTTTCACCCCAGTTTGTAGGGGCAGATGTGTGTAGACACCCTGTGCTTCCTGGATGACTGGAAACCTGCCCACTGGCTCCAGTGGACTTTGGGTTTGGCTCTCCTAGTAAACTCCATGTCCTAACCAGCATCTCATGTTCTCCACCATTTCTTTTCCATCACAAACATATTTAATACACATCCATGAGCAGCTGAGTGTGAAAGAAGGGAGAAACCTGAAAGAAATTAAGGAAATCAAGTGAATAGAGTAGAAGAGAACAGAACAGAATATTTCACTTGGAAGGGACCTACAATGGTCATCCAGTCCAACAGCCTGAGGACATCAGGGCTGACCAAAGGCTGAGGCACGTTTTAAAGGGCATTGTCCAAACACCTGTCAGACACACTTGGGACACTGACCATCCCTTTAGGAAGTCTGCTCCAGTGTTTCCCCACCCTCTTGGTACAGAAACGTTTCCTAATGTCCAGTCTAAACGTCCCCTGCACAGCTTTGTGCCATACCCGTGTGTGCTATCCCTGGATACGTGGAGAGGAAATAACCAAGCCCTCTTGCAGGTGAAAAGACGACAGATGGACGCTTGGTGCTCTCCTGTGTATCTGGGTGATGGCCACATCTCCTCTCAGCTTTGCCAGCTGCAGGTCTCTGTGTGCCCAGATGTGGGAGGAGAAGAGAAAGGGTGCCATGGATGGTACAAAATGCCAAGGATCTGCCATGTGTTCTGCTTCCTGCCTGGACCAGAGGGGCGAGGAGGGAACCCACCCGATGGACCACTTCAGCTATTGCATGGAGCACCTAAGAAGCCACTGCCTCGGCTCCACACCTCTCCTGTGTGCTTCAGGCCCTCCTCGGTGTGTCTGGCCAGGCTGGTGTAAATCAGAACCCCTCCTCCGAAGGCAGTGCAGTGACCTGCAGCAGCTGTGAACTGGACACGGTGCGCCAGCTTGCAGCTCCCCCAGCTGTGTTTGATTTACATCTGGAGCCACTTGGAAGCTCACGTCAGAGGAAGGAAGGGGCAGAAGCGGCGCGGGGAGGGACGGCTTGAAAAATGCCCTCTGCTGGAAAGAGCCAAGCCCCACGGAAGGCAAACGGCTGGGAGAGGAGTCAGGCACTGATTTTCTCCCTCTTCCCTTGCCCTGACGATGCCAGGCTTCCTGCAACTACTGATTATGATGATTACAGTGTTTCTGGTGTATGTGTTTGTGCACACGTGTGCAGCGGTTTCTTGCTAAACCCCGCTCGGCTGGACGCTGCCAGATGGTACAAAAGCTTACCGGAATTTCATTTTCAAATAAACCACAGACTTGGATGAGCTAATGTTGTTCCACATAGAAAGCCACAAAATTCAACAAAGTGATGTTGTTTCAAGACGAGGACATGTCAAGCGAGGGAACCATCCGGTCGGCTCTGAAAGAGCTACACACTCCCCCTCATGATTTTGGAGGCTGTTTGTGTACGGATGCCGGGCATGCAGCTCGGGTTAAACCTCTCCCCACAGCTGATGCCTGTGGAGCAGAGCCTTGGCAGAAGTGGTGCAGGAACCACATCTGCTCATAAGCCTTCCTGTTTTGTTTTAACCACTCCTGGAAGGCTGGCAGCCCCCGAGGATCTCTTTCTCCACAAGGACAGGTACACCAGCACTGCTGGGGGATGTGGCTCCATGTGGATACCCTCGCTGTCGTCAGGTCCTGTGATACTCAGCTCCTCAAAGCCCAGAGGCTTGGGGGTGTACTGGGAACCAAACTGGGACCAGTTGTCCATTTGATATGTAGATCTCTGCTGTCACAGCTTTGCCAGCAGTGGCGGCTCTGGGTGGGGTGAGGATGAGCGACTCGGACACCAAGGGATCAAGCAGCAAAAGGACTTCAGCTCTGCAGCGGTTCCTACCTCCAAAAGCACATCTCCAGAGGTCTTCTCTCCCTCCAGGGTGGGAGTCATGAAGCTGGCAGCAGCAGAGGCTGAGCAGGGCAAGGATTCAAGCCAGCCACAAGAAGAGAGCCCCGCTCAAAGGCCCACCTCTCTCTGCATCAGTGCCCCAGGCGGTCTGGCAGAACCCAGGTACGTAGTTTGTGTGCATTTGGTCTCAGACAGCCTAATGCTGGCATGAATAGTGCTGTGATTTAATAACAAACTGGCAGGAGCCTTCCCACCCCAGCGAGAGCCACCTCCAGCTTGTGGCCAGTGAATTAGGTCTTGGCCTGGCTTGAGGATGTGTGGCTGGGGAAAGTGAGCCCGGTGCTGGGGGCCAGCAGCCACAGCACAGCCTCCCACAGGATTCTGGCACAGGGCAAGGCTGCAAAAGGGCTTCAGTGTTGTGACAGTGAGAGTTTGCAGCTCCCAAGCTGGAGGACCCAAAAGCAACAGCGCAAAGAAGGACCAGGTCTCCAGCCCAGGAGAGGCAAATGGAGTCATCACCACCGACCTGAGGAGACTCTCCAGTGGTGGTGGCATTTTTCCATGTCCCAGCACTGCAAGAAGCACCTCCAGCCACATTTGCCACAGTTAAGATTTAGTTTCCATTTTAAAATGCATTTACTATTGATGTGCTGCTGTGGAGAGTTAAGCAAGCACTGGCTCAGCCTGATGGACGCTGCACCAGCTTGCTCTGCCTTGGGCTGAGGGTCTCTCTCTGGCTGCTTTTCATGCCTATTTTCAGCTGTTGCCATGCTGCCTGTTTATTTCAGCCTGTTGTTTCCAGGGATGTGGCTTTCCTGCTCCGGAGGAAGCATCCAAACTTCAGCAGAGAGAGCAAAGAAATACAGTAAAGGCATTTTTTCCTTCTTAAACTCTCAAGCCTGCAGGATGGATTTTGTTTCAATTGCATCTTTATAAATAACTTTCTATTTCACACTCACCTGTTCATTTTCTGTCCTAGGTAGAATCAATATCACTGATAATTGTCTGTCTGAGCATTTATACATCACTGGAAGGTGACTAACAAGGGAAAGTCTTTTTCTTTAGCTATATTTTTTCAGACCACTTTCAGTGAATTAACCAACGAGAGATGGCAGATTGATGTAGACTGGGTCCTAATTTTTACCCACAAATAAATGCTTTCTCAGAAGGAGAAGCAACCAGATCCCTCCTGGTAGCTCTGACAGCCCCAGCAGGAGGGTCACCCCGTGGAGCTGTGACCTCTCTTCCTGAGCCATCCTGCCTGATGGACGTCTGTGATGCTCCAAGGTGGCAGCTGCATCCCTGGCTCCCCCACCAGCCCTGCTCTTAGCAACCTGTCTCCCCAAGGGTGCTCTTCTTCCCTCCTCATCCTCCACCCAGCATGAGTATTTTTGTGGCTGAGCTTCTGATTTGGCCCCTAAACTGTGTTTGCAGAGTTTTCTTTATCAGTCACAGCAACTGTGGTGGGAGCTGCTGCTAGAAGGATGAATGAATGCCTCGGGTCAAAATGTGCATTTTACTGGTGAGCTGTGCTGCCTCCCCTTTTATTTCCTCCACCTTCCTGTTGCACTGGTGCAAAACAACCTTATGAGCTCCTTCTTAGCTAGAAGCAGCCAAGTTATTCCTCATTTGTACAGCACCACGTGCTCTGGAGCCACTATCCACTGTGTTTTTTATAGCACTTGAACTGCAGACACCTCAAATACTAACACGCACAAACCCCTGGATAAATCCTTTTGCTGAAGCTTCTCCGAGCTGCTCCATGTGGTTGCCCAAGGAAGAGAAGGAGCCAAGAGGCCCAGCTTGCTTTGGAGGCTGAAGAGCAGCAGCTAATGTTCAGCAGCACACAGCAGCCCTCCCCTGCTCACCTGGAGGGCAGAGTGGTGCTGGTGGCCCATGGGGTCTCTCCCATGGATGCTCAGGACAAGCTTTTTGCCCAGCCCTGTCCTGCTGGTGCCAACCTGCAGGAGCAGGAGGTTGGCCTCCATTTGCTCCGTGCTGCGTGGCCCTGGTGACAGATGGTGGCAATGAATAAGCTGCAGGTCACTCGTGTCCTCTGTCCTTCGTGGGGAGCACAAGCCCTGCTCAAGGCAAGTGGCTGCATGATGCTTGGCAGCAAATACATCCTAAGAAATTCACCCACGAGGAATTTTTCCCGCTTCCTTCTTCGCAGAGTTACTGGGACCCTGTCCAACAAAATAACAACACATTTTGAAAGCAGAGGCAGTAATTCACAGTGGTGTAAATCAGAAACTCTGCCCCCCAGCCCAGCGGGTTTGCCCCACATGATTCACACGCTTGTTCACAAACATGAGCACCGCGCTCCCCGGCCAAAAGGTTGGCAGCCTGGGGAGGGAACAGGCTGGGAGCAGGAGCACAGAGATGCCATGGCTCTCTGGGACTGTGCTGGAGGTCAGTAGCAGAGCTGGGTTTGCGTTTCCCAGATTTGTGCTCTGCTGTTGGCACACACGGAATTGTGCTGCCAGCTTCCAAACAACCCAAAGGACAGCTGGTGGTCCCGAGCTGTGACAGCCTGCTCGGGGTCTGGATCCCAGCAGGGGCATCTGTCAAGTCTGAGAGCTTGGTCCATGATGGGCAAAATCTTTATCCCTCTTTCCTCTCCTCTCTCCAAGTGTTTTGGGGCTGGTTTTCCCACATGAGCTTTTGCCTCCTGTGGTGCTCAGAGCTACATAGGCCATTTACTCTGTGTGTGGAAGGGAATAATCACCATGGAAATGAGCAGCTATCAGCAGTGAGTCTCCTAATCCCAGATGATGAACTCCAGGCTCAGTCCCAGAGAAGATGGTCCTCTCATCAGCATCTGGTGGCGTTCAACCTCCCCGACCATGGTGCTGTTTCTGAGGGTACAAGAAGGGCATTTTGGATGGAGGCTGTTGGGTATTTTGGAGAAGAAGAGGAGGAATAACAACATTTCAACTTTTTTCCCCCTTTTGTTGTAGATTTTTTTCTTTTTCACTTGATCTAGTTTCCTACAACTATCCCAGCATGCATAGCCCACTAAACAGAGAAAAAACCCACCCAATTTCAAACAGAAAAGCTGGAAGATTGGGGCCATCCTGCTCCTTGCAGATGACACGACCACACTCAGGCATTCGCTGGAGCAGAAGGTGGGCTTGGGTGGTGCCTGTAGAGGCAGGGAGTGACATTTGGAGGAGGGCTGGATTCCATATGCTGGGTGTAAGGCTTGGGGTTGTGCTGCCAGAGCTTGCTCCAGAGGAGCCTGCGGGATTCACTGCGCTGCTGCCAGAGCCAGTGTGCCCAGAAGCCACACATTCCCACTGCTTGCACAATGTCCTAGGGGGGTCAGCCCTCAGGGCTTTGCACAAGCACTTGTACCCTTGTGCTGGAGGGGGGTGCCTGCAGCCCCGTGGTGCCCCAGGGATGAGGAATGGCCACTCCCAAGTACCACACACACAGATGTTCACTCTGGTCACCCGGAGGCTGATCCCATGATTTAAGGCAGGAGGGGCTGATTCACTGCTCTCAGCACCCAGCACAGTGTGGGTGGTTTGGTTTGTTTCTTAACTCCCCTTTGGGGCACTGCCAGTGAGGGCATCCCCGGAAGGACAAGGTGCAGCTGACAGTGACAGGGGCTTGCAGGAGGATGACAGCTCCTGGGAAGGCAAGCACAGTTCCTCCAGCCAGCCAGGAGGCCCAGGTGCACGGGGAACTGCTGGGATGCAGCTCTGGCATGGTGCAGAGGGAAAACCTCTGCCATCTGCCCCCATCACCTTGCACAGCCTTTGGCTGTCCCTGATAAAAATAGCCACTCGCCTCTGTGCTGTGCATGCAGCAGGCAGCTGGGCACTGGGACTTTCTTTTTCAGCTGATTGCGTGGCATCTATTTTAGCAAGTAGCTGCTCTCGAGAGGTTTTGCTCATGGAAACACCTGCCCACTGCTGTGCTTGTCCCAGCCAGCCCCCGGGCTCTGCAGGCAGCTGGTGCTCCCACTGTTTTCCTGTCCTGCAGGTCTCTTTTCTCCCCATGAATCTCACGGCCTTCAGTTGATCACTAAATCTGTCATCCCCCCAAACTGGGTCTCCCGACGTCACTGCAGGGGATCAGCTGGGCCCTCTGCCTTCTTGGTGAGCGTTTCAACCAAAACTTGTTACAGTAGGTTTGGGAAAAGGGACCCACATCCTCCCCCTGTCCCATGAAATGAACAGGCTCAAACTAGAGTCCCAGGGTGGGCTTATGCCTTGCTTCAACTACATTAGAGCATTTATAATATAGGTCCAGGAACTCCACAAAGGGGTCTCCAAGATGGAGCTGTGTTGTGAAGAGACATAACAACACACCCTCTCTGCCCACTTCTTGTCTATGGAAGCAGCAAAGGTGCTGTGGGCAAACTGGTTCTGGCTTGGGAATGGCTCATGTCCTGCCTCCTTTCTCCACTGTGCCTTTGAGCTCCAGCCTGTGGCTCCACACAGCATCCCTTCTTCCAGGAACAAGTGCTGATCATGGGAATACTGGAGCACACACTTCAGTGGGGTTCTGTGCTGCACCACACAAGGCAAGCCCCTGATTAGCCCTCAGCACAGGTAGGGAAGGATATATGGGAGTCAAGGGTCTCTGAGGCTTCCATTTTCAGACACAATCAGCAATTCTGGCTGCCTTCATTGTGGGTTCACCCCAGGGCAGCTTCAGCTGAGCTGTCTTGCAGGGGCTGTAGATCTACCTCCTGCTATGGAAGTCAAGGCCTTTGGAGGCTTTTCAGGTGGGAAAAAAGGCAGTGGGTTGCTCTGCCACTGCTGACAAATGCAGCCCAGGAATGCAGCCGTGCGTGGTCCCCAGAGGCTGCTCATGCTGCAGCTGGCCTCATCCTGCCACTGCTGGCTCAGCAGCATCCCCCCGAAACTGAGGGCTGCCAAGCTCCACGAGCAGTGATGGGACACAGTTCTTGTGCTGCAGCTATCCCTGTGTCCCCTGTGGGATGCACTCAGGGTTGGGCTGGGCTGGGCTGGGTGGCTGCAGGATGGAACCTGGTGTAGGGAGGGCAGGGAATGAGCTGTACAGCTGCCGCCTCCTTTTCCTCCTGCCGCGTGCTGCAGGAAGCACCCTGAGAGGAGTCAAGTTCCTCCTCCTCCCACTCTCTCCAGGCCTGGAGTGGGTTTGGTGGGAAGAGTGAAAGGGGAGAGCAGAAGAGTGCCTATGGTTCTTCCCATGGTCAGTAACTTTCTCACCCTTCTTTCACAAGCTCTCCCAAACCCTCTCTCACGGGATCTCCAGACGGAGGCTGGAGGACATCAGCCATCCATGGAGCCAGCAGCCTCCCTGTGGACACAGGTCCTGCCTCTCATGGAGCTGCATGAGCATTGCTCCCTCCCTGGCAGCCTGCCCGGGCACTGCCACAGCTCAGGGCTGGCCTTGAGTCCCGAGGGCATCAGCAGAGAGACCCTGTCCTGGCCCACCCTCGGGTTTTTGGCATCCACAAATGCCCTGTAACCCCGTGCCATGCACCCATTGCCAGCTGACGTGCCACTTGCCCGAGACGCGCCTGCCATAGCTGGTGTGCACCCTTTGCCTCTGCAAACAGAGCTGTGGGTGACCATGGGAAGCAGCGAGGCAGAGGGAAGGGGTGCAGGGCTCCAGCTTGCCCCTCGCCGTGTGCCTCGCTGGCCGGGCGAGCTGTTTGCTTGTGCTGCTGCAGCCAGCCCTGGGATGGTGCAAACCAGCGGCTGCCAATTGACGTCAGAGGAGCGCCGGTGGTTTGTGCGAGCTGAGGGACTGCTTCTACTCAAGGTGGGTTTCCAACACCACACAGAAATGCTTACACCCCCCCTGCTTCCCCTCCCTCTGCTCCAGGAAACAAGTGCCTTATTTCATTCACTGGCTGGTTTGGTTATGGCGTGAATCCTGCCCATATTTTGGCTACTCGGCTGTTTGCTGAGGACCGAGCAGCCCAGATAATACTAGCAAAGAGCAAGAGAGTGAAAAGAGAGGGGGGAAATAGGGTGAAGCCAAGTTTAATCTCCTCTGCCTCAGTTTGTGCCACATGTTTCCAGACAGGACTAAAGCCGTGTATTTTTTTTCTTCTCGCATCGCCTGCGATGTTTTTGAGGCTTGTGAAAAAGTGGGATGCTGACTTCCTGCCATCCTTCTTCTCTTCCCCTCCAAATCACTGCGTGTTCCATGCAGTGTGTCTGGACCAAGGCAGTTTGTTTGAACTTGCTGCATTTCCCCTTGACTGCCCAAGTTTTCCTTCAGCCACTTTATTTTTGTTTTTTGTTGCACTTATTAGCTACAACCCCTCTGTTTTTCACTTGTCTCTGGCTGGATTTGACAGTGACAGTGTCAGTACATTTTCCCTAAGCCCAGACCAACATCTTTAACTGCAACACATCTTTCCAAATTCCTACAGGGAGGGCTTGGAGGAGTCAATGCCTTGACTTCCACGGGCTTTGGGTCAGGCCTGCTCTCTCGGATCACTCTGTACGTGTTGCTGCCAATCCGTGGGGCTGGACCCTTTAAGATTGTCCAAACCAAACACGTTCCGGGTGAGATCAGTGCACAGACCATCACGTGAAAAGCTCTGTGATAACAACTGACTGCATGTTTGCTTTCATATGGCATCGATTCTTGTTTCCCTGAATATTTTTAGTCTTTGAGGTTGTCCCTTAATCAACCTGCTTTCTTTAATGGCTTGTGTTGCCCCTTGTGTGCTGCAGAAGGGCTAATGAGGCTTGGGAATGGGAAATGTGAGTTAGTTTCTCATCCATTTCAGTGGACTTGAATCACATCCTTATACAGCCACTGAAAGAAAAACCCCATCAAACTCCACACCAGCCCAAATCAACACGTTCCTGTTAGTGGGAAAAACCTTACAGAAAGATGTGCCACGCTCAGACAAAGACAAATCAAACAAATCTTTATTCCTCTTCTACTCTAGCTGCTGTTTCCCTCCAGGGGTGAGGATCTGTGGCCCTGAAGCTGTCTGAGGATGAGGAGTGGAGCAAGCCTGGCACTGAGCCCCAGCTGGATTGAAGCTTTCAAAGGGGAAAGGATTGAGGATTGAGCCTCACACCCCGTGATCCTGCAAGCCCTGCAAGCCTCTCTCGCTCAGTGCAACACCTGAGCACAGAGGGCTCCCTGGTTGTTGTCTGCAGCTCCTGAATTTTCCCTTTCAGGTGTAATTTGGTGGCATTAAGACCAAGGCCTGCTGTTCCCAAAGCGTGGGAGCCACACTTGCCACTTGGGCTGATGAAATCCCCTTGATGTCTACTAGCAGGCAGTTATCCTGTGGGATTTTCAAGCACTGGATCTCTGTAATTTTTTGATAATTTGCTGTAAGCAGCAGTATAATCAGTGGCTGAAGAACTCAGGAGAAGTCTCAGGAAGCAGTTTGCAAATTGTCCCTCCCCTGCCCTGGCTAAGCAGGGCCAGCTCACACAGAGCCCACAGACCTGGTGCCTTCTGTGGGGTCAGGGGAGGATGTGCCAGGAAAGTCCCGCCTCACTGGAAAATAGAGAAGCAAGAAAAGCACTGAAACCTGGGTGGAGTGACTGAAAGACGTTTTATTAGCAGTAAAGTGGAGATGCAACTCCTGTTAATTCAGAAGCACAGAATTTTGTCAGCTGAGCTCAACAATTTCCTTTTCTATACAAGAAAAAAAAAAAGCTGAATCTGCAAACTGTAGCCTTACCAGAATATATACAGACATACGAGTACAGCCCATAAACTGCCCTTCCCCATCCCTCTCCTCTGCCAGTCAGGTTACAAAATTTCCTTCCTTTGGTGACAGCAAAGAATCCTGGCTGCCTGGGTCCCCACCTGAGGCAGTCTGGAAGAATTGGACAAGCCATAAAAATACACTAATTTTCACATTCCTAAGCTAACAACACATTGGATCTTGAAAACCCGAAGTGCCTGATTTCTGGGGGTTTATTTTCTGCACGTTTTCACTGTTTCTCAGCGCGTTGGCAGGTTTGGGCAGCAAAACAGGGTGGGAGGATTTTGTATTTCCTCTTGGGTCCCTTCATGAGCGTGCTGTTCTCCTGCCTGGATTCACAAGGTGGAAGGGAAAGTGTAAATGTCTATTTTCTTTCCTTTTCAGTGTGATTGTTCCCTAAGCTATCCCACCAAATCCCTGGTGACCAGCGGTGTCAGTATAAATGGGGATGGCTGCAGGGCTTGGTTGACTCGGGCACATTATGGATCTGGGACACCGGCTTCCCCTGCTCTCCCCCTGTCAGCTATGGCAGCTGTGGAACTGGAAGAAAATGTCCCAAAAAAAATACATGAGGGTGGTTTCCACACACCTCTGCATGTGTGCAGCTCTGGCTCCAGCAGTGATGCTCCCAGCCAGTCTCATGGAGGACAGATCAGGCAAAGGCTTCCTCTCACCATAGTTTCATTGAAAGAGAAATCCCACAGTGAAGGGAGGAGAAATCCCTCTTCAGTCAGCTTTGGGCTAATTAAAAATAGTTCTCCTTACACAGCTATGAGAGTGAAACGGGGTTAAAACCCTGTCTTGCTCAAATACCTCATTCCCAGGACAATCAGGGCTCATAAAGCCGAGGGCTGCCTTAATCGGAGTCGCTCTCTGTATCTCCTGTAACCTGAGGTCAGCCCAGCACTCATCAGCCATAATCCATCTGACTGAAGGACAGACAGGCAGACAGGTACTCAAATCACCCTCCAGCTTATTCTCTCCTCTCAGACTGGGCTGACTCTCGGGTGTGTGTGCCAGGCAGGGATACCTCGGTGCACCCGGCTGAAGCTTTAATGTAAAGATGGCTTTGTGGAGTATTGAGGTAACAAATTAAATAGGTATTGCCCAGAACTTCTTCAAAAAGAAAGCAAAAAGAAATTGTCAGCTCCCCCCCCAGCAAGTGTGAAGTTTAGGTGAGGATTTCAACTGTTTGCTTGGACAAAGGCATGGAGACCAGATATCAAAACAAACAAACAAAAAAAAAAGTACCCTAGTCTTTGTAGATGCAATCTCTGTTTATGATATTTGGCTACAGAGGCAATTTAGCAGAGGATAAATGCTACTGAGTAGTGATTACTAGAGGCAGCCATTTAGCAGAAATCAAAACTGCCTGGGGAGGAGGAACTGCAGAGACCTGAGACGAGCTACCCCCAAAATTCACCTTCTTGGAGCCCTCGCTGCAGGTGCTGCAGGCACTCAGAGATGAACTGGGAACGATGCTGCTGCCTGAGGGCACAGCACTGCCCGACGTGACACAGGACAGGGCTTCCCTGCGCCTCAGAACAGCTCGGCCCTGCCTCGGGATTTATGTTACAGACCGACAGGGAGCCGAGATCTTGCGCTGCAGCCGCGGGGAGCGGTGGGTGCCCGCTGCCTTAAGGAGGCCTCGAGCTTCGCACCCGGGACGGAGCTGCTGTTGTTCCTCTGCACCTCCCTCGAATCCCCCTAAGCCAACACCCTTCGCTAAGACCGAAAAACATTTTCCAGACGCAAGCATGTGTACGTGTGTGGGTGGGTGGGGTGCAGGGGACTATGAAAATTTCAAGGCGAGGTATGACATCCTGGCTTTCTAAATATAGAGGACCTGAGCTGCGGCTTCTCTCACACGCTAGCAGCGTGCTTTCTCTTTCGAAAGGCCCCCCGGAGCAAATATTGCACTGGCTGGGAGCGTGAAAAAAAAAAAGAAAAATAAAAAAATCAGTCCTGCGAGTTGATTGCAGCTCCCGGCGTTCTTGCGCGGAGTTGTTTTTTGGGCAAAGCTCCAAGCGGTGCCCACGCAGAGCCGGCCGGGCCAGCGAGGCGCAGATGGCCGTCACATGAAGGCTGGTGGCAGCCCCAGCGTGGGGCCAGGGCCTGGCGGTGCTTCCCCTTCGCCCACCAGCCCCTGGCCTTCCCTTGGCAGCAGGGGAGGGAGAGAGGGGCACAAACCCTGGCGGGGCTGAGAATGTGACATTTCGGCTCCCCGTGAGGCGCCGTGTCTCGGTTCCCTTTTCGCTGCCGTTATTGTCGCTTCGGTATTTGCATAGCACGGCATCAAAATGCCTCCGAGCCAGAGGAGAGCGGGGGCTGCCGCTTCTCCTTTTAAAAACCCGAGCAGTTCTCCATGCTGCACCATCACTCCCTGCGTGCGTTCGGGGTGGAGGAGCAGCCGTGACACCGGGGGGTTATGGCCTTTGGAAAAGTTCTGCAGGACTGAATTTAATCGAGACTGATGATCTCTGAGCCAAGCTATAAAATCCAGCGGAGAGTTATATCCCAGTAATAGACCCTATTAGAGGGTCTAGCAGAGTCTATAGAAAGGATCTCCTCTCTATTAAATTCTCTAGGGCTTGAGTTCTCATTTACACAAAGGGCCCTTTTAGCTGTGTAAAATGGCCATAAAGTAGGTGTAAAGATGATTGATGCAGTCTTTACAACCCCTTTACACTGGGAAAACAGTGTAAAGTGGTCTGGGTGCAAATGAGAATCACACCTGGGTTTGTGAGAGTAAATTACATCGAGCCCTTCGAAAATTCTGTGTGTCCATAGAGGTTTAATCCTACCCCTTTCTGCGGAATTCACCTAGAAGATAAATTTCCCAGGCTTATAAAAAATTACTTTCTTCTTCAACACCTCTGTCCTTTCCAAGCCTTTTAGTCCCAATCTTTCTCCTGGTGCAGTCCACGTGGACTCTGACACTGGGAAAAGGCTGGGAGGTGTCTGGATATGCTGTGGTAGGTGAAAATCCTTTAATTAATACTTTCCAAAACTCTTAATCCAAGCAAAGTACACATTGTAAAACCATACCCGGGGGAAACCAGGTTCTAAACCTTCTGTGTCAGTTTCTCCATCTCCCCTGTTTTGATTTTATGCTCTAGAGGTACGTGAAAAGGAAATAAAGAAGTTCATCTTTGCTAGATTGAAATGCCCCATATTTATTCATTAAGCATATAAACCACCAACAGAATATATGATGAATATTGCTTTCTTCCAGAGCAAAGGGTTAAGCTGCATCGTGCTGATTAGCAAACCGAATTCGTGGCTGGAAGTGGAGGCTGAGCT
Organism: Rhipidura dahli; assembly: GCA_013399225.1. Classification (NCBI taxonomy): domain Eukaryota; kingdom Metazoa; phylum Chordata; class Aves; order Passeriformes; family Rhipiduridae; genus Rhipidura; species Rhipidura dahli. The sequence goes on from VXAC01008561.1 coordinate 74,952, forward strand.
GATAGGGAGGTGCACACCTTGTTAAGCGGAGCAGGCTCTGTTATCCAGGCCTCCCTTGTCCTCCCTGCCACACGCCGAAGGCATTTACAGCAGCTCTGTGACCATCCCCGCTGCGTGTGCCGTGCTCCAGAGCAGCCCCAGCAAATCTCAGCCCAGGGGGGAGCAGGCAGAGGCCAGGCACCGCCAGCCCAGCCCCATCGGACAGCCCCTGGGAGCCCAGCACCTGGGAGCTGCTGGGAGACAGGGAGTGAAAACATGTGGGTTAGGGAGAGGTCAGAGGATTAAGGAGACAAAGGGCAGCTCTGGTGGAAATGCCAGGGCTGCAGTGCTGCACACCAAGCTGTCCTCTGAACAAGAAGCACATTTGGGATGGGCAGGGGGGGAAGCGTGCCCTGCTCTGCCAGCAGAGCCTTCCTCTTCTTGTGCCAGCCATCGGTGCAGTGGTGAGGGTGGGAGGAGGCCCCAGAGCTCAGCTGTCACTCAGGCTCCCTTTGATCTCTTTCCTGCTTCTTGTTATCTTCTGCGTGGAGAGAGGATCCCACATTTTTGGCTGGAGGGAGGGGCAGGTGCACTGAGGGCCTGGAAGGTACATCCTCTGCTCTGAGCTTCCAGAGAGAGCACGGCTGGAGGCGTGCGTGGGACAGGGGACAAACCTGGGTACACCACAGGGGAGAGGCACCCCTGTGTGCCCATCTCCAGGCAGGATGGCCCTGGCACAGGTCTGTGGTGAGTGCTGCTGGCAGCATGTTCCACCAGAGCCGTGGGAGATGGGCTGGTTCCTGCCAGATCCCACATGGATGGCCCCAAGGATGAGTCTGACATCACCAGTGGGCCCTCCCGCTCCTCTCCTGTCTCAGCTTGCCCCAGCAGTGCCTGGGAGGCAGGCTGAGCTCTTTGGATGGGTGGTGACACGGGCACCCTTGCAAATGTGCCCTGCAGCCAGGCTTATGAGTGGTTGTTACTTTTAGTTGTAATAAAAAAGGCCATTTGGAAGCAGATCTCAAAACCCCTCATCTTCTGCAGCTCCTCGCTTTGTGGCTTGGCAGAGAGCACTTGGTGATGCTATGTCTATCCAGAGGCACTTTCCATGACTGAAACTACAGCCCATACATCCAGCAGTGCTCGAGGTGGGCCACAGGAGACTTCACTACGCTGTGATCTTCTGGCCCTGGAGGCTTGATGGTCTAGGCCCTGAACAATGTGTGATCACCACATGGAAGACAGTTTTTTGGTAGGATTAGAGCTGCCTAGACAACTAGGCTTTTGCCAGACTGAGTTTTTGACTTCCTGGTGGCTATTTTTTCTGCAGAAAGTTGGGGATTTTTTTTCTTTTTCTTTGAAGCCTTATATAAATTTCATTTGCTTCCTCCTAGCTAATGATTATGGCACAATTTTTCTGGCATGTGATTCCTCCACCCCACCTCAGAGACATCCTTGTTCTGGCTGGGATCGGGAAATCCCTCATCATGGCAGGGTGTGAGCACCAGCTGCCTTGCTCTTGCAGAGATACGGATCAGGAGGCAGTGCAAAATGCTGCCAGTTAGGAATTGCTCCTAAATTTAGATGTCCATGCTGTGCAAGTGGAAATGGCAGTTCAAGGGACAAACCAACACAGCTGTCTTGGTATAAGGCTACTAAGATGTAAAGCACTTCTAGAGCTGCACTTTCAGGGTGAAAAAGCACTGCTTGAATACACTTTGTTTTTCCATACTCATTAAGGAATCATTATTCTGTTGCCCTCATCATTATCAAAGATGTCTTTGGGAGACTGGCAGTCTCTTCTTGCTTCCCTCCCTCCACCCCATTTTAAAAACATTCATTGTTGCAGGGATATGTCTTTCAGGGCTGTTGGCCCAACTCCACTGCTGGTGTGTAAGGCTGATTGTCTTCAGAGGAATTACACCAAAAATGCATTTGGCCTTTTGTGCTTGGAGGATAATTGGTGGAACTGGCTAAAATCTGGGTTTGTCAGCCTGCAATCAGAGCAATATGGACATAGTTTTCAACATGACTAGTGATTTAGGGTCCCTTCACTTTGGGAGTGCAATTCAAGGTTACTTAAACTAATCTTTTCTCCCAAACTTCAGAAATCTGCCTGGGGTCTCAAGCAGGGCCTCACCAAAGCACCTTCAGTGAACTCACTCCTATTTGTTGTTTATTAGTAATTGGGTTAGGTAGCCTATATCATTAATCAGTCTGAAAAGTTATATGTATATTTTATATGGCAGCCATCAATATATTCCCTTTGGTGTTGGTCTCCATCTGCACTGGAAGATGTCCTCCCTCATTACTTTCCTGAATGTTAAATTCCCATCAGGTTAGTGTGGATTACACCCAGAGCTCCAAGACACCATATATTCCTGAAGCGTGTTCCCACAGATATAATTAAGCAGTTGGGATCAGATCCTTATCTGGTAGAAACTGGCATAGCTTCTCTGAAGGCAAGAGGGAAATGGACCCTATTTTGTAATGGCTGTAGCCCTGCAGATGAGTTCCCAGTGATTTTATCTATGGCTATTAAAGATCCTCTTTGGGGAGCATTTGTACAGCTGCATCTTTAAGGACTCTGTGACCTCTAGCTAATCTCACAAGAGGCCTTTTCTCAAGAGCAGCCGTACGAAATGCTCTCAAAATGACCGAAAAACATATTCATTGAAGCCATGGGAGCGTTTTCCCTCATCAAAACCCTTCCAGGCAGCCATCCCTCCGCGGTGTCTGCGGTGGCAGCGTCCATCCCTGGCCACATCCCCCTGCCAGCCCACACCCTACACCTGCTGCCTGCAGCCTTCGGCGGCCACGAGAGGCTGGAAACGCATGCCCACGTAGAAGACCTGGTATCGGTGCTTCCACACCATGAAGCACGTCAGGAGGCACACCAGGGCTGCCACCAGGTTGAGAGCCATCTGCAGAAGGAGGTACAAGCTGAGCATGCTGCTCAGGCTGCCGCAGTCGGCCGCGTCCTCGTACACGAAGGTCCGGCTGAGGGGGTCTGCAGTGTCCAGCTTGCACTGGCAGGACTCCAGGACGGTGTCGCAGGTGAACTTTGTCAGCTGCAAGTAATGGTGTGCAGCAAAAGCCACTGCCAAAACACAGGCAACCAGAGCCAGGGCACTCAGGAGAAAATACAGCAGCTGAAAGAAAGGAAAAAAACCCAAAACATAAAAACCCCTTTTTTTAGCTGCACAGAGATTGAGGAACACACAAGCAGTGCATGCACGTGTACTTTGCAGGGATTGCATACCCTCAGTGCACTATCTGGAGATTGGGTGCTTCAACAGCTGCAAGGCTCCTTATGATGGGAAGCTCAGCAGGTCATCTCAAGAACTTGCCTCGCATATTTGATATGAGTACTGCCTTGCAATTCCGAGGCCTGGTGAGAGCACCAAGAAATTGGTGTGTCTATACATCAAGCAGCTTTATAGAGAGGGAGGGAGCATTTTCCTCTCCAGTTGTGCCTCCATTGGCAGGACTCGTGGTTGTCAGCTGAGACAAATTAGAGCCTCGAAGCAGAGCTGAGCAGACTGAGCCTCAGGCTGCCATTTTAGCCCAGGCTGTGCTGAGCTGTAGGTGTTTTTGAGACTTTGCTCATGTGCTGTTCCCAGCTCTCAGTTTGCATGCCCAAACAAATCTGATTTACGCTTGCAAATCAGGCAGTGGGGTGGCTGATCTCCCGCTTGTGGCCCTGTAGATGCAGCCAGCCCGTTTGCTTCCCAGGCCCTGCTGTGGAATGGGAATGGAGATCTCCACCAAAAAGTGTGTGCTGTGCTCAGTCTGCTCCCAAAACCTGTCCCATAAACACGGGGAAGTCTTCCACAGGCGTGAAAGAGCAGCAAGCACCTTTCTTTTCCCAGTGCTGCGGTGTGAGAAGGACGAGGGTCTGCTCGTCACCTCCACTGCTCCTCACAGCAGTGGCAGCTTAAAAATAGCGTGGCTTTTATCAAGGGTAGCTCTGCAGAGTCCACCCCCACAAACACATGGAAACTGGCAGCAAGTCAGAGCCTTTGACACTCCGGGATGCACCTGAGAGCTTTGGATACCAGCACATATGGACTTCCCTTTGCTTTTGATAGCTGGAAGTGGCAGGTGCTGCACTGCATACAAAATATGTGTGAATGTATATTAAAATCATGTTCTGTGTTTAGCCAAAATTGCATTTTTTTGGTTCTGCTCAGCACTGTAAAAACATTTATTTTCCTTGGCATCTTATCTGTCAGACACATGGCATGGTTGGGAATCTGTTATTTTAAACAGCAGCTTCTCTCTCTCTCTCTCTTAACCTCAATACTGCAAGCAAAATATCAATATAAAAGCATTTTTTATGACCTTGAAACTCCAAGTATGTATGCCCTGATAAAATTCACACTCCTGGTGTTTTTGTCTTATATCTACAGTGTGAATCAATCTTCTCTTTGGTTGCCAGCTTGAAAAAAAAGATATTTGGGGTTATTGCAGGTCTTGAAGAACTATATACATTTTCCCCCACATATCACCAAATTCTTACCGAAAGATATTCGTTTCCAAGACTTGGCTACTATTAAATTTAATTACTTCCCCTGCAGCCTTAAACCAAGGGCAGCTTCAAAATGAGGGTGGCTCTTATTAAATGCAATTACTTTGCCCCTGCAGCTTTCAAAGGAAGGGTCCATGGGAAAGGTGAAGCTGGAAAATGGGGCCACGTCCTCATATAAAGCACAAAGAAGATGGAGTGCTGCTGACTGATGGACCCCCTCCAAACCAAGATGTGGTAATTCATAAGCCAATAGCATTGTTTTAAAAGATGGTGCAAATATGTTTGATGGGGAAAAAAAGAAAATGGACAAACATTGGCTGTTGTGTGATATAGAAGTCCTGGTGGAAGTCCCTGGATTCAGCCCAGCAGAAGACANTGCAAATATGTTTGATGGGGAAAAAAAGAAAATGGACAAACATTGGCTGTTGTGTGATATAGAAGTCCTGGTGGAAGTCCCTGGATTCAGCCCAGCAGAAGACAGAATCAGGCCTCCCTAATGGATGAGATACTAAGCCAAGACTACACCATGTGCCTGATTCTCCCTGGGCAGGAATTCTATTTAGCTGCCAACTTCTGCCCAAAGTCAGGCCACAGCAGCATGAAATCCATGGCCTAATCCACGCTCCAGGTACAGCTAGGGAGCATTTGTCTGTTGTGTTCCTAAAGGAAAGGAAATCTCAGAATCTGAATACACAAGCAGCTCTTAAGGTAATCCTTGGAGGTGAAGGAAGGTGCATGGGGGACACAGGGCAATTTCCAAAAAGCTTATTATTCTCACAAGATGTTTGCAAAGGAATCTCTCTGCGAGCTGCTGGAAATGAACACATTTCCAAATATCAAAGGTGAGGCAAATGCAAGTACTGCCTCTGAGGGAGCACAAGACAGTGAGTGCTGAGATCCCATCAGCAGATTAATCACATGCCAGACCTGGAGGCAACTTCAGCATCACAAATACAACTGCGTGGTGGGCTCTGCCCAGGAACCAGGACTTGCCACTGGAAAACTGGTTTTTAACAGCTTCAGAGAGATAGACACTGCAATTGCTGCTTAAATAGAAGGAGAAAAGGGAAGTGGAGAGAGACAGGGTACAGTGAGGTCAGAGCATGGTAGCTCATCCTCCTTCATGTTCCTCATAGGAGGAAGAGACATTTTAGCAATATTTACTGGCAATACTTTTCCTCTGTGACTAAATTAAAACAAATAACAGGAAGATGGATTAAGTTCCCCATGGAAAAGGCTCCTCCTAGTTATCAGAGGTGAAAGCAGAGGGGTTTGCAGAGGTGGATGAGGAGGCCCTTTGTGAGGGTGGTGGTGGCTGAGGCACGAGCCCCTGCAGGGAACAGGAACTGTGGTGTGTCACAGCGTGGGCTGGGCGTGCGGGAGCAGAGGGTGTCACTGCCCCGGGGGTGCCATGGGGAGGACCACAGTGAGTGATCTGTCAAATGCCAGCACACAGCCCAGGAAGTCCATGGGATGGCTCAAGATTTTCCTGTGTGGCACTCGCTGTTGCTGTCCCCCCCCCCGAAGGGCACGGCCACCCTCCCTTTGGGTGGTCCCCCTTTCCCAGGGGCGCATGGCGTGCTGTGGGTACCCACAGCAGTCTCAGCAAGGGACTTCTGCCGAAAGCACTTCTCACACCTCCTTCTCTAACAGGATCCAGGGCTCATGCAACTGTGAAATGAAAGAAGCAGCTGCCGAGAGGGAGGAAGGCAGAGAGGACTGCACAGGTCTCCTCCTGTTTTCCACCCCGAGGGAGTCGCTTGCAGTGGTCAGAGGGTCACCTTGGGGGTTGTCCCAAATCCCCCAGTCCTTGTGTGTGTGTGTGGTCCTCCTGTCCCAGTGATCCTTGGGCTGTGCAAGGGAACTTAGGGTGCTTACTGCATACCAGGGAAGCTCAGCCAAGATTTTCCTGTAGGATGATGCTTGGCAGGTGGGAACCAGCCACCAGTGTGAGGGCAGGACCTGGGCCAGGGATGCAGACCCCAAAAGGACAGCCAGTGCAGATTGGGCTGAACCCAACTGCAGTGCTTGATGAAGCATCAGGCCCTCCAGGAGAAAAGAACAACCCACTGAACAATCTGTCTCAGGACTGTAATCTTGCATCCTCAGCCTTGTCATAGCTAATGCTCATTTTTAGTTCAGAGACAGCCTTTAACTGAAATCCGAAGATTTGAGAAGTGATACTGGAGATGTAGATGAGATCAAAGCCCTGGAAGAGAATTTTAGCTCCTATGTTGTTGAAACAGGTACAAGCTCTCAGCCAGAAGCCATTTGTCCTGTTATCCCAAACTGTGGGCTAACAGCTCCCAGCAGGGACAAGGGACAGGGGAGGTGAACAGCCTGGGGACGATAGAGTTCTGTGGCATGCCGCAATAGGAAATGCTGAGAAGGGCGATTTTTGGGAGGAGGGTGCCTTGGGGAAGCAACAGTCCATAGGCTACTGACTGAACCAGGGAGATTTTAGCTCTAACTCTGCCAGGTGAGGAGGAATGGCCCATTTGACATCACCTCGGGAGCAATTCCAAACCGTCTATTTTCTTACAGGGAACGGTGGCTCACATTCCGTACTGTCAGGGTGGGTGGTGGCGCCGAGGGTGGCACAGACATCTGAGCTGCCCAGCCCGACGTGCCGTTCCCAACACGAGGGCTGCCTCCCTTCCTGCCGGGATGCCAAATTCAATTTAACGCTGCGGGGCAGGCAGTAAAAAGCCTGGCGTGGCAGCCCCCGCCCTGCCCAGTAACCTTCCTTGGGGGCGTAAAGGTGACAGGGGGACAATGTAGAGGCAGTCACAGGGCAGGCACAATTGTTCTTCTCCCTTTCTTCCTTTAACTACGGGAGAAGCTCGGGAAAGACACACCGGGGTCTAATTTCTAAGGGAGGATGGATGCCAGGGTTTGAAAAGCTGCTCCTTGCACTTTGTTTCCTTCTGCCTTTTTCCAGTTAATAATCACGGTTATTTTGCGCTGCTTGTGTCGGTATTTTTCTCGGTTATTATGTGTCTGCAAAATATTAAGAGCCCTGAAAATGACAACAATAAAGAAAAATAGCCCAGGAAAAATGGTGTTAAAATCAAGCGTTCTCAGCCTTGCTCTTCTAGTTGCTCACCAGTGTCAATAAAGCAGTTTTAGAGAGAGAGGTGGGGTATGCTGCAGTTCCTGAAATGCTCAGATGGGAATTGGCTTTGTGGGAGAATGCATATCCCCATGCTTTCCTAGTATTTTCCCATTAAATATTAAAACTCAGTTTAAGTGGATTCATTTTATGCCACCCTACTTCTTACCTTGCTCACTATCTGCACTTAATCTACTTAAACTCTCTGAACACCTCCCACCTTATTCCAGCTTTGCTTATATTCCTGAAACATGATGAATAAAATGGTTTCTTGTTCTGATTTGCATTAGAGTTTCCCATTTATGGGATACAGTTTCTTCCTTGGCTGCCTGGAAAGTAACAGAAAACCATTCCTGCATTTCAGGTACATTTTCATTTCTTTTCCTGTGGTCTTAAAATTATCCCCTGTACCAGCTTTTCTGATTATATTTAATGACATGAGAAGCAAAAAAAAAAGTTTAAAAAATGTTAAGGTACCTTCACTGTGAACTGCACACACGTCTTCTCATCGGGTTGGTACGAAATACAAAGCATAACAAATCCCACTAAGGACACCAGGCAGACCTGCAAGGGAAGAGATGTAAAATGTGTCAAGGTTAAAAAAACCCTACAAAACACAAAAATACTTTTTTTTCTTTCCCCCAAGCGAAGTTTCTGCGTTAGCAGGACCATAATTCAAGAAGCAGTGCAGAAGGAAAGTCATCAAAGACACAGCACAGCAACAGCCCCCAGGATGTGTGTTGAGTTTTGCCCATACAACTATCGAAAAAGAGGAAAAGGCTTCTGAAGTTGGGCTTGCAAGCCCAAAGAGCACCATCCTATGTAGTTCTTGGGTGCTGACAGGGTTTTATGTCACCTGTGCAAGCTGTAAATCATTAAGCCATGGCTGCCACTGGGTAAGAAGCAGCAGAGTTTATAGCAGAGGCTTTCACCCTCTTCTGGAGTGGGCACCTTACTAAAGAAGATATCCCTCTTCCCTGCAATCTGAAACTGTGTTTTAGCCCTGTGGGAGTAACTGCTGAAGGCTAACAGTAATGGAAAAGTATTTGCATACTTGATTATTCATTTAGCTGTTTTTATTATTAATTCTGCATCTATCTGCTGGAGCAGGTACTCATAGGTAGGCATCTTCCAGCCAGGTAAGAAGGGAAGATCCTGCTCTGAGGAGCTAGCCCAATAAATGTGATTTGCTTTCTTGTGTTTAGAAAACACAGTGTGTCCCCACAGTGTGCCTGTGCACTTCAGCCCTCCTCTCCCACTTTTTGGAGGACCAGCGAGCAAACCTCACAAGAGGACTCAGGAGCAGCAGCCTGCAGCTTTTTGTCAGTTCATCCCCTGGATGGAGGAGTTGGGTAGCCAGGCACCAGGTGAGGGCTCCCTGTGGGGCTGGATCTGGGCATGTGAGAGGCTGTTGGCAGCTGGAGCTGTTTTTGGAGGAATCTGTGCGTGTTTGAGGTGCCTTGGAGGAACAGGTGAGCTGATGGCGTGCACATGCTTTTAAAAGGCCCTTCAAATCACACCTTTAAAAGCCATTTTGTGTGTGATGAGCCTTAGTGGGGACTTTGGATGAGATCAGCAACTGTCCAGTCAGAGGTCCTCCCGACACGCAGGGCTGGGAGCATGTCTTGGCCTCCCTGCTAGGAGCATCTTGGTTAGAAATGACAGCTATTCAATTCTCAGTGACTACAGCAAGATTCTGTGGTTTTTTTACCACTTCCATTTTACTTCTGGAGTTTGGAAGAGTTGTCATTAATTTGAGGCTTTCTGCTTTCCCAGAGCAGTGGGATTTGCCCTCTTTGGCCACGTGCAAGCTGCCTTTGCCGAGGTGGGGCTATGCCAGGGAGATGCCTGCAGGAGTGTGGGGATCCATCACAGCCCCACGCCCACCTGCATGCCCTGGAAGTGCTGCTGACATCCAGATGTCCAGCTCCACAGGGAGCTTGACCTGCAGTGAAAGATGCACAGCTGTCCTTTTAGGCAGCAGTGGATAAACACGTTCCTTTTACGATCTGTTGCAGAAAGTATCAAACGTTCTGCACACTGCTGGTGTAAGGCCCAGGAGAGCAGCCCTGCAAAGGAAAAGTGCTTCCCAACACACACAGAACTGTGTCCCTCCAGAAGCTGGGTGATCAGTAACACTTTTCCCCGTGAAGTTTTATTTCATGTCACTTCAGTGGGACATGAATAGGAAGTATTGCCCGAGAACATTTCTAAAGAATGCGTCAGTATTATTTACTCCCTTCCATGTCATGTGTATTTATATTCTGGTCCTGTGACTTACACACGGCCTCCAATTTATTTGTTTCTTTCTTTTTATTGTTGACAGCCGTAGCTGACAGGGTTGTCTGGGGAAAAAACAACCTTTCTTGTCAAAGGTCCTTCAGTGCTGGGGTTTTTTGCCCTGTAGTTCTTCTGTGTGACTTGACTATGTTTTATTTCCCAGGATTAATCACCTATGCCCTTGGTCCCTTGCGCTGTATATTAATCTTTTAATTCAATTAACATGCCCATAAAACTTAAATCTTAAGAGATCCTATTGCTGGTAATATCCAAATGATAAACTCCCCAAGTGCCACTAATGGCTGAAGGAGAGAACCTGCAGCAAGAACTAAAAGAAAAAAAAATTGCTTAAATATACTATCTTAACATCATAGTGGCTTCTCACATCAAAGCTGAACCTAAGTATTTTCAGGATCTGGGGCTGAAGGATCTTGTTATGAGGAATAAATTAAATTTGCTTTGCTTCAGCTACACTAGTGGGCATTTACACTTGCATGGAGCGAGAGCCAGATTTGCCTCCAGGTGACTGCCATGAGACACCATGGGACCGGCCACTCCCTCCTTCCCCTTCCATTTAACCACAGAAGGCCAACAGAGCTGCTTTCATTTCCGAGGGCAGACACCAATGCTGGAATTTTCTCTCTGCCATCAAGTGCCTCGGACAACTTTTGCCAAGCTCCTGCTGGCTTCACACGCGGCAGGATCAGACCTCCCTCTTTAGAAAGCTTCCCATACAAAGGGCTATCAGTTAAAAGGAGCTCCGTTCCTGCACATGCTTTCCAAAGGTCCTCTGGGATTTAAATAATATACCCAGGGACACTTGAAGAGGCACATTTGTAGAGAGGTATTTATAAAGGATTACACTGGGTCAGGATTCCGGCAAGTCTTGGCCAGGATATTTTGGAAAGCTTAAGTATTTCTTTTATAACAATACAGTAACTTTTTTTTTCTTAAACCAGAGACATATATTTTTCTAAGTGGCAGTAAAAAATAACGTGGCTGAGAATTATGACCCACATATGTTTAACATTTCAGCTCTTTAAAGGTAAATTCACTCCTTGGAGGAAACCAAAGCGTGGAACGTTTATATAGGAAACAGCTCTATGCTGCTATTTTATACATTATTAATGGATCAGCTTTGAATTACACCTGTGAAGTGTAACAGAATAACTATAAAAATCCTCTGGTACGTATTTTTCAGGAGCCTCTAAGTAACTAAAACAGCTGCAGGCACGTTACAGGTGCTGTTGATGCTGATTTCTAAGTAGCATGAGGTAACCCTGCATGCTGGTGGTGCTGCAGCACATGGCAGCGTGGAGCACACATTTCCCGTGCCTTATTGACTCAGCACACGGCATAAAACGCCACTGAGCCCGCCTCAGCACGTGCCTGCCACCAATCGATGTGCACTTGTCACACAGATCAAACACATCCTGTGAGACCTGCAGGACGGCGCTTCATTAGATCAGCTCTGGTCAGCTGTTACCCAGAAGTCCAGGAATCTGCATTTCTCTGCAGATTTCAACTCGGGTTTATTTCGAGATCCTACTTCGAAATTTCCATATGGACTAACACACCCCTTGCTGAATAGGTAGTGACGTGAAAGGTTATCCAAGGGAAGAATTTAATTTTGGAAAGCTCTGTCTAGAAAAAGACCCAAATGTGATACAGAAGTATTTAGGAAAGGTAAAGATTTCATTTTGCTTAAGGCATAGCCTGTGAGATCCCCCCAGTTCACAACCCAGGGGAACAGCTATTTACTAACACTGACTGAAAAACTTAAATATTTAGGCTGTACAAAATTCTTAATACTATTTCTTTTTTGGGGGATGCAGCAGATTCCTTCCATTGGGCAGGAACACCTCAGGGTTGAAAAGTGACTTAAGAATTACTGGTTTTTTAAGCCCCAATCAAAACAGGAGGAGAAATTTTCCAGCTTGCTCCCATCCCAAAGAGGGCAGGAGCCTGCTGTCATGTTATCCCAGGTGCTCCTGCAAGGATTCAGCACAAGGACACCACGTGGCAGGGATGAGGAAGGTTGTGTGTTGTGTGTAATTAGGGGAAATATGAACACGTAGGGCACCAATTTCCGCTGTGGTTTGCACTCATTATGTTTGCACGCTGACATATTCATGTGGTTTGCTTTATTCCGACAGATTTCAAAACCACAGATTGCTCTAATCTGTCTCCATCTCTCCCCTGTATGCCTGTGAAACTGGTTTTCCTTTTGTTATTGCTACAATTTTAGCCCAAATGCAGAATAGGTGGTTTTCTCTAGTGAACTACCTCCTACCCAGAGCATCTTGAAAACCTTGGTGCCTGAGGCTGGTAAAGCAGGAGGGTTGGGAACATCCACTAAGAAATGAAGGCAGGAGACAAAAACCAGGCTCTAAGGAGCATTGGGTCTGTGCCACATCACAAGGCAAATGCTACAAACACTCACAAAGACACAGTATATGGGGGCTTAGCTAGCGAGAACCTCCTGCCACAGCTTTTAGGGGCAGAAAGCAAACACACTGCAGGACAAAACCTCTTCCAGGTACACCTTGCACTGCTGAGACCCACAGGAGGACTCTTCCTATTTAATAAGAATTTAAAGTCAAACTTCAGGAGAAAAATTGCTGTTAATAGAATTAGGAAGACATTTCCATTTTGGACAAGTTATTTAATAGTTGCTCACTTGGAGACACTGGGGATCTTTCTGGTTTTGGGGACACAGGTAAAGAATGATCTCTTGTAGCTATGTCTGGAGTTTCTGGCTCTCCCTCACAGGTGATACTTGGCTCAATGGTTCTCCCACCTTATCAGATATGGCAAGGCTTAGCTCCCATCCACACTTTTGGAGAAGCCATTTTATCCACCAAATCAAACACTCCCACTGGACACAGATTTTGATGCAGGAAAGAAACTGTCCCTCTTGGCTTTGCCATTATAAACCTGGATCACCTCTGGTGCCAGACATCTCTACAGGCTGTTGCAGAGAGCAGAACTGAGGTTCATTTGCTTTATGAGATTTGAGGAAACTGTGATGAAAGTGGGTGCTGCAGGCAGCTTTCACTGCCAGCTTTCATCAGCCTCAGGTCAGCCTGGGTCTCACTGCCACACGTAAAAGAAGCCAGTTTGCAACACAGAGGTACAGTGGCCTAATTTTTTTTTACCCCTTATAGACTTCTTGTTAAATTTAAGGACAGCTTAGTTGCATATAAATTACTTCCAGACATAATAGCAATAATAATAATA
>VXAC01008563.1:9285-69207 GCA_013399225.1 Rhipidura dahli
CGGCTGTCGGTGTTGATTTGTCTGCACAGCGCTGCGGTTCCCCCGCGCTCCCCGCCCGGCTCTCGAGTGTCGCAGGTCGTTTCCTGACACTGAAACGCTGCCGGGCAGAGGAGGACGGGGCACGGCTCCATTTCCTCACGGCAGTGTCGCTGCTCGTGGGTCTGCCCCGGCCCTGTGTGTCCCTCGGTGGCTCCCGCGGGGCCGTGACCCGCCCCCTGCCGTGCCGCGGGTGTCCCCCGGCTCCCGGTACCGGCCCCGGGCACCGGGACTCGGGTGGGAGGGCTGGGCTGGGCTGTCCTGGGGCTGCACAGTGACCAGAGGCTGCTTGTGTCACCCGTGGTGCCTGTGTGGCTCTGGGCTCTGCTCTGCCCGGGTCATTCCACACCACTCTCATCCCAAACTCGCAGTATCTCATCCCAATCTCGCAGTATCTCATCCCAAACTCGCAGTATCTCATCCCAATCTCGCAGTATCTCATCCCAAACTCGCAGTATCTCATCCCAATCTCGCAGTATCTCATCCCAAACTCGCAGTATCTCATCTCAGCCTCCCCTGGCACTCCTGACCAGAGACAGTTTTCTTCACTGACTGTCGGGGGACAGAGCAGTGAGTCAGTTGGTGACACATCCTACACACAGTCCCCACACTCAGGTCTCCTGTGTTAACTTGTTCCTGTTTTGCCAGTGCTGTAGTGCTGGTTTTTTTTATGTTAAAAGACTGGTTGATTCCTCCATGCCACAGAACTTCCGATTTGCAGCTTGTTGTTAGATTGATGAGCTGTGTTTGACAACACGCTAATTCTGCCTCTCTGAACAGAGACAGAATCAAGTACACGACACTGTTATGCTGGGGGAAGTATTTCCTAACCCTTTAGTTTAAGACTGAATGACCTGGGCCACCAGAATGGCTTTTGGTTTGCTGACAGGGAGAAGTGGGGTCCTAGAAGAACACACTAAATCCAAATCAAGCTGCCACAGTCCTGACAGGGTCAGTTCTTAGCAGTTCCCTCTGCACTCCAGCATGGCAGGGGAGCAAATCTGGGGTCTCCGGCTCTGGAATGCTGTAGGAAGAACATCCAAAGTAGCAGAGGTTCAAAGCTTTTTGCTCTCAGAAGTGGGGTAGAGGCTGTGTGGAGGAGCCTGTGAAACCCCTGCAGAAGGCAGAGATCTGCTCTGCTGCCTGACTGGGCCTGGAGCTGCCCTTCCACAGGTTCTTTAAGGACTGGATAATACTGAGGATAGAAAGGGAGTTTCCTCTGCCTTCCTGGAAAGGTCTCAGCTGAGTGGGAGCAGTCACACTGCCAGCCCAGAAGGCTGTGCCAGCTGAGACGTGCCACTGTCCTGTCACTGCTCATCCTGGGCTCCAGGCACTGGCACGGGCAGCAGGTTGCCAGCACTGTGCATGCAGGAGGGACAGGGATGGAGCTGTACCTTGGTGCTGTGGTTCCTTAATTATTCTGCAGCTGGCAGGGCCCTGGAGAGGGCAGGAGGCTGTACAGGGAGATTGGTGGCATTGCTGGTGGGAGCTGAACAGGGAACAACAAAACAGCTCCTGTGTGTTCATGCACTGACTTTGGCTGGGACAGTTTGCTGTTCCCAGGAGCTGGTTCAGAGCTGTGTTTGGATTCAGGACGAGACTCCCGTTGATAACAGCCTGATGGTTCAGCTGCTGCTGAGCAGTGCTTACACTGAGCCAAGGACTTCCCAGCCTCCCGGGCTGCCAGGAGGAGCTGGGAGGGGGCAGAGCCGGGAGAGCTGCTCCGGTGCCCAGAGGGATGTTCCAGAGCACAGGGCATTGTGCTGAATGCAACGCTGGGGGGATTTGGCTGGGGGGATTTGGACGGCCACTGCTCAGGGGCTGGCTGGGCATTGGTCAGTGGGTGGTGAGCAACTGCCCTTCACTTGTTTGGGATATTCCCTCCTTTTCCTTTCTGTTCTGTTCCTTTCCTTCTGCATTTATCTTAACCCACAAATTTTGCCTTTTTTTCTCTCCTCCATGCAGGGGCTTGGAGCAACCTGGTCTAGTGTAAAGTGTCTTTGTTTTAATGTTCCTTCCAACCCAAACCATCCTGTGACCTCCTTGGGGGGTGAGTTTCCAGTTTAATATTTAATTTCTCTCTGTTCCAGAGAGAAGAGAGGTGCAGGTCCCTCCAGTCCCTGATGCAGGAGAGGAGGTGAAGGGAGAAGGCGCTGCTGGGCCTTCTGCAACCACTGAAACAAAGGAGACAGGGGGCGAGTCTGATGGACACAGCAAGAACCCTGACCAACACCTCAGACACCACACCTGACACTGCAGGTGGATCTCCCTCCCCTGCTGAGACATGGGAGGAGGAAGAGGGATCCTCACTGCTGGAGGATGTCACAGCCCCAGGGGACAGCGCAGAGTCCTTGGCTCAGCGCGGGGCCGGCGACTCCGCTGAGGTGACTCCTCTGCAGAGGAAGGTGAGGATCCTGCTGGGTGCTGGGGAGCAGCTGTGACTTGTTGCTCTCTTCTGTGTAATGAGGAGGCTGGGCTGCACCCCGGATGTCCCTTTGGCCACGACGGGGAGCTGCTGCCTGGCTTCCTCCAGCAGCACTCGCTGTGTTTGCTGAGCTGGGCTGTGTGCGCAGAGCCGCGGTGCCGGGGGGAACCTCACAGTTACACAAGTCAGCTTAGACACTGCAGCACTGCTCTGTGCTCCTGCTGAGCAAGTCTTGAATATTAAACCTGCACAGTTCTCAGGAGTTATTTGCATTTTGCTGGCTGGTCTTGTCCCTCCTCTCGCTGATCGTTCTCTGTTAGCCCCGTGCAGCAGGAAGATGTCGGTACTTGCTGCAGTGGAGGAGGTGACAAAGGGTTTCTCTTTGGCAATGAATAAACAGACATTGTGCTCTTTGTTTTTCATTTTTTAATAGAAAAGGAAGAAGAACAAAGCAAAGAAACAGAAGTCCATCCCTGGGGAACAGGACTCTCTCCCTCCTCAAAGCACAACACCATCTCAAACCACGGAGTTGCCTGACACCTGTGTTGCTCCTCAAGAAATCCAAACCCCGGGCAGTGAGGGAGCAAACCCAGGTGCTGATGGACTTGCTGATGCCAGTGGAGACACACCTGAAGGCAACAGGGATTTGGCCCAGCTGGGGAAGGAAGCTGGCAGCCGGGAAGCAGAGGGGCTGAGCCCCACAGAGCAGAGCAGCACAGCCGGTGGGGCTGCCCCAGCTCCCAGTGCTGCAGCCCCAGGGGACGAGGTTGGGGATGGAACAACCACAGAGCACAGAGAAACAGCCAGGGACAATGTGGAACAGCTGCCAGAAGCCACAGCAGATTCCCAGGCCCTGGGCAGCAGTGAGGAGCTGCTGCCAGCAGGGCAGGGAGCGAGACCCTCTGGGCTGCCTCCTGCCAAGGGAGCCCCCCAGAGCAAAGCTGAGACCAAGACCTCCCCTGGGGCCCAGAGCCTGCAGCCTGGGAAGGAGCCCAGGCAGAAAGGGAACAGTTCCACTGGCAAGGTGGGTGTGAGTGAACTCTGGTGAGTGTTCCAGGGGGCCTGGCTTCCCTTTGCCACTGGGACTTGTTCGTGCTGTCAGTGAGGCTGAGGAACACGAGCCCAGAGGTACAGGGTGGAATTGGGGAGCACTATGGGGAGGTTCTTATTTAAGTTCTGCTCTCCTGGGTGTCAGTTCCAGCCCAGCTCTCACTGAGGGGTTGCTCAGTTACCCCCAGGACTGGGAGGTGTCTCCTCTCCAGCCAGCTGTGCTCTCTGGGATCCCCTTGGACAAGGGGATTTTGTGCTTTGCAGGTGCCTGTGCTCTGCTCATACACAGGCCTGGTAAGCTGCAATTTGCTGGGGGTTCTCTTTCACTTTCTTTATCCCCCATCCTCTGTGACCTGGGGCTCGCTGACCTGACTGCTTGGCAGCATGTTTGGGTTGGGTTCCTCTTCCCTCGTGTGCTATTTTCCTTAACCAGCAGCTTCCCTCAGTGAGGGATCAGTATTTCCATGAGGATGGAGCTGGTGGGGTACCAGTTGAGGGGGAGATATTGTACATCCAGGGTCTCCTGTTTCACTGGGCATTGTTTGTCTCCCTGTTGTAGAATGCAAACACAAAAGAGAAAAATCAGACCCCAAGTGAGAAGACACCTGACAAGAATGAGAAGAAAAGTCTGAGCAAAGGAGCTCAGGCTGCCAAAAAGGAGAGTGCTGTGGCTGCAGCAAACAGTCCCAAGAACAAAAAGGAGCAAAGGAACCAGAAACCTGTGGAAAAGATTAAAGAAAGGTGAGAACAGCCCTGCTGCTCCCCAGCATTCCTCACTAACAGGAGTTGCTGTGAGGAGGGCTCGGACTCCAGGCTGAGGCGGGGGGTTTGAGGTGCTGGGATTGGGTCAGTGTGTACCTTGGACATGTGGGGATGGAATTGTCTTGAAACTGAGGTGAAGTGGCTGTGCACAAGAGAGCCAGTGTTGAATGGGAGCTGCAGCACAGGTGGTGTGGTACACAGGGTGCTTGAACCTGCTTGGGCACCTGATGAGTGAAGAAGAGATTATTCTCTCACTTCTTGTTCTTATGGGCAACACGTGCTTCAGGTGAATAGTGTGAAGAGCTGTTCTGATGTTTTGCTTAATGTGTATGAGCTGGAAGGGGTTGGAAGTGTGGCCATTCCAGGTGACTCTGCTGGGCCAGAGCATCTCCTGCTGCCCATTGCTCCTTTTTGCACTGGGCTTTGCACTGGGCCTGCTCAAACATCAGTCTGAGTGAGCTGCTGCCAGAGTTCATGGGTCCTGCAGACAGTCAGCTGGTGGCTCAAATCTGATTTGAGGTCTGCAGTGATTTGTGCAATTAAAAAACCCCAACAGAGTCCTTTCTGTGTCCCTTCTCATTCTCCCCTGCAGTTCTGTGAGCCGCAGCGAGGGCGTTACAGTTTATTTCCATGCAATATTGTCCAAAGACTTCAAACTCAACCCTGAAATCCATAAAGTGGTCATCAGAGCTCAGGGCATTCCTCCCTATGCCAACTGGGAGGACAGCATCTGTGAGCTGAACTGCACCCGGTGAGTGTTCCCTGCTCTGAGAACCCCTCTGGGGCCTCAGTTCCTGTGGGCTCTGTGCCCACAGGTTGCAGCAGAGGGTTTCACAGTGCAGAAAACTGTTCTAAAACGTTCTTGTGAAAGAGTAATCACCATTCCTGTTAAAAATGGAGCAGTGCATGGAAAAGGAAGTCTGTAGATGACTCTGCCTGCCTTTGCTGTGTTGGTGTTTCCTAGGCACCTGGGAGATCACGGATTCCTCATTGAAGGTGCTGTAACTCTCACCAAAGAAATCCTGGATAAATACATTCCTTACAAGTACTGTGTGACCTCTGGGAAGGAGGACTATGAGTTCATTTACAAGAAGGCAGAATTCAACAATCACGTGAATCGCTGCTTGTTGATAAAAAAGTGCCTGCTCAACAATGGAGGTGAGCTCTGCTGGCTGGAGCCATGCCTTGGGGTGATCCCTGCTGTGCCATGGCCCAGCATTCCTGTCCAACACCACTGCCTGACCCTGGGAGCTCAGGGGGCTGGCAGGGGCTCTGCTGTGGCAGCTGGGAGGGTGAAAGCACCTGATGCCAATGGTTGTTTCCCTGTGTTGCTGTTGCAGAGTGGCACCAGTACGATGACATTGTGTGTGCAAAGGCTTCCTGGTTGAAAACCCAGACAGCGAGGCTGCGGGATGCATTCACTGGTGATAAGAACAAGGAAGTGGTGGAAGGGAAGAAAATAGCTGCTGGTGTTATGTTAGAAAGCATCTTCAGCATTCTTGGAACCTGGAGTCGTGACAACCTGAGGAGCTTCTTCTTCCAGCTGAAGCAGTTCCATTGTGTTGCAGCAGCCCAGCTGCTCTTTGAGGGCAAGCCAAAGCCATGGGTAGAGTTAAACTTCAGCACAGAGCAGGTAATCCCTTCTCTTTGACAGAGACAGAAAACATCCCATTACTTAACCCAAACTTTGATTTTCCTGTTGACCTTGCTGGGTTAATTTTGCTTTTCCAGTCAAAGTTCAGGTACAGAACCAGTGGAGACCCTTCTGGGGTGACAGCCAGTGGCTGCCTTGGGGGCTTCACTCAGCCTGTGCACACCTTGGTGTGGTTCTGAGAGCTGTGTGGGTCAGCAGCAGAGCTGGGAGGGGGTGACTTCATACTTGAGTGGGTTTTGTGTTTGGATATTGATTTCCTAAGCCTGGCCCTTAAGTTTTGCTGCCAGTTATTCTGTCACCAACTTCTCTGCACTCATCTCTTGCTCCAAACCTGCCTGCTTTTTGGGAGAAGCTCCTGATCCTGTTCTAAGTAGTGATGCCAGCAGGGCTTCTGGAATCCAAAATTTGTGCTTGACTTAATTAGGAAATGTGGTAGAAATGCTACATTGTGTTTTTTGGTTGTCAGGGCTGCTCCTTCCTGTCCCGTGGCCTCCCTGGAACTGGCAGAAGAAAATGGCTTCAGAAGAGAAAGGCTAATGCTGTGGTTGCTTTGTTTCTTCCCTCCTTTTTCCCAGGTGAATGAATTGCTGATAAAATACATGAAGAAAATATCTCTTCCTTTCCTTGTGCCAGAAGCACCTCCAGAGGACAGAGTCATCAAAAGCAAACTGGCTCTGGGGCTCACTGTTCTCCTGGTAGTTGAGGAGCTTTCACTTCCAGCACCTAAAGATGACCTGGCTGACCTGTGCAGCCTCTTGTGCTTGGATCAGGTGTCACAGCAACATGTACAGAGTGAGATTCATCACCTCAAACAGGATTTTGTAGGAGTTACCAAGTAAGTGCTCCATGTTCCTTCTGGCTGACCGGGCTACTGTTGCTCAAGTGTAGCACCTTTTGATGAAACAACAGGAATCCAGCTCTCTACTGCCAAAGAGCCAGAGAGAAAGTTACATTTAAAGGTATCTTTGGAGGTCTCAGTTCCAGCCTCCTGCTTGAAGCAGGGTTGACATCCCAGGCAAGGTTGCACTGCAGTTCTGAAAAACTCCAGGGGGTTTTGCCCAGCCTCTCTGGGGCCCTCTCAACAGCTTTCTTGTTATTTTTCTTTTGTGCAGACAAATTTCCCTTCTTGCAGCTTGTCACGCTTGCCAGAGCTGTAGACTGAGTTAAAACTGTTGGTTTTTCTTTATGTATAATCTAATTTGTTATCCTTTTCTGTCAGGCAGTTTCTGGCTTCTTGCCTGTTTGCTGTCAATACTCACAAACTCCAGGGATCAGGATCATTGTATTTACTCCTTTAGCTTTAAATGCCACATTTGGATTATTTTGTCTCCTCTGGCATGCATCATTCCACACTTTTGGTTGGTTTCCCCTGGAGTTCCTGCTTAGCTGGCCCTGGGTTTGGAGTTCTTCACTCTCACAGCTGCAGCCATTACTTTTCCTTTAGGAGTCCTTTGCTGTATTTCAGCCCAACCAAGAAGGCCCAGAGCTGTGTCTGGAATGCCTGGCTCTGTGTGGGTGTCACAGGCCTGGGGGGCTCCTGGGGAGACTGTAGATAAAGGACTGGGTCTTCCCAGTGCTCCAGCAGCAGGGTCTGTTCAGAGATTCAGGAACATTACACTCTGCAGTGAAGAGTAGATGGAGCTAAAATAATGACCAGAGGTTCCCTGAAGGTACATAGGGAGATTGAGATGTAGCCTCCCTCACCCCCAGGGCATTCTCAAGGCCTGGATAAAGCTGTTCCTACACTCAGGGTGTTTGCTTTGTTTATTTTTTATTTAGCTTGAAGGTCGGGCTGACAAACTTGTGCCAGAAGTGCATTGAAGGTGACGTGGACCAGTGGGTGTGGATCCTTCCCCTTCTGCATTCCTTTGCTGCTCCCCTGCAGCAGGAGCATGAGCTGCTGGAGGAAGATGTCTGGGCAGGGCTGGAAGGGATTCCATTTGCTGAAACCAGGAGCAAGAGAGATGTGTGAGTTCAGTGCCTCGCTGCTGTGGCTGGGGGTGATCACCTCACTTCACCTCTGCCCTTGGTTTTTTCCCTCCCTCGTTTTTAAAGAGCATGAAATGTAGCACATTGAGGGAGGATGTTTGGGGTGTTTGGGCACAGCCACACTGGTGGCTCAGAGGCCACTGGGTGTAGCCCAGCTGGGCACTGTGTGACCCCTCAAACCCAACCCCCAGTTCTGCCAGCCAGGGAGCAGCTGGGAGTTAAAGCTGCTCCTGTTGTGTAGAACCTGAGCAAGACCTGGAGTTTGTTTTCCTTGAGTGCTTGTGCTCAGTGGTTTGGCTGTGCTCTGCCATCCCTGGGCCTCGGCGACCCCCATGGATCCTGAGCTGCAGTGACAAAAGCACAGGAGTGAGGAGGAGACTCCTCCATGGGCTGCACAAGCTCACAGCCTTTTGTTCCTTGGAATCCTCAAGATTTTGTTCTGTCTCCCCTCCAGAGCGACCCTGCTGGAACGAATGAGAGAAAAGAAGTACCTGATGGAGCTTGATGTGACTCTGGTCAAGTCCTGGCTCTGTGTGCTGCCCCTGCAGAGCCTGGCTGAGTTCATAAGAGACTTCTCCAGTGATTTGTTAGTTACTCTCCAAGGTGTTTGGTACAGATTAAAGAACGCTGACATCTCGTGGAGGGACTCTGAGGTTTGTCTTCTGGCAGCTTTACCCAGCTCTGGGATAAAGGCTCAAACTGGGCTCCTGGGTGTCTTTTGGCAGAACTGACCATCACTGAGGGGACTGGGGCTGCCAGCAGGTCACAGCACAAAGAGCTTCGAGCTTAGCTAAAAGCAAAAATAACTTCTAATCAGAAACCAGGCTGTAAAATTTCTCCCACAGTTTCATACTCTTGTCTTTCCACTCTCAGGTGGTAGAGAAGCTTCTAAACACAGTGCTGTGTGCCTTGGATGAGCCCCGAGCCAGGTAAGTGCAGTTGCACCTCTGTGACAGCATTGTCTGCACCTGCACCAGGCCTGGGGTCCTGCATCTGTGCCTTGAAATCTCTGTGAAGAATAGAATCCTGAATTTCTGTCCCATTTTTTAAATCCATCTGAGGGAGGGAGCTGCTGCACTGTGTTGAATTTGGTGGGGTTTTTATTTTGTTTTTGGTTTTTTTATTTTTCCTTGGAGCAGAACATTAATTCTCCCTGTGTGTTGCTGCCCTGCAGAGCTCTGGGAGCCTGTTCTTGGCAGTGCTGCTTGTCCTGCTGCCTCAGCCTGCACGAGAGGCTCTGCAAGGCCACCAGGAACGTGACTTTGTTCTCAATTCCTGCCACTGCTGCCACCCTGATTGCCAAGGTTGCCCAACTTCAGCCCCCAGCAGTGAGTACCAAGGAACTCTTGGCTTGATATGAGCAAGAGACCCAGAAATATCAAAAGTGGGGTACAACAGACTGGGTTTAGATCAGATCCAGTCTCAATCTGAAAAACTTCACACTCTAAGCAAGACTGTGGTACTTTCAGAGAGTTGTGGAATCACCTAATGAGTTTGGTTCTTATTGAAAATAAGGTCAGATGCCCACTTTTGCTGTGATAAGCCTTGTTTCATGTCTGGTTTTGTTTCCCCTTAAACATTTATTGTCTTTACTTCCTGGAACAAGCCTAAGCACAAACTGCCTGTAAGCACTGCCCCCTCCCAGCCTCTCTCTGCTTATTCAAGCAGTGCTGGGTCCCTTGCTGGGCGTTGGTGTGTTCTTTTTAGAAATACTGATTTAAATCCGTTGTCTGTTGCTCTCCTTCTTGAACTGTGTTTATGTTTTTTGTCTTCTCCTCTGCGTGGGGCAGGGTCCAGGGGATGCTGTGCAGGAGGTTCCAGTGGCAGAATTGCTCAGTGGGGCTCTGAGGGATGCTCGAACCTGGTTCAGAAATGCTTTACAGCAGAAATTACTGAATGAGCACCTGGAGCACGTGACCTTCTCTTCCCATTCTGAGCTTCGGGTTTGTCATCTTTAATAATGGGAATAAAAAGGGGTTTTACTGTAGCTTAGCCAGGGTCTTGGGTCTGCTGGCTCTTTGCTGGGCTCTGTAGCTGTGGCTGGGTGAGGAGTGGGATGGGGATGGGCAGAGTTGGAAACACTCCAGGGCTGAGAAGCAAAGGGCTGCAATTGGTGCTGCTCAGCTCACCTCAGTCCTGCTTTTCCTTGGCTGTTCCTAAAGGCGTTTCAGGGGTGAGGAGCTGTCCCTTGTTGGTGTTGTCTTGCTCCCAGCATGTCCCACTGGTTGTCCTCAGGTTTTCCAGCAGGCAAAGCTCAGAGCAGCCCCTGCCAGTCTGAGCTGCTGCTGCCAGCCCTCCCTGGGACAGTTCCCAGCAGCAGGGTGGAAGTGGCTCACCCAAACGTCTCCAGCAGCAGCTGAGACATTTACACACTGCTTGGGCTTAAAAGCTGCTTCTTTCAGCTCTGGGAGTGTTCCTTTTCCTCGGGATGGAAACATCTGGAAGGACTGCAGGCTGTCTGGGGCGTGTGGAGCATCTCCTCCACACTGTTCTTTTCCTTTCCTTCTCTGTTAAATCTCAGCACTCAGGGGTTTGGGTGTGTTTGCTTCTCCCCTGCAGGCCTGGAATAAGTTTGTGACCATCAGCTTTCCAGATGAGCAGTTCACCCACAAGTGGAGGAGCACTTTACTTGGAGATCTGAAGAAAAGAATCCAGCAGGTAGAGGAGACCCCAGGCAGTCCTGGCTGGTGGTTCTGGGCAGATGGAGGGGCTTGTGCTGTGCTTGGAGAAGGAGCACATGGGAACAGGGTGGCTTTGGTCCTGACAATTGCCATTGCTGTTACACAGCAGCTTCTGGAGGCTCAAAAACGGGCCACAACAATGTCCCACACTGTAATCGTGTCAGTGGCCTGGCTGCAGGTCCTGGGGCTTCAGGGGAAATGGCACCTTCTGAGCAATTGTCACCTCTAGTTTTAAGAACCAGTGAGTGCAAAGTGAGCACCCAGGAGCTCAGAGAAGCCAAGGTGGTGCTTCTCTTTTCATTCATTGTGCAGAAATGATGCTGTTCAGGCTCCCAAATGCACACCCACATGTGAAAGTCCCTTCCAAACTGACCCTGTGTATCTCCTCATCTCCTTTCTACAGCAGTTCCAAATTTAATTAAGCCATTGATTTTCATGGTGAAATCACATCCCAGTACGTCCCACTAAACAAACATTTTCTGCTGTAAGCTTGGCTTGGAGAGGTGGATATTAACTAATTACACACTTTAGAGGGAAATCATTAAAGTATTTTCCAAGCATTTATTTATTTCATCTCCCAGACCCTCAGAAATGGGCTGATGCACAGGTTCCTTTTATTGTCTTGATAGCAGCACTCCTTTGTGCTGTCAGGAGAAAGACTTTGGAAAGTGAGTTGCTGAGAAATCTCCCTTTTGCCCTTTAGGAGTCTCCAGTGAACCAAATCTTGGTGTACTGTTGTCAGCACTACCAAATCTCACAGATGGACTCTTCCATCAACTGGTGCTTCCATAACTGTGCCACAGAGGCTGTCACTGCAGCTTGCCAGGTATTGTATTTGCCCTGGTAGGGAAGGGAGGAGAAGGAAAAGTGGAATTTCCCAGCAATTCTGTTGCATAGCACAGGGATGTGCCTTGTGGTGGAAGGGGCACTGGATGTTGCTTGAGTTGCTGTGGATTGTTTGTTATGCCAACAACAAAAACTATCAACAAGAAATCAGAAAATGAGGTCCATGAGGAATATTTGTGATGTGTTCCCACCATGACCTCTGGTGCCAGTTGTGTCGTGGGGCTTTTTTAGGACTCGCCTCAGCACTGGAGGTGACTCCTTGACGTCAGTGCCCGTTTTGAGACTCAGGCACAGTGGGATCCCAGAGTCTGACACGTCCCTGCCCTCTCTGTGTGCCCTGGCAGACACAGACCAATCTCCTGGAGAAGATTTCTGCCTACAACCTGGGCCAGTTCAGCCAGCTCGTGTCCACTGTCATCGAGAAGTCGTGGCCCATCAGGGCTGGCCAGTCTGAGGGGGATTTTGATGAGATTCTGCACCACCTGCTCACGTGGCCAGACATCAAACATATCTTCAGTTTTAATGGTAGGTCTGTAGTTTACCTTTAGGAGGCCCTGAGAAGCTTTTCTCTGCCTTACTGCTGCCACTGTGCAGAGCAGCAAACAGAAATTGTCCTGCTCTTGGTTTAGTCCTCGTCTCAAAGCCTGAAGTATTCAGCTTGGGTTTGGAGAGGGAAGGCCAAGCAAGAGGGACCCACTGTTCTTTTTGTGCTAATCCACTGCAGCTTCCTCAGGATTTGTAGACCATAACTTCTTTCTCTGAGCAATTCTCACAAGTTTTTGCCACACAAAAATGGCAGAGAATTGGCCACGTGAATGGATCCCAATGGCTTCTGTTTGCTCCACAGGGTTTGGGTCTGGGCTCTCCATGGAGAGTTTCCAAACTGCTGTCCTGGGATCCTGGTTTTGTTCAGAAAGATGTGAGGGGTTGGAGGGTGGTGTGGTGGAGTCCACAGGCTCTTGGACAGGGATTCAGTAGGAAATGGAAGGACTCTGTGCCATGACATGGAAAAGTTCCTGATTCTGCCTGTTCCTTGGCAGACAGGGATGATGTTGGTTTGACATGCTTTGTTTCTGGAACAGCAACAAAGAGCAACCTCCTGGACAAACTGACAGATGAAGCAAAGGACATCATGGCCAAAGCAGACTCTGTGCTTATGAGTGTCACTGATGACATGCACAAAGGCTGCATCCTTGTGAAGCATCTGGAAGAGGTTTTCCAGCATAAGGAACAGTTCCTCTGCATTTGGGACACAAGTAAGGGACGAGTTCAAAAGGGGAATGCTTGGATTAGAGCATCATTGTAGTGATGCTGGCCTGGCCAGGAGGTGCTGCAGGGGCTGGCAGTGCCCAGGAGGTGCTGCAGGAGCTGGCAGTGCCCAGGAGGTGCTGCAGGGGTTGGGAATGCTCAGGAGGTGCTGCAGGGGCTGGGAATGCTCAGGAGGTGCTGCAGGGGCTGGCAGTGCCCAGGAGGTGCTGCAGGGGTTGGGAATGCTCAGGAGGTGCTGCAGGGGTTTGCAGTGCTGCCCCTTGGCCTGGGCAGGGAGCTGCCAGCTCCAGTTTGTGTGTCTCTGTGGGGTTTGTGACTCTGCAATTCCCAGCCTGACTCGGGGTGCAGGGGTGGGAAGTGTCTGTTCTGTGCCCACAGGTGAATTTTCTTTCAGAGCACCAGCAGCGGCCAGGTGATGAAAAGAAACTGCTCCAGAGAAGCCTGAAAGAACTGGTGGAGCTGAGGCACCAAGAAGTCACACTGCTCAGAAGAGAGAAGAAAGCAATGGGAACCTTCTTGAGCATGTGCAGGAAGGTGCAGAAGTCTGTGAAAGGTAGAGTCCTGGGGGAGCAGTCTGGAAGTGGCAACTCCAGAAAACAGCATTTTCCTTGAAAATCTCTTGGCTTTGGGAACAGGTTTGATTCTGAACCCCACAGTGAGGGTGAGGAGGGGTGGGGGAAGTAAACCCAGAGCACTGGGGGGGATCAAGTGAGTGCTTGTGTGTCAAATGACACTCACAGGGGTCCACCTGCCTGGTAGGATTTTGTGGCTTGGGGGATGGGATGAAGTGATCTGGAGCCAGGCTGCACCACCTGATCTCCCACTGTCTCTGTTTTACAGTGGATGTGGATGAAGTGGAATTTCAACACTCAGAAGATCTTGGCTCAAAAAGACTGAATCAGGTTGTGAGTGTGGGAAGGAAACCCCTGGAGACCTTCTACAGCCTCAGCCCAGAGCTGAAAGAATTTGTCCACAAAATGCACACTTTCAAGGACAGCCAGATCTTCCAGCAGTTCTGGGAGGAAGCAGCACAGAAGGCAGGAGAGGAGTATGTGTGTGACTATCCAGAGGAGGAGGAGGAGGAGGAGGAGGAAGAGGAGGAGGATGTTCCTGAGCTGGACCTTGATGATGTTTTGAGCTGCATGATCCGCCCTTGCTTTGTCAACTATGAAATGCTGTATGATGATCTCAGATCAGGCAATCTCACACTGTCTGCAGTCGATAGGATTTTCCATGAATTCACAAATCATCCTGAAGATCTCAGAGCAGAGCTGAACATTGTTTGTGACCTTTGTCCTGCAGAAGACAGAGGCTGGGTTGACCAGAGAGTGCAGCAGATCCAGCAGTACCATGAAATGCATTTAACCTTTGATGCTGCCAAGATCATTGCCCACGTCAAAGAGAGTTTAGGCCTCTCTGGTGACTTCAGCATCCTGGAAAACTTGTTGCATATAGTAAGTATCTCTGACTTTGGCTCTGTACTGTCTGGGTGTTGGCTAAATTTGAACCTTCCCACAAATCTGTCCTAGTCTGTCAAGAGCCATTCCTTGTCCCAAAATGAGGGTAAATTTATTTGAGGTAAAAAAATCAGGTGTTCAAAGTGCTTTTGTGTCATCATTCCTTAAAGAGAGATGATGGTCCTGCTCTGTGGGGGTGTGGCTTTGCAGAGGGATTTCCTTTCCCTGCTGCAGAACCAGTGGCATTTCCTAATTCCAGACTCAGTGTGTGTGTGTTTGCACCACTTGCTTTCCAGACAGAGAAACTCGAATCCTACAAGACCCAGAAGCTGGATTCCATCAGCCCCGAGCTCGTGCAAGCCAAGAAGCTGCTGCAGGGCATCACCGTGCCCCGCCGTGCCTGTCTGAGGGAGCTGGCCCAGCAGAAGGAGTTCGTCTGCTGGGTCAGAGAAGCACTCAAAGGTGTGTGTGCTGCTCATCCAGGACTTAGACAGAGAGTACTGGGAGGGATGGCAGCTTGTGTGGGGGCAGGAGGAACACTGAATCCCTGACCCATCTGCTTTGTGCCTTCTGGTGTTGATAGTTACATCTCTGATGGGTTTTGGTGTGGAACGTGCTGTGAGGAGCCTGTAAATGTGCCCATGCACTGTAGGCTGCTGCAGCACACAGGGACCACCCTGCTGGCAGCTGGGCTGGGTCTGGAGGGCTTCAGTGGCTGCTGCTGCTCAGTTCAGAGCAGTTTCAGAGGATGGCATTGTGTGCTGTGTGACCTACACCCCCAGGCACTGCTCCCATCCTGTCTGGGGATCTGGGGGCTGTGGGGGGGTCCATGGGTGGAGGGATGAGCAGGGAAGGCTGATGGGGGGAAGGCAGTTGCACAGGAGCTGCTGGGATGACTGGGGAAGGCTGATGGGGAGAAGGCAGTTGCACAGGAGCTGCTGGGATGACCAGGGAAGGCTGATGGGGAGAAGGCAGTTGCACAGGAGCTGCTGGGATGACCAGGGAAGGCTGATGGGGAGAAGGCAGTTGCACAGGAGCTGCTGTTGGAAGCGTCCTTCCTGCATTTCCTGCAGAAGGTGGTGATGAGGGGTGCTGTCCCAGCTGCCTCATTTGCTGTCCTCTGCCTCATTGCAGACATAAATGAGCTGAAGGTGTTTGTTGACCTGGCGTCCATCTCTGCGGGGGAGAACGACATGGACGTGGACAGGGTGGCCTGTTTCCATGGCACTGTGCACGGCTACTCCTCGCTGCTCTACGAGCTCCGCCAGGACTCGGCCTTCGAGGACTTCATGCGCTGCCTGCAGAAGCTGTGGAGAGCCCTGGACAGCGATGAGACCCTCCCTGAGAAACTGGTGAGTTCTGCTGGAGGAGGGCCTCTGCATCCTCCTGCATTCCTGCCTTCCAGGAGTGCCTGGGAGTCGGACTGTGCTGGGCAAATGGCACCTCTGTGGGGGCATCACTCTTGTTATTGGGAGAAAAATAATCTGGTGTTTCTGTGGCACAATAATTCACTGCAGCAGCTGTAACTGGCGTAGCACAGGTTTCTCCAGGGCACTGCTGACACTCTCCAGCCTGATGTGATGTAGCTTTGCTCATGTGAGTTTGATGCTGTGAAAGAGGGGAGGCAGATGGTGGGAACTCTTCTGCTTTTGCAGCAGGGCCTATTTCTGTAGCACTGTGGACTCTGTTCAGCCTCCCATGGAGTGGGTAAGGAAGAGCTGTGCAGAAGGAGCGGGCTGAAGTCCCATTCCTTTCTTCCTTCCCCACCATGAAACTCTTGTGCCAGTCTAAGCTGTTTGTCCTGATCAGGTGTAAGCCCAGAGATCTTGGATTTCAGAGCAGTCAGGGCAGGGCTGTGTCTCCTCTCCCCACAGCGCGCTTCAGCTCAGCACCTGGAGTGGCTGAAGACAGTGAAGGAGAGCCATGGCTCCGTGGAGCTGTCCTCGCTGTCCCTGGCAGCTGCCATCAACAGCAGAGGGGTCTATGTGCTGAGGGCACCAGCTGATGGCCAGAAGGTGAGGTCACTCAGCTCCCGCTGCCCCTCCTCCCTGGGGGCTGCTGCCCCACTGCTCCCCTGGCCCCTGGCAGACCCTCAGCCCCAGCCACGCTGACAAATTCTGCTCTGGCAGGTCTCCCTGGACAGTGTCCTGCGCTTCACCCTCCCGGGGAGCTCGGGGGATGCCGAGGCCTCCTGGAAGTACTCGCTGGCAGAGCTGCGCGAGCTGCAGAACAAACTGATGCTCATGTCGGCCAAGGGAGAGCAAGGCCTGGAGGTGGAGAGGTTCTCTGAGGTCAGATGGGTTACTGGTGTTGGGGCTAGGGCTGGATTTTCCCTCGAGTATCAGCTGTTAAGGCTGTGGTTGACAGTGGAGTTGCTGGGGTGGTGGTCACAGGCACGTGGGTGTTCCTGCCTTTGGTTCCTCGTTGAGGTGGAGCTAAGCTGGAGGCAGAACTGTGGGCTGGTGGCCTTATCTTCTGGCTGCACTGGGGATTGTCCTGGCTGGCAGCATTACTGTACTTCTGTAGCAAGCTGGGAGCTCCTTACTGGTTTCCTGGGGATGCTGCTGTTAGAAAGTCACAGAGAGTCCGTGGTTGCTGTGCAAGGCCTGACACACATTGGGACCAAAGGCTTTCTATTCAATAAATGGCTTTCCAGTGGTTTTGTGGCTGAAACTTGTAATTCAACTTTGTTTTTCTCTCCTCTTTCCTCACACAGGTCTTTTCTAATGTCCAGAGACTTGCCCAGGCCTTTATAGACCTTTACTCAGCTGGGAACATGCTCTTCCGCTCCTGGCTTGCCCAGGTGTATTGTTCACCCGAAAGAGAATCCTGTGTTCTTATAGACTTCTCCCTGGGCCCCATCCCAGTGCTGGAAGGGCAAGGGGATATGGCAGCTGTGCTCCCAGCCCTCTGCAAGACCATGGAGAGTTTCCTGGAGAGCTGGAAAAGCTTCATGTACGCCAAGCGATCCGAGCATTTCTACCTGAACTACTACAGCGCGGAGCAGCTGGTGTACCTGTGCTCGGAGCTGGGGCAGGGCAGGCCCAGCCAGGCTGCCCTCATGATGCTCTCCTTCCTGAACCACGGCTGCACCGAGCAGGACATCCTCGGGGCTCTCACCAGCCAGGGCCCTCCCAGCTCGGGGAAGGCTGTTTCTGACTTCCAGGTGCTGCTGGACGGGGAGAAGGACCTGAGCGCCCGGCTGCAGTGCATCTGGGAGTGCTACATGAGCAACATGGGCTCCTTCCTGCCCAACTGCCTGGACATCGACACGCTGGGCGTGTGGCTGAAGAACCTGGCCAGCAGGGACAGGGAATGTGTCACCAGAGAGTTCCCTCGGGACCTGCTCTGCGTGGGCCAGCCCAACCTCATCAGCTGCCCTCGCTCAGAGGTGCTCAGCTCCGCCCTGGCCATTTACATGAACAGCCCCGAGCAGCCCCTCCCCACCTTCGATGAGGTGCTGCTGTGCACGCCCCAGACCAGCGCCGAGCAGGTGGGGCTGTTCCTGCGGCGCTGCCTGATCCCCTGCCACGGGGGGGACAGGATTTACACCATGCTCTACGCGGATGAGCTCAGCTACGATGTCAGCTGCAGGGCAGAGGAGCTGTTCCAGCGCCTGCAGCGCTACAACAGCTCCTACCGCCTCGTCATCCTGTGCAACTGCGAGAGGGACAACAGCTACCTCCCCTCTGCCTTCAGCCACTACAAAGTGCACATGATTCCCCAGAGGTCGCGAGCAGAGATCCAGCAGTACCTGCAGCACCACTTCCGAGTGGCTCAGCCCTCCAACTCGGCTGCGTCCGTGTTCAAGGAGCACATGTGTGTTGGGATTGTGTCCTCCAGAAGAGCTGGCATGGGTAAGGTGGCACGTGCACAGTGGGCTCTGCTGAGTTCAAAACCAGAGTGGGGTTCTCCTTGCCAGGTTTTGTGTCCAAATTTTAAGTGTCTTGGTCAAGAAGAGCGATTCAGGCTGGTCAGTGCAGTGAGGTGAAAGCTGGAAGTCACCTTGTCCCCTGGCTTGACTTTAGAAACCAGCACTAAATAGAATAGATTCAAGTCCTAATAAAGAGTAAAGCTTCTCTGTGGCAGGAAAACAAACCATATGGATGACAAGAGCAGTGTCTTGGATTCCAGACTGCAGCTGCTCAAACCAGATTTAGACTTCCTTCTGGAATGCCTTTTAGGAAGCTTCAGAGATTTCAGGGCATGGGGTACTTAAACATTTTATTTCCTTCTGTCTTAATATGATGTGTCTGATACTAATGACTTCAATTCTTGTGGTGTTTTCTGTAACAGGGAAATCTCTGTATGTAAAGAGGCTGCATGAGAGACTGCAAGAAGAGCAGCCTGACTGTACAGAACTTCTGAAAACCATCAGACTAATTGAACCAGAAGTAGATGAAGATAAAGTGCTAAAATCTCTCCTGCCTTTTCTGAAGAGAGAACACCAGACAAAGCCCATGATATTCCATTTTGATATCACCTCTTCAGTAAGTCCATCCCTCCCACAGCTCCCTTGTCCTACGAGTCCTGTGTGGGTCCTTGCAGGAGCTTTCTTTAAAGCTCTTGTTTCTCAATTCTCCGTTTCCCTATCATGTGTTTTCTAATTATTGCATAAGTAACACAAATACCATCAAGGTGACTGAACTCTGGAACAGTTGCCCAGAGAAGCTGTAGAATCTCCAACCCTGGAGACATTAAAAACCTCACTGAATGTGGCCCTGGGCAGCCTGTTGTACGTGGGCCTGCTTTGAGTAGAGAGCCTTCCCACCCCAACTGTTCTGAGATTCTGTGAAGTTGTGATGGGTAAATAAAGAGGAAATGCCTTTGTCTCTCTCCTTGTGATAGGTGCAGCATGGAATCCCAGAGTTTCTCTTCAAGCTGTTGGTTTTGCAGTACCTGACAGATAACAGTGGCAATATGTGGCTACGGCAGAAGTGCCACCTGTACATCATCGAAATCCTGGAGGAGTCCCCAGTGCCAAAGAAAGCAGCCAGACCTGTATGTACCAGCAGTGCTGCTTTCCTGGGAATTTCTCAGTCACTTTGCACACATTTCTATGTAGCTGTAGGCACTGTGACTGTAAGCACAGCACAGGAGTTCCCCGTTTCATTCAGGGTGTGCTGTACCCCAGAACAAGCTGGTGTCCCTGCTGCTGCTCAGTGACATTAACACCACACAGCCAATTAGGCCTGCCTGGTTTCCTTGGGCTGGTGATTTCTGAAGGCCTGTTAGTCCAAGCCTCACTGCCCCCACTGTAACATTTATAGGAAACATAAAAATGCAAAATCTAATCTCCCTCATGCTAATTTGCATGTTTGAACAATGTATATATGTGACTGTAAGAACAGAAGTGACTGGAATAAATAACAGTTTTTTGGGTTTAGTTTTCTTTGAAGTAGCCCTGAGAAGGGGCTGGAGGTGGTGCCAGACTCATGTTCCAGGAAGGAAATTGTAGGAGGGAATAGGATTCATCAGTGCACTTTAAGTAGGAGAAGGGATGCACAGGGGAAAAGGCTGGTTCCTGTTCCTCAGGCCTGTGGTTTCAGGCAAGGAGACTGTTAAGAACAGAATAACTGAACTGCTGAAGATCAAGGCTACAGCTCTGTGATGACCTTCTCTTTTCCCTTCTCCAGATGTCAGCGAGCCAGAAATATCACTTCTTGGATGTGTTCCCTAAAATAACGTGCCAGTCTCCCAAAGAAGTGCTAGAAATGGAGACACTTGGGAACCGCTCTGGGGACGCTTCAGCCCCAGGAATGGACCAGGAGGAATTTCGCAGCGAGGCTTTCCAGAGACCCTTCCAGTACCTGAAGAGGTTTGACCAGGGCTGTGACCTGGACACGTTCCAGTACGAGGCGCTCTCGGTGGAAGGCAGCCCTGCTCAATGCCTGCAGCTCTTCCTCCTGCACTGCGGGATTGTGGATCCCTCCTGGGCAGAGCTCCGCAACTTCACCTGGTTTCTCAACGTTCAGCTGAGAGACTGCGAGGCTTCTGTCTTTTGCAACCCTGACTTTGTCCAGGACACTCTGAAAGGCTTCAAGAACTTTGTGGTTAGCTTCATGATTTTAATGGCACGGGATTTTGCGACGCCCTCCCTGAACATTTCTGACCAGAGTTCAGGAAGACGATCCTCCCACCTGGAGAACGTCGCAGAGGAAGATCTGCTTCCTTTCCGCATCCGGAAGAAGTGGGAGTCAGAGCCTCATCCCTATTTGTTTTTCAACGAGGATCGTGTGTCCATGACGTTCATTGGTTTCCATTTCCAGCAGAACAGGAATCGCATCGATGCCATCAACCCTCGGAATGGCAACGTCATCAAGCAGAACATCATGACTGCCCAGCTGTACCACGGCTTGTTACTGCAGAGGGTTCCCTTCAACGTGCCCTTCGATCAGCTGCCCCGCCAGGAGAAGCTCGAGAGGCTCTGCATGGTGCTGGGGATGTCCTGGGTGTTTGACCCCGACGAGACGTACGAGCTCACCACAGACAACGTGCTGAAAATCCTGGCCATCGAGATGAGATTCCGCTGCGACATCCCCGTCGTCATCATGGGAGAAACGGGCTGCGGCAAAACCAGGCTGGTGAAGTTCCTGTGCCAGTTACGCAGAAGCTTTGTGGAGGTGGAGAACATGAAGCTCGTCAAGGTGCACGGAGGTACCACCGCAGAGATGATCTATGCCAGGATCAGAGAAGCAGAAGCCCTGGCTAAATCCAACAAGGAGCAGCACGGCTTGGACACCGTCCTGTTTTTCGATGAAGCCAACACGACAGAGGCCGTGAGCAGCATCAAGGAGGTTCTGTGTGACCGCACGGTGCAGGGGAAGCCTCTGGCCCCTGGCTCTGGCCTGCGCATCATCGCCGCCTGCAACCCCTACAGGAAGCACACGGACAAGATGATCCAGCGCCTGGAGCTGGCCGGGCTGGGCTACCGGGTCAAAGCCGACGACACCAGGGAGAAGCTGGGCTCCATCCCGCTGAGGCAGCTCGTGTACCGGGTGCACGCGCTGCCGCCCAGCATGATCCCGCTGGTCTGGGATTTCGGGCAGCTCAACAACCACACGGAGAAGATGTACATCCAGCAGATCGTGCAGCGCGTGGCGGCGCAGCTGCCCATGGCCAAGGACGAGGTGGGGACGGTCACGGAGGTGCTCTTTGCCTCCCAGCAGTACATGAGGCAGAGGGATGACGAGTGCAGCTTCGTCAGCCTGCGGGACGTGGAGCGCTGCATGGAGGTGTTCAAGTGGTTCTACAGGCACAGCCAGCTGCTGCTGAGGGAGCTGGAGAAGTACCTGGCCGAGAGGAAGGCTCCCAAGGGCAGCGGCGACAGGAACGGCGTTATCTGGTCCTTGGTGCTGGCGGTTGGGGTCTGCTACCACGCGTCCCTGGAAAGGAAGGAGCCCTACAGGAATGCCATCAGCCGGGTCCTCCCAAAGCCTTATGATACCCAGAAAAAGATTTTGGAAGAAATCTCCCTGATGCAGGACTTATTCCTGAGTGGGGTGCCGCTCCGGGATACCATAGCCAGGAACTTGGCTTTGAAGGAAAATGTCTTCATGATGGTCATCTGTATTGAGCTGAAAATCCCTCTTTTTCTTGTCGGGAAGCCTGGCAGCTCCAAATCCCTGGCGAAAACCATCGTGGCCGATGCTATGCAGGGCCAAGCAGCTCAATCTGATCTGTTCAAGGACCTGAAGCAGATCCATCTCGTGTCTTTTCAGTGCAGCCCCCTCTCCACTCCAGAGGGAATCATAGGCACTTTCAAGCACTGTGCTCGGTTCCAGGAGGGGAAGAACTTGGAGGAGTATGTGTCAGTGGTAGTTCTGGATGAGATTGGGCTGGCAGAAGACTCTCCCAAAATGCCCTTGAAGACTTTGCATCCACTTTTGGAGGATGGCTGCATAGATGATGTCCCTCTTCCTCACAAAAAGGTCGGCTTCATTGGGATTTCCAACTGGGCTTTGGACCCTGCTAAGATGAATCGAGGCATCTTTGTGTCTCGTGGGGATCCCAGCAGAGAGGAGCTCATCGAGAGCGCAAAGGGCATTTGCTGCTCGGCACGAGGGGCTCTGCAGAAGGTCGAGCAGTATTTCCATCACTTTGCAGATGCGTATGAAAATATTTGCAAGGCCCAAGACAGGGAGTTCTTTGGCCTGCGTGACTACTACAGCCTCATAAAGATGTTTTTTGCCTTAGCTAAGAGCTCCAAAAGCGAGCCCACACCTCAGGACATCGCCGCAGTGGTTCTCCGTAACTTCGGTGGCAAAGATGACGTCAATGCCTTGGAAATATTCACCTCCAAGTTGCTGGAAAAAGGAGAGATACATGCTCACGATATCAGTAGGATAGATCTGATCCGACAGAACATTTACAGCAGCGCTGAGGACGGGGACTGCAGGTACCTGCTTGTGCTGACTGAGAACTACGCAGCGCTGCAGATCCTCCAGCAGGCTTTCTTCACTGCCCGCCAGCAGCCAGAAATTATCTTTGGCTCCAGTTTTCCTAAGGACCAGGAATACACCCAGATATGCAGGAACATCAACCGAGTGAAGGTCTGCATGGAAACCGGCCAGATGGTTGTGCTCCTCAACTTGCAGAACCTCTACGAGAGCCTCTACGATGCCCTCAACCAGTACTACGTGTACCTGGCCGGGCAGAAGTACGTGGATTTGGGGCTGGGCACCCACCGGGTCAAGTGCCGGGTGCACCCCAAGTTCCGCCTGATCGTCATCGAGGAGAAGGACGTGGTGTACAAGCACTTCCCCATCCCGCTGATCAATCGGCTGGAGAAGCACTACCTGGACATCAGCACCATGCTGGACAAGGGCCAGAGGGAAGCCGTGCAGGAGCTGCAGCGCTGGGTGCAGGAGTTCACAGCGGTCAACACGGAGGAGCACTTCATCAGCCAGCAGCAGTACCGGCCCGCAGACGTGTTCGTGGGCTACCACGCCAACACCTGCGCCTCGCTGGTGCTGCAGGGCACGCAGCGCCTGCGCCCGGCCTGCGGCCCCGCCGAGCTGCTGCCCCGAGTCACGGAGCAGGCACGGCTGGCCCTGCTCAACTGTGCCACCCCCGACGCCGTCATCCGCCTCTGCAACTCGGTGGGGGTGTTCACGGCCGGCTCCCTGGCCCACACCTACTTCAGGCAGCAGCAGCACACGTCCTTCGCTGACTTCCTTGGCGCCCACGTGCGCTCGGGGGCTGCGCCCCAAACAGCCTTCACCGAGGTGAGCCTGGCTCCCCCAGACCCCTCCTGACCTGTGCTCGTCCCTGCTGCTGCCAGGGCTCGGGGTGCCAGTGCCTGGGTGCACCAGGTGTGCAGGGTGGCACCAGGTGTGCAGGGTGGCAATGCCTGGGTGCACCAGGTGTGCAGGGTGGCAGTGCCCAGGTGTGCAGGGTGGCAGTGCCCAGGTGTGCAGGGTGGCAGTGCCTGGGTGCCCAGGTGTGCAGGGTGGCAGTGCCTGGGTGCATTGCAGTGCCCAGGTGTGCAGGGTGGCAGTGCCTGGGTGCATTGCAGTGCCCCCCAGGTGTGCAGAGCTGGGAGCAGTCCCTCTCTGCAGCAGGCTGGGAGCACAGGTGGGTCTGTGCTGATTCCCTGCCCCTTTTTCTCCAGGTCACCACCTTCTCACGGCTGCTCACCAGTGCTGACGCTGCCTGCCTGGAGAGGGAGGTGCAGGGCAGGGCCCAAAGGCCCCAGATCCTGTTCCTGCAGCAGTTTGACACGGAGTACTCCTTCCTGAAGGGCATCCGGTGAGTCTGGGCCCGTTTTCCCAGGAATTGGCTGTCAGCTGCAGGGAAGCTGCGTGGGCAGAGCACTTGGAGGAGCACATATGGAAAGGGGAGGCTGTGCTGGCAGTGGGCTGGCTTGGGACAAACTTTATCAGCTCCATCACATGAGATGGGGTCTGGTGTTTTTATCTTTCCTCCTGCAGCAGCCAAAGCTGATGTGGAGTGACTGGTTCTGTGGTCTTGAATGTTTGGTCTTTACACTTAGTGACTTGTGTTAAATTCCTTTTTACTCTTCAGTGATTTCCTGGATACCACTTCAGGAAATAAAGTCCTCATTATTCAGACAGACTTTGAAGATGGCTCTCAGGATGCCCAGCTCATCGCCTCAGCCAAGTGAGTTGGGTGTGGAGTGGTTCAGTTCTGCCTGGCCACTCCTCACTGTGTTTGGTTATTGGTGCTGTTTGGGGATCTCACACTCAGGAATGTGCAATCCTTCATTCTGTAGCAGAATGAATCTAAATGCACTAATTCTATTTCAAATAATCCATAACCCAAGTCAAAATAAGCTAAGGTGGGTCAAATGAGCAGATAATCCCCTTTGAAGTGCAAATTCTGGCCCCTGGCTGCAGAAGTCCTGAAGAGCTGAGGCTCCTGGGGTAATTCAGGGCCCAGCGGGAGGTGGCAGCTCGGCACCACAGCTGGGAGGAAGGTGTGGGAGTGCCCTGTGTGTCCTCTCTGAGGAAAGACCCGTAGCCACGAGCCTCTGTCTGCCTTTGCTCTGCCAGCAGCATTTTCTCTTGGTTGCAGGTACACTGTTGTTAATGAGATCAACAAGGTGGACCTGGGAGAAGTCTCTGTCTTTGTTTACTTCATCATGAAGCTTTCCCGGCTGGAGGGAGGCACCTCCTACGTGGGGTTCCATGGAGGTGGGTGTGCCCATCTGTCCCTCCTCGCTCTTCAGCCGCCTCCAGGCAGTCATTTCTCTCGCTCACTTTCCTTTAAATGCTGAAAATCTGTGTCCTGGGGGTTGTCAGAGCTGCTGCCCTGACACACAGGTCCTCTCTGCAGTCAGCTGGAGGGCAGCACACAGCCACGAGGGTGACTCCTGGGTGTGTTGTTCCCCAGTGGCTCTGGGGCAGGTGCTGATGTGTTCTGCTGCCAGCAGCAAGGTTCCTCTGGGCCTGGGGGCTTCTGAGAGCCTCAGAACCTTGCAAGTGTCAGGCAGGGGGTTCTGAGGGCATTGTGCTTTCCCCTCCTACAGCAGGAGGTGGGAGTTGGTGAACTCTGCAGGTAACTCCACAGGTGATGCTGGGGAAGCTCTTCTGGAAGAAGGAGCTGCAGGCTGGGGATGATTCCTTGTTGCTCTCTGCCTGCAGGGCTGTGGCAGTCGGTGCACATAGATGACCTCCGCAGGTCCAAGGACATGACCTCTGACCTGACAGCCCTGCAGAACCTCACCATCAGCCAGGTGTTCTCTGAGGATGCCCCTGGCACCAAAGGTGAGCTGTGTGCTGGGGAAAAGGGGGGCTGTGGTCCCAGAGTTGGTGCTACAGGAACTGGCACAAGGATCTGAGGCTTTCCCTGCTCAGCACCTGGTTTTGGGGGGGTCACCACATGGCCTCCAACTTGTGTTTAATTTGTTACAACAACTTCAGGCCATCAAGCAAGCCAGCTTGGTATTCTCTCCTTTTTCTTTTGACAAAAATGTGGCATTTGCACTGCTCAGCAGCCCGAGTGCTCCGTCCCAGCACAGGAGGCAGCAGATGCTGCATGGCAGAGACCACTGACAAGGGTCTTTCTTTCCCCTCAGCTTTTTCTTACTCATTTTCCTTTCAGCACTCTGCCTGACAGGAGCTGGGGAGAGCTGAAGGCATCAGCTCAGTGTCACATTTCTTCATTGCATGAAGCCCAACAGCCCAAGCAGCTGTGGCTGTGCTGAGAGGTGACTCTCAGCTACTCCCGCAGGTGCTAATGACATCAGTCATCTCTGACAGATGTTGTGCTGCTCTGGGATGCAGTTGCTAAAATAAACTCTCCCCTGACTGATGCAGGAGTGCACTGCTGCTTTCTAATAAAAATTCTACCCCTTAGCTGCAGCTCTGCCTGCGAATGGAGCAGCCCAGCAGGAAGAGGTGGAGGTTGGAACACCAGTGCCGGGAGCAGAGCACCATGAGGTCAGTTCAGTAGTCATTTCATTCTTCTGATTGTTATAAATCAGCTTTAAGAGTTTCCACCTTACCAGAGGGTGTGCTGGGGACAGGAGGGGCACTCTGAAGGGAATGACCTTGTTTTCCTGGGCAGGGTGAGATCCTGGACACCACAGTGCTGCTGAGGACCTGTGTGCAGAGTGCTGTGGGGATGCTGAGGGACCAGAATGAGGACCTGAGCCGAAGCAGGAAGAGGATTAAGATTCTCCTTGGCCTTTTCTCCAAAGAGGATGAGCTGAAAGGTGTGTGCAGCTGCAAGGAGTGTCCCTGGGCATCTGGGGCCCCCAAAACACATCAGTCAGGTCACTGGGGGCCCAAGGGTCCTTGTGTGGTGCAGACAGGGGGGATCTCCCAGCAGTGTGTGTCCATGCTCCAGTCTGTTGAGGGATGTAGGGCTTTTCCTGCTGTTCAGGTGGTGGCTTTTTCTCTGCCTGTGCTGGCTGGTTTTTTCCCCAGCTGGCCAATTATTGAAACAACTGTTAAATGCTTTGCTTGGTGGGATATTTGGGTCCAGGCTAATAGAAGAGAAAATACAAGTTCCCTGTTGTTTTGTAGCCTCTTTCCTGAAGATAACCAAGGCTCGTCTCTGCAGCCTGTTGAAGAAGCAAGAAGAGAATTCCCTTCACCCAAAAAACTGGGTGCTTCGGGAGGCTTCCAACCTCAGTGCTCTGCAGGAGGCAGGCACCTTCAGGTGAGGACAGGGCACTGCCTTGTCACCTGCAGCCTCCCAGGAGGAGTCTGTGAGTGGCACCTGTGCAGCAGAGACAGCAGCTTTGTGCAATCTGTGTGTTTGCAGTGTCAGTCTCCAGTCTGTGCTGGAAACTCTCTGAAGGCAGTTTTAGCCTCTCCTGGGGGAGGGTGGAGGGGCTGTACTGGGACAGGAATGTACAAGTGCTTGAGAGGAGCAGTGGGAGTACAGGTGAGCCAGGAGTGAGAGAAGTGCAGGGTTTTTTTGTTGGTGGTATTTTTCTCCCATGAAGGCAGGATTGGGATTCCATCCCATGCAAATGTCAGCAGTTACTCCATCACCTCCTGCTTTGCTGATGTTGTTGCTCACAGCTTTCTCCCTGTCTTTCTCCCCAAAGGCACACCCTGTGGAAGCGAGTCCAGAAGGTGGTCACTCCCTTCCTGGCTCTCCTGATTGCTGTCATAGACAGGAATGGCAACCTGGAGCTGCTGGCCAGGCCTGCAGCCAAGTGTGTGACAGACCTGTGGATGTTCATCTTCAGTGACACCAAACTGCTGAGTGTCCCTGCTGGGGTGGGGAAGAGCAGGTGAGCCCGGGGGAGCAGCAGGAGGGCTGGGCTGGGCTGGCAGCACTGGGAGCAGCCCAGCACTGACTCTGACCCCCCATGGCAGAGGGGTTCTGTTTGTTGGCTGCTCCCCAAGGGCAGCAGGGCACTGCTCACTGAGTTCAGTCTGTTCTTCCTGCCTGGCCCCGAGTGCTCCTGGGCTTTGCTCCCTGGCCCTTGGCAAGTTCCCCCTCCTTACCCAGCCCCTGCCCAGGGAATGCTGGCTGGGGAAGGGCCACAGCTGGCAGGGTGAGCTGTGTCAGAGTCCTGCAGTTCCCTCCCCTTCTAGGGCTCATTTGCTTTCTGCAGTCTCTTGTCTGAACTGTGCTTCTCAGACAAAAGCTCGGTGCATTAATGACCTTTTAACCCCCCCAGCCCTCAGCCAGAGATAATCCTGGTGCAGAACAACATGATGGTGTCTGCTGATGCTGGGAATGAGATGCCCTTCAGCTGGAGGATAAAGGAGTACCTGGAAGAGATGTGGCTGGAGGCTCAGTACATCCAAAATGCTGAAGGTGAGAGCCTGGCTTGAGCATCTCCATCCATTGCCCTTTGAGCTCTGTTTTGTCACTGCTGCGCCCCTCCTGTCACTGGAGTCACCTTCAGTCCCTCTGTGCTCCTGTGAGCCAGCAGAGCTCTGTGCAGGCAGCTTTTCTTTGTGCTTCTCACCATTCATCTTTCTCACCTATTCTGTGCCCTTGCATTCAAAATGCAGTGGAGATGCCAAGAGTTAATGACAAGGTGAAACTCCAGAAATACAACACTGGTGCTGGGCTGACAAGGCCTGGCCCGAGTCCCTCCTTACTGCCCTGGATGAGGGGAGTGCTGGATGCTTCAGTGATTAATTAGGTGTCAGTGTCTCTAGGATAGATGCTGTGTCAAAGCCAGCTTCCTCCCAATATCCAGCTTCTCTCTGCATTCTCATTTTCCAGGCCACACTGAGAAGTTTGTGGATTACTTCCAGAAAACTGCCCTGGGAAAATTCATCTCTGCTCTGACAGAGGAGGAGAGGCAGATGCTGTTCCAGTGCTACATCACCGACTTCATTGGGCTGACCATCGGTGTGAGCTCCGAGAAGGAGCTGCAGGTCAGTGTCCAGAGCAGGAGATCTGGATGGGGACAGGAGCACCATGCCTGGGAATGCGTCCTTCTGAACCTGTCCTGCCTTGGGAAAAATGCCCCTCTGAGACAGCCCAGCAGCAGGGGAAGGCCAGAGCAGATCACTGGACACTGCTGGGCTTACTGAGACCTTACTCAGAAAAGCAGCACCTTAAACTGACACATTTAAGGCTGTGCTTGTAGGGAAGTGACTCTCATCTTTGAGAGAATTTTGCCAGGATTTCCAGTACAAAATGAATGATGAAAGTCCTTTCTTACCTTTGATTTTCACCGTTTCCCACCCCTGCAGTGTCTGCGTGAGGCCTTCGTGTCCTGCATCAAGGAGTGGGTGGCAGAGTCCCCCTGGAGAGAGGAGCTGGTGCCCTCCCTGCCCTGGGCACACCTGGCATACAACCAGTTCAAGAGCCGCCTGCAGAACTTCTCCAGGATCCTGGCTGTGCAGCCCCGTGTGGTTGGCTACCTCCTGAAGAGGGAAGGATGCCCAGCTCCACACTCAGAGATGGTACAGGCACTCCCAGGCATTCTGTGCTGCTCAGCCCTGGCAGGGAGCTCTGTCTGCACTGAATTAGCTGCTGTTCTCCTTGGGGTTTCAGTGACAGCAGAGGGGGAAGCACAGGCTCAGGTTCCTCAGAACTGGAAACGATCTGCTGTGCTGTTATTGTTGTTATAAGCAGGTTTTAAAACAGTTTGCCCTGCTTTTGCAGTAGTTAATAGGACATGCTAGCGAGCCAAGCCACAAATATGAGAATTGCAGAGCTTGAAATAATCAAGTAGGGCACTGTTCAGTAGAACATGGGCTGCAGCAAACCAGACTGAGAGCCCAAGGTCCATAAATGATTCTGAAATGCTTCTGTTGTGTGTGCAGGTTCTGGACGTGCTGGCTGCAATGGCATGTGCTGAGGAGCTGGAGAACCAGGTGCAGACAGCCTCCCCTGAGCTCTGGCTGCAGAGGGTGAAGAACCTTCACATGCCCATTGAATTCCTTTGCAAAGAGGAGGGTGCCCAGCGCAGGGGGAGTCGGTGCCATCAGCTGCTGAGGGAACTCAGGTAGGTCCCAAGTTCTGCTGACAGCCCTGCTCCTCTGTTCACTGGGGCATTGGAGCAGCCTGAAGCTCTTCTGGTGCTGCTTTTTTCAGGCTTTGCAAACCTTTCCAGGTTCCTGCTGGGCTCAATTACATACCAAGCAGCAAGAACCGCATTTTTTCTCCCTCGTCTCCTGTAGATTCTCTCTCTAAATCTGGCAGTATCATCTGGTGCATTCCATCTGGGTTCAGGGGTTATTTAAAACTCTCCTCAGGTTCCTGTTAACCAGCAGCATCTCCCTGCTTCATCCTCTGTGCATAAAGACTCAAGAGATGGGGAATTTCACTGCATCATGTGTTTTGGAAGAAAGCCCAGAGTGCTACCCCAGTTTCTCACAGACCTTGTTTAGTTTGTTTGAAGAAAGTGTAGCTAATTGTGATTGGTATTTTTTTTTAATTACTTTTTTGGCATAGAAGTTAAGAGGTGTGAGAAGGTGGGTGCAGTGCTGCCTCCTGGCCAGGTTCCTGTGCCCCCTGGGTTAAGTGCTGAAATGTGTTCTGTCCTGGACAAAAATCCCTTTGGAAAACCAAAGGGCAGAGCAAGTAAGAAGTGCAGGAATGCTGTGGAGGGGAGCAGGAACAGCAGTGATGTTGCTGTCAAAATGAGGATGGGTAGAAAACCACACCAAGTCCAGGATTTTGTATCAATGGCAGCAAGCAATTTAATGTTTTTTTCCTGAGGCTTTTATATGTCAGTTCACAAAAATGAGTTAAATGGCATAAGGTAATTGGTCCTCTGGTCATCCACCCCTTGAGGGGATTGGCCACATCCTAAGACATCCATTCCCAAATATTTTGCTGGTTAGAGCCATAACAATCCGACAAAACAATCTGCAGGTGCAAGAGTGTACAAAATGGTAACTTTGTTTTAGACAGCTTGCACGGGAAAGACAGAATGCTTGAAAGATTTCTCTGCTAAAAGCTTTTCAGCGTGCCCACAGTGAGATCAGTGCCTGCCCTGGTGGCAGGGCCGTGGCCCCTGGTGAGGTGCAGTGCTGTTTTCCCTGCAGAGCCTGCTGGAGCCGGGTGTTTGCCATGGCACTCTTCGTGGAGCACGTCTTGTTCGGCGTCCTCGCCGTGATGCCAGAATTCCAGGGCTTGGTGAGAAAGTACACTCTGCTTCTTGCCAAGGTGAGCAAAGCTGTGCTTTCACCTCTTCCCTCTTTGCTTCTGCTGGTCATGGGAGTTTTGGTGTCAGGTGTTAGAGCTCAGTCCCTGGGCTTTGTCCTTTCCCTCTGCAGTGTTTCCAGCACGATTCAGACATGAAGTCTCATCCGACCTTTGTTGCAGTGATGACAGTGCTGTGCCAGTGCAAGGAGGAGGTCAGCAGCAGGCTCTACAGGTGCTGACACTGGAACAGGCTGCAGGGGCCAGCAGGGACATTGCCTGTGCTGCCAGCACACTTGTGGCAGTGCTGCATGGGCTGGAGGGAGAGCCAGAGGAAGAGCAGAAACCCCCTTTGGCTCTGCCAGCCCGTCCTGCATTGCCTGCTCTCGGTCTGGCTGCAGCTGCACGTCTTGTTCAGGGCTTTTGGGGAGCAGCATGGAAGCAGCTGTGTTCACTGCTGTTTCTGGGTTACAGCCCTGGTCTGGAGCCGTGTCCCATCTGCCTGGGAGAGCCGAAGGAGCCCGTCTGCCTGCCCTGCAGCCACGTGTTCTGCCACAAGTGCATCAGCCTGTGCCTGGTGCCAGCACAGATGCTCTGTCCCTACTGCAGGGTTGCCATGGATGATGTGGAGTTAACTGTCTCTGAGGAGCTCAGGTACTCCAGCCACCCTCTGCAGGGTGGGAGCGT
Organism: Rhipidura dahli; assembly: GCA_013399225.1. Classification (NCBI taxonomy): domain Eukaryota; kingdom Metazoa; phylum Chordata; class Aves; order Passeriformes; family Rhipiduridae; genus Rhipidura; species Rhipidura dahli. The sequence continues at coordinate 40,678 of VXAC01008563.1, forward strand.
TTGCTGGGGAGGGTTTGTGAGGAAATTCTCAACTCTGAGGTTGTTGACATGAGCAGAGTGGGGAGGAACTCTGCCTCGCTCCCTCTGGAACTGAACAGGTCCTGACATTTGTTCTGCTATTTCAAAGGAAGGGGAAAGCTGCCTCAGCCTCTGTAAAAACCTGCAAATCACAGAATCATAGAATGGTTTGGGATGGAAGGGACCTTAAGGATCATCTCATTGGGAAGGTGGAAAAGTATCTCCCCTTGGTGACTTTTGTTCAATTCCTCCGTGGCTGAAGTGGTTCTGTGTTTGCTTCTGCCCTCCCAGAGCTGCCCTAGCAAAGAATGCCCTGTTCAGGCAGAGGTGCAATAACTTCTTCATAGACATGGTCACCACCATGTGCTTCAAGGACAACGAGCCCCCTGACCCTGAGGTGATCCAGAGGCTCCTGAATCTGCTCTTTGTTCACAGAGGCCTCGTGAAAGATTCAGGTGAGCTCCCTTCACCCTGACTCTGTTTTATGGAGCTGAATCCATCCCCACCTTCTCTCACCTGCCAAACGTGTCCTTCCCTTATCTCCACAGGTCAACATGCTGTCTACACAAAATTCCTGTCCCCGTTCAATGACGAGGTGGATGAAACTCCCATCATCCGCTCCGTGATGCTGAAGCTGCTCCTGAAGTACAGGTGAGCACAGACAGCTGAGGGGGGTTAGGCCAGGGCCTGGTTCTGCTCTGTTCCTCATCAAACCCATCCCATTGTTCTCCTCCATGAGCTCCATTGAATTTGAATCCTTTCAGGTGGGTTTCATCCCTTTGCATTAGTCATGCAACTTGGCTGGAGCTTGTGGTGCAGTGGGAGCAGCCTGTGCAAGGTTTGCCTGGCTGTCCCTCACCAGCCCTGTGCTAAGGGTGGGTGCCTGGGTGCTGGAAGGTGGCTCAGTGGCTGCTCTGATCTGGGTCAGCAAAGCAGAGCTCCTCATTCACAGAGATCTAATCAGGGCTGATCTTGTGTCTGCTCCACAGACTCCCCATTCCCACAGCTCTCCCAGCTCCCTTTGCAGGCAGGGCACAAAAGCCCCTTCTCAGGTGTGACCACCTCCCAGATCAGTGGTTTAAACACATCAGATGCCTTTTGCCCTGGAAATGCTCACTGAGCCTGGCTCAGGCTGTGAAGCCAAATGTCACCTACAAAAAATGGCACAACGGCTTTTCCACCTTGCAGCTGGATGCAGAGTGACCCCAGGTGTCTCTGGTAGCTGTGATTTAGAGCAGAGCAGTCCTGTCAGCATGGCAGCTGTCTAAGGGGGTGTCTCTCTCTCCTGTAGCTTCGATGAAGTGAAAGATGATGTGCAGCGTTACCTGTCCCAGGTGGAGCACAACGAGCTCCTGGAGAAAAATGACAAAAAAGAGCTCTACTTGCTTTTTGTCAACTGCTTGGAGGTAAGAGCTGGGCCAGGAAACTGCTGCAGGAGCAAAAAAAGTGAAGAATACAAATTCTGAAATGAGGCATGTTTGTTGTGCACACAACTAGGTTTTCAACTAGAAAGCCCAAAAGGAGTTGATATCAAATCACCTGGTCAGAACCTGCTCTTGGGACCGAGCCTTGCTTTTCAAGGAGAGCTTTGTGTGTCTTTCCAGTGTTACATAAATTCTGTCCCTTGGACAGGTGTCTGAGTGTTAAACTCCAGCACAGGAGTGCAGCAGGCAGGGCCTTTCTCATCCCAGTAGCCCACTGCTGAACTACCTCCTTGTCTCCACAGACACTTAAATTACTGTGCAGAACCTAAATTATTATGCCTTTTGGATTTTTCCCTTTCCTCCCTTTGCATAACTTTCAGGGCTTTGGACAACCTGAAACAAATGTAACAGCAGGGGAGAGGTTTCATTGTTTACAGTTTTTTTAAAGTGACTTTGTAGTTAAAATCACCATTTGTGTTCTTGCTAAGGGACAGGCAGGTAGAGCTTGGCATCTTGGCACGAGGAACGTGTGTCATTCACAGCCTGCTCTTGGGGAATGTGGGCACATCCTACAAATGGTGTTTGGTGACCTGGCAGAGGTTTGGGATGAGGAGGAGCAGGGGGCTGGAGGCTGCAGGGCTGTTGGTTTGCAGGGCTGGCTCAGGGAGGTGAGGCTGCCTCTGCCACTCACCAGTGCTTCGGCCTCTCTCTAGGATTCCATGTGTGAGAAGTCTGAGGACAGCCTGGGATATGAGCATGGGAACAGCCTGCCTGAGGAGAGATTTCCAGAGAACTACCTGCCAGGGAGCAGCAGCGAGGCTCCCCAGGAATCCTCTGTGGAATACCTGCAGGCCGTGGCCGCCGTGCGCCTGTACCTGGGCAGGGCTGCAGAGCTCATCGTGGAGCTGCAGCAGCACACAGGTGAGTGTGAGAGCAGCTGGAAATGCTGTGTGCAGAGCACAGCCTGCAGGGCAGGGGGGCTGGACACACTCAGTGCCCCTGAGTGTGCCCTGCTGGGACCTGTTTTGGGGCATGGCCAAGAATGAGAGCAGCGAGTCCCTTTTCCCTGGCGGTGTCAGTCAGTGTCTGTCCCCTGGGCCAGGTGTTAGAAGGGCTCTGTAGCTGCCAGCAGTGCTGTGCTGGTGACCCCAGTGCAGCTGCATGGCAGTTACACCTCTGGAAGGAGATTTATTTTATCCTCCTGGTGCTAAAAATGAGATTTATTTAGAGCTGACTAAATTGAACTTTAAAGCATAAATGCTGCTTCAGAGTCAGGACTGGCGTAAGGCCTATTGCTTTTATATGAAGGAGAGCTCTGCACAGCTAGAAGGGATTAAGAGTTTATATCAAAGAGTTTATATCTTCCCTGTTGAAGAAATGAATCATTGTCTGAAATCTGGCTGAGGAAATGCTCCAGACAGCACTTGAGAGAGGGAGGGCTCTGAAGTTCTCCTGTGTAATTACACAGTGCTAATAAAGGGACTTGCTGCTACAGCTGCTGCAGACAGTGAAGTTTTACAAGGTGGGATGTACTTTTGCTTGGGTTTTTTTTTTATTTTTTCAACCTCTTTTTTTTCCCCTGCAGAGCCAGAGCAGATGGAGGAGAAGCAGCGTTACCTGAAGGATGTGGAGAAGTTCTGCAGCCTGGCCAGGAACGACTGGCACCGCGTGTACCTGGTCAGGAGGATTGCCAGCCAGCACGGGATGGAGTTTGCTCAGAAGCTGGTCACAGAGCCACGGTTCAGCTGGGTGTTCCCAGCAGAAATTCTGCAGCAGGTACAGAAGAGGCATCTCCTGGGGATGGTTCTGGTCTCCTCTTTGTCTTCACTTTGGGGTGTTGCTCCTGTTGTGTGGAGTGGTTGGGAAGGTGACTCGTCCTTTCTTTCTGTCACCTTTGGGTGGCCGTGTCTGCTGCTGCTCTGGGGAGGCTGAAATGCCCCTGTGCTTGGGAGGAGGAGGAGATTCTGCCTCCTGCAGCTGGGTTGTTGTCCCCAGTGCTCTGCATGGCTGTTCCCTTGGCAGGTACAGCTGGGGCAGTCGCAGCACATGGACCGGTTCCTGGTGTGCGGGGAGCGGTACCGGGCTCTGCGCGACGCCGTGGGACGAGCCATGATGGAGGGCATGGCCCAGGGGCTGCTGGAGGCCGAGAAGGTACAGCCCAGCCCTCCCTCCAGAGCCCTGCTGGGGTCTGGGTGGCTCCAGCTCAGTGTCCCTGTGGGCAGTGTGTGCTCCCACGGAGGCACCTGGGGGCCCTTGCTGGGCGCTCACTGTGCCTTCTGCTCAAGCACACATTTTCTTTACTTTCCTACCTGCTTTACCCCATGACTGTAGCTGGGGCAGCTCTGGCCTGTCCCCTGCTACATCCTTGGTTCTTCTCTAGGCCTCCAGCGGCTCCCCAGATCTGGAATCTGCCCACCTGCTCCTGGCCATCTTCCGAGAGGTCACTGCCCTGTACGGTGCCGGGGATCCAAGCCTTCATCCCAAGGAGCAGGTAGGACACTCCCCCTTGGAAGCTTGTGACAAATCTGCTTCATGGGTGAGGATGAAGGGGATCTGAATCAGTGATGGGGCAGCTTTTGCTCCTGTGCCCCAGCCAGGGCCATGGCCTGAGCTGAGCAGTTTGGGGAGGTTTTCAGAGCTGGGTAACCCAGCGTGGGCAGCAGCTGCTCTTGGCCTGGCTGGGCAGCATCCTGCTGGCTTTAGCTCTTCCAAATGTGTGCTTTCAGCAAACACAGGCGATGACTCAGTTCATCCAGAGCTCCCAAGTGCTGAATTCCCCCGAGCTGCAGCTCTTTGCAGTTGCCCTGGTGAGGAACAGCCTGCCTGCCCTGGCCGTGGAGCCGCTGGGATGCAGCCGGCGCGGAGCCCTGCTGGAGATGGCCGTGCACGTGGCTGCTGTGCTGCTCTGCGGGCACAGCCCCCTCCTGCAGCCCCTCAGGAACCTGGCCTTCCAGCCACACACCATGCAGGTAAGGACACAGAGCCTCCCTGTCGCTGTTTGTAGATGGACACCTACAGAAAACACCCTGACTCCAACATGAAAGGTGATGGAAAATCTGTAACTTTACTGATTTGTGGAAGATTTTTATGACACAGATCATGAACGTGTCAGGTGTCACAACTTCATTGGCTCTGTGGGCTAAGCCCATCCCAAGGGGCTGAGCTGACAATCTGGCACGTAGCAGAAAAATGTCTATCTAACAGAAAATTCTCTGTCTGAGAAGAACAGTTTGCAGGTGCAAGGAGTTTAAAAAGCAGTGACATTGTTTAGACTATCAGATAGGAGAAAGAAAAAGTTCTCACAAGCACTGGAGAGCTGAGATTTTTCCTAGCTAAAAATTTCTCAGCACTGACACATCCCTGGTTCTTGCCTGTGCCTGCTGGATCCTCTGCTGGACCCTTTCTCAGCAGCAATGCTCCAGCTCAGTGTTGGAGCTGTGGAATTCTGGGGGTGATGATTTCAGTGCTGTGGGGGTTAATTAGCACAACAACAAGCTCTGGCCTGGTATCTTTCCAAGGTACCTCTTCATCCTGAGCAGTGTGAAGCAAATACCTTTGCTGATATTTGGGTGAGCAAGGCTGGAAGCTGCTCAGGGAGAGTCGGGGGTGAGGGAGCTGCTGCTCTGCTGCTCCTGGCTGCCCAAGGTGTAAGGAGATGTGCTGGAACACACCAGGGTGCATCAGGAATGCAGTGCAGAGTGCACATGCAACTCTTAACAATACTGGCAGCTCTAAGAGTGGCTTTTCAAAGGCAGAATTAGAGAATCTGCATCTGTGTCACCTGCCTGACCTCTGCTCTCAGGTGTCTCTGTTCCCCAGTGTGAACAGAGAGTGACTGTACAGGAAAGAGCTGATTTCCAGATCCATCTGTGACTGTTTTCCCCTTTCCCTGCTCAGCTCTCTTTCCTGCCCACAATGCCAGAGGACATCATGGCTCAGGCCAGGGCCTGGCAGGGACTGGAGGCTCTGCGCTGGTATGGTGAGTGCTGCTGGCTGGCTGGGGAAGGGCTTGGAGGGTGACACTGTTCCCAATGTGAGGACAAACACCCTCCTCAGCACAAGCTGTCCTGGGTCAATCCGCATTTGTGGTGACAGTTTGATGCACCAAAGGACATCCAGTGCTCTGCAGCTGTTCACTGAGCTCGAGGGGACACGAGGGCAGCACGAGCAGGGTGTGAGAGGAGAACTCTGCCACCTTCCTGGCCAGCTTTGTCTCTGCTTCCCACAGCTGGACCTTCCTGCAGCTGGGCATGGGGCTGGGAGCATTCCTGCACTCAGCAGCAGAATCTGTCAGGCTTTGGTTCCTTGTTTTCTCAAGGACAAGCAGCACTGAAAATTTTCTTGGCTTCCTGTGTGGGTCTGTCAGTCCTCTGGGCTTTGGGGCAGTCAGGGCTTTTGATGAGATCTTGAAGTATTTATTGCTCCAGGATGATGGTCCCAGTAAAAGGGAATAACAGGGGCTTTATAAATCTGTCTTAAAATACTGTCCTGTTTGTTTCTCTTCCAACAGAATGTCCCAATGGCCACCCCTGCACTGTGGGAGAGGTAAGAATTTGGGACTGGTGGGTATTTAAGCAGATGAAGTTTTCAGCAATAAACTGTTTTATTTTGTTTACTGGTTTTAAGGTTCTGAAGCACAGAGTTCCACTTCTGAACTCGATATTATTGATCATTTTATCATTGTAATGTAAAATTCAGAATGCCCCGAAGATTTAAACCATAAATTAGGAAACATCAGGCAGAGTCCCAGTTTTTGCAGCAGGGTTTGAATTAACCACTTACAGCTCAGATTTTCGTTTCGTTCCTCTTCTGCTGGAGGAGCTGTTGCTCTGGAATTCAGTGTTGTCCTTTTGCTTTTCCCAGTGTGGTCTCCCCATGGAGCAGAGCCGCTGTCCCGACTGCCAAGCCCCCGTGGGAGGGCTCCAGCACAAACCCGTGCAGGGCTTCCAGCCATCTGGGTATGCTTTGCTTCAGTGCCTCTGCACTGCTGAACGATGCAGGACTGGCCCACAGTCCCTTCAAAGGCCAGAGGTGCCAACCACTTCATGCTGCTCTCTGGAAGGTGTTAGAAGGGGTGTCCAAGCCAGAGGAATCAGGCAGCAAAACCACAGAAATTTGGTTTTCTGTGTACAAAACCGACCTGGGAGCACTTTGAATTGGCAGCTTTGGCAGCATTCAAAGACATTATGGGTCAAAAAGACGCTGCTGGGTATCAGAGGTGTCTCATGTGGGTTTTGTCAAGGCAAAAAGCCACCATAAATGTATTTTCCTCCAGGAATCGAGAAGACAGAACTCAGACCGGCCACATCCTGGGAGGGGCTGAGCACAGAAGAGCCCTGGGGGTGTCGGACCGGGGCGTGTCCCCCGTGGTCTTTGTGCTGCTCCGATTGCTCACACACCTCTCAATGCTGCTGGGAGCCTCCAGAGCCCCTCAGGTACCTCCCAAAAATGCTTCCAAGTCGTCACACAAAACGTAGGGAAACCTTTGTGTGCTGCTGGTCCTTTTCATCACGTTTCCAAGTGACCAGGACAGCTTGTCAAGATGCAAGACCCAAATTCCCTCCCTCCTTGCCCAGGAGGGATTTTGGTTAATTCCTGCACTTCCATGCAGGCACATCCACGTGGCAGGAATCCCACAGGTGGGGGTGCCAGGCAGGACTGAGCTCTGCATGCCCTGTGCTTCCCTGGATGGTTTGGGCTGTGCTCAACTCTCACCTTTGTTCTCTTCAGTCCCTGGGAAGGATAATCAAGCCTCCAGTGGATGATGTGGTGAGCTTCCTGCAGCAGCACGCCCAGGAGGACCTGGCACAGCTGACAAGGATTTTGGGGAAGAGTGTGGATGACACTATCAACATCCTGCACCTCGTGCTCAGCAGCCTCCTGCAGGCCCCCCAGCAGGCTCCAGGCCAGTGTAAGAAAAGCCACCTGCCCTGTCACCCCTGGGGCTGTGTTTGGAGGGCTGTGACCGTGATAACCCACTCCCAACAGCAGCAGCTGAGCTGGAGAGGAAAATGGAGAGTTTGAAGCTTGTTTCTTACAGTAGGGAGGGAAGAATTTTTGGCTGTTAGCTTCTTTCAGTCCAGTACGTGGGGTTTGCATGGGTTGGAGCAGTCAATAACTCTGAAAATGAGTTATTGACAAAATAACATGGTGACAGATGGGCAGAGCTCCCAGCTGCTGAGCAGGGCTGCTGCTGCTGCTCCCAGCACTGCAGCTCGTGCTGTGGGCAGCCTGGGCTCTGTGCTGCCTCTCAGTGACTCCCAGAACTTCTCTGGGAGAAGAGGGATGGCAGAGTGGGGTTCGTGGCAGGAGCTGGAGTCACTGTGGCACAGAGGGATTTGGGTGTAAATGTGGGGGACAGCACCAGTCAGTGTTCCAAGCTTCAGTCTGTCGTGGTCTGACCTTGGACAATCTGTTGAGTCTTTCTGGGGTTATGAAGGGGTTGCACAAATGTCCCCATCGTTCACAGGAATGACTGGCTGGAGCTCCTGGAAACCTGGAGCAGTGTGTGGTGTTTGGGTGTCACTCTCCAGCTGGACCAAGATACTCAGTTAACTTGTAGGACCTGTGAATCTGTGCTTTTTCACCGAAATATTGCAGATGTAAGAGGTGAAATATTCCTGTTGCAGGGCTGGTGCAGTTTGATGATGTTCTCTCCACCAAAGAGAAGAGAAACAAATGGGAAGAAATTGTTGCAAACACAGTTATTGTTCCTGAACTGAAGGTGAGAAATCTGCTGTTCAGTCAGGAGCTGAGCAGTTCAGAATCCACTGGAAATCTGACATGCTGTAATGTCTGTACTACACTTTTCACCTGGCTGTTCCTAAAGCCAACCCATCCTTGGCACAGCTGCAGGTTAAGGATCAGCCACCTTTATTCTACCTGGGGAAATGGGAGTCTGAGTCTGGAATTGGTCTGGGATGGTTTTATACAGCTGGAAAAGCAGAAATGGCTTTGCTCAGTTGAAGGTATTTCAAAATATCCGATTTTTTTTTTTTTTTTTTGGTTAATGCAGGATTTGGATAAAAAGCTCCTGAGGTTAAACCGACAGATACAAGAGGATGAGAGAATCTCTTCCAACCCCATAGTGAAACTGGTGTATGGGGACCCAGCTGCCTTCCTGTCCCAGCTGCCAGGGGACAGCCACATTCACCACTCCAAGATGTGGAGCTGCCGCAAGAGGGTTTCAGTGGAGAACCTGGGCCAGGTTGTGCAGCAGAAGAACGCCAAGGACACTGTCCCTGTCCTCTGGAAGTTCCTGCAGAAGGTGGGGGTGGCACAGGGATGAGGGCCTGGGGTGCTCAGAGATCAGAGCACAGAACCACGGACTGGGTGGGTGGGAAGGGACCTCCAGCCCTGGCTGGGGTCACCTGGAGCAATTGCCCAGGACTGAACCACGTTTGGGTTACCCAGTTTCTTTATTCTCAGTACTTGCAATGATCTTGACAATGAACATGGAAAATATTGTTGTCTTTTAAACATTTAAGAAGTAATTCCGTCAAAGTATTCCCAACAGCCTTACCCACAGGTTCCCTTTCCTCTTCCAGGAAACTGAGCTGAGGCTGGTGAAATTCCTCCCAGAGATTCTGGCTCTGCAGAGAGACCTGGTGAGGCAATTCCAGAACACAGCAGAGATCAAACACTGCTCCATCAGGGAATTCCTCAGGGAGCCCCACTCAGGTGAGGAGACTCTGCCAAAACCGTAATTAATCAAACAGTAAATGCTGGATTGTGTAGTCGAAAGTGAAGGGGAAAACTCAAGTTTTCCTTTTAACTCTCATCCAGATGAACTGGAGACCTGGATATGGTTGGAAAAGTTACCAGATGATTTAAAGGGAATTAAGTACAGGAGATTTTTTAACAAGGGGTGGGAGCTCTGCACAGTGCAGCAGTGGTTATGTTGGCATTCTAAGCTCAGCCCTAGAGCAGGGCATGCCTAAAGAGTGGAATAAGCGTCCTCCCCTTCCTTTCATGATGTTTGTGGCAACTCCTTCTATTGTATTTAAGTACAATTATTGATGTTTTTATGTACTTACGGAAAAGTACATAAAGGTCATGCAGAATCAGACCAAGGACCAATCCATCTTTGTGGCCTGGGCCAGGAGCAGACAATAATGGAAAAATATTAACAAACCGAGCAAGTAACTCTGTTTGATACCATCAGAAAGGTATTTGGTGTTTGTTTAGTCTCTTGAGCAGTTGGAGCAGTTGCTTGGAGGTCAGTGGTGTGCTCTGAAGATCCCTGTATTGCAGAGTTTCACCAGGAAAAGGTGTTTTATCAGTTTCTCTTTGTGGTGTTTCTCAGGTGTGATGAGGGACCTGTTAGAGAGGAGAGTGAACATGTTCCTGTCTGTCTGGAACAAGCTGAGAAGCTCCCTGGACACCAATGGTGAGCAGCTTCTTTCCCAGCCCTGCTCCTCATTCTCAGTTCAGGTTCCTCCCATCGGTGATGCTGAGGCACATCCTCAAAACTGAGCTTGGCCTTTGAATTTTAGGAATCCAGGTACAAGGGGAAGAATTTGTTTCCTTCTTGTAGCTCTCACCTGAACTTGTTCCCCTTTGTGCTTGTCCCTAAGGCCGTGCCTTCTCCTGCCCTGCCTCAGCCTGGGCTGGCTCTGGGCCTCCTCAAACACTCCTCATCTGCATTTCAGGGGAAATTAAGCTGCCCAAAGGCTACTGTGATGCTGAGCTGAGCCTGGACAGCAGGCTGGAGGTGCTGCTGCCGCGGCGGCAGGGGCTGGGGCTGTGCTCCACGGCCCTGGCCAGTTACCTCATCGGGCTGCACAACGACTTCGTGCACTCTGTCAACAGCCACATCAAGGAGAATGACAGGTGGGCTGCTGCTCCAGTCCTTGGGCTCTGCTGCAAAGCTTTCCCTGCCCCACAGAGGCCTCTCCCTCTCTGAACAGAGGCCCCTTGCTCCCTGCAGGTACCTGATCAGCCCCTCGGAAGTGGCCGACCTGCACCTGATCAGTTACGAGGTTGAGAGAGACCTGATCCCCCTGATCCTGTCCAACTGCCAGTACAGCATGGAGAAGGGAGGGGAGACCCTGCAGGACTTTGATCTGGAGAGGATCCAGCAGCAAGTGATCAGCAAGCTGCTGCAGGGGAAGCCCCTCATCACACTGACGGTAGGACAGGCAGGGGCTGTGCAGCACCGAGGGCACTGGGAGCCACTGGGAGCCACTGGGAGCCCTTCTCCAGAGCTGCACATCCATGGGTTTCTCTCCTGACAGGGAATCCCCACCCTGGTGTACAGACACGACCGCAACTATGAGCAGCTGTTCAATGATGTCAGGAATAAGCTGGAGCAGGTGGGTTTCTGCACTGCAGGAAGCAGGGCAAGCGTGAAATCCCTGATTTTCCAAGGGTTTTCTGTCCCTTGCCTGCTGAATTCTCAGCGTGCCTTGGGATGTGCAATCTGGCCTTGTCAGGATTCACAAAGAGAAGGGAGCCAGTTCAGCATTTCAGTTTCCTAAATCTGGGGCTCTGCTGTCTTCCATGACCTGAGCAGTTTGAACAGGAAAAGGAATGGCTCTACACTAACATCCACTGCAACTTCATGGCTTTCAGAGTGCTCTGCCCAGTTCTGTGATGAACATGATCAGTGGGGAGCTGCAGTCCTACAGTGACGTGTGTGATGCTCTGTCCCTCACTGAGATCACCCTGGGCTTCCTGGCCATGGCTGGTGAGAATGCTGAGATGCTGCTGACTGACTACATCCAACAGGTCCTGCAGATGGGGGATCAGACCAACCCTCACGTGCTGCAGGTGAGTCCTGAGGGCAAAGCTCAGGTTCTTACAGGATAAAACCTGCCCTGGTCTATGCTAAATCCAGCCAGTGTGACCTTCAAGCCCAGAATGTGTGACAGAGCCCTCTCACTTCCCCACTCCCTGTCGTGGCATCAGAAAATGGATTATTGAAGGCAGATGGGGAAGGGTGAGAGGGCAGATGGGCTTACACCCAGGCTGAGGGGCTGGAGGAGCTCCGTGCTGAGCTCTCTGGGCAGGGCAGGCTGGGGATGGGCTCCAAGGACGTCCCTCCCAGCCACAGATGTGCTTCTCTTGCAGGCCCTGAGGCGGTGCCAGCTCAGACACAGCATTGCCCTGTGGCAGCTGCTGTGTGCCCACAAATCGGAGCAGCTGCTGCGCCTCGGCAGGGTAGGGAACCCCAGCCCCTCTCTCTGCTCTGCTCTGCTCTGCTCTGCCTGCAGCTGCTCAAATGTGTGTTTGGGTTTTTTCTCCCCTCGCTGCATTTTTAGGATCCTTTTGCAGACATCAGTCCAGACTACAAAGTGGAGCTCACCCCAAAGCTTGCCAAGCTCCTGCACACCTTCCTGGTCCATTCAAGGCTGGAAACCTTCCTGCAAGAGCTCCATGAAGTGATCATCCTGAAGCTGAGACGTGCCCAAGCTGTGGAGGAATTCAGACCCAGCTGGAGGTAGGAGTTCCACACCCAACCCCACCACAGCCGTTGTTGGCTGAAGCTTCTGAGCCTGCAGACGATGGGAGCAGCTCCCTTGGGAATATCCACACCCATTTCTGGCAGGTGTCACTTGCATCTCACACAGGCTCTTTTGGGGACACTGCTGGAACACACCAGGGCACAAACACAAACACTTCTGCAGCCACTTGGATAAAATAATAATAGAAGCACAAACTCATTAAGGTTGGAAAAAACCTCCGTGATCATCGAGCCCAGTTTTCAGGGACAGGCACATTTAGCTCTGCACAGCTCAGCCCCAGAGCTCAGCTCTGCCCTGCAGCCTCCCCTGGCTGGGCTCTGTGCAGCCAGCTGGCTGTTTAACCCTTCTCACTACACATACACCTGTTCAATGGTGAATATTGAGTGTTTTGGGTGTTCAGTGCACCGATGCTGTGCCACTTGTGGTTTGCTGCACCCCAGCTTTTAATGCTATTCTGCTCTGTGTTCCAGCCTGAAGGAATCCCTCTCGCCTTACCTTTATGCCAAAGAGTCTGAATTAGCTATGGAGCTGGAAGACACTTTCCCAGATGAGATTCTTCTCTCTCATGCCACTGCTACCTGGAAAGCAGCTGCTCTCTTCAAGCGGGAGCACAGGGAAAGTTAGGACAGGACACTGCCAATGGAGTGTTGGTGCCACGACACCCACGTCGGGGCTTCTGCAACTTTGGGCATTTGTTTGGGGTTTGTTGGTTGTTCTTTGGGGTTTGGGATTGTTGTTTACATGCTGTGAAGAGGAGAGGTGGCCACGAAGAAGGAGGGTGAAAAAGACGCAGCAGCTCCGTGTGAATCCTGGATCATCACAGCCCCAGAGCCACCGGAGGAATATGAAGGACTATTTATACAAACCACGGTGCCCTCGTGCTGGGACAGGGGATTTACATTTCTCAGGCTGCCTTTCTCCTGGCACTGCCCTGGGATGCAGACCCAGCACCTCCTCGTTCCCACCGCGCTGGACCAAGAAGGAAAAAGGGAGCCCGGTCGGACGGGGCTCCTTCCCTGCCTTAAACCCGGCTCCCCCGCCTTGTCCCGGGCCGGGCCGTGCTCTCCCCGTTCCCAATAAACCCATTTCAGTTCATTTCAGTCCATTTCAGTTCATTTCTGCTCAGTTTTGCTCAGTTCAGCTCCGCAGCCTGTCCCGCCCTGCCGGGGCCCGGAACGGCCGCCGCGGGCCGCGCGTTCCGGGGGAGGCGGCGCTGCGGGCCCCGCGCAGCCATGGCCGCCTCCCCGGGCCGCCGCCGCCGCTGGGAACGGTAACGGGGAGAGGGGCTGGGATGGCCGGGGACGGGCTCTGGGTGCCACGGGCACCCTCGGGAACAGCCCCCGGTCGGGCTGTGGGGCCGGGCGGGGCCGGGGAGGGCAGCCCGGGCTCACCGCGGCTCTCGCAGGGAGCAGGCCCGGCTGAAGGCCAGCGTGGTGGAGGAGGACACCGAGGAGTGGCAGAAAGATGCCCATTTTACCGGGCTGGAGAGAGTGGGAGGTGTGGATTTGTCCTACGTCAAGGGGGACGAGAGCCGTGCCTGCGCCTCGCTGGTGGTGCTCAGCTTCCCGGCCCTGCAGGTACCGCGGGTGGTGGAAAGAAATTGCATCCCTGCGAGGGTGGGCAGGCCTGGCACGGGGTGCCCAGAGCAGCTGTGGCTGCCCCTGGATCCCTGGAAGCCCCCAGGGCCGGGTCGGATGGGGCTGGGAGCAGCCTGGGGCGGTGGGAGGTGTCCCTGCCCGCGGTGACTCCCGAACAAACCATTCCCTGGTTCTGTGCGTGTTCAGCAGCCTTCCCACTGTGTGTTCCCGAGAAAGATAACCAGAAAAAAAAAAAAAAAGAATCAGTGTAAGGATTTAGGGAGAAGTTAAGGAAGGTGTGATACAAACAGCTCCCAGTTGCAGGAGTTGTGAGGGATGGCTGGGAACTCCCCCAAGGTCCGGAGGCAGCTGCGGGGTCTGTGCAGGGGAGCTGTGCCCGTGGGCACAGGGAGGTGTTTGCAGTGCTCCAGTGCAGAGGCTCCTGTGGGAGTTCTTGCTGGGAAACAGCTGGTAATATGGGATGTGACATAGGAAAGCTTTTCCAAACCTGCCATGGATCTCAGAGTCATTTTACTTGAACTAATAAAGATTTTTGGTCTCTTTCCCAGCTTTCAAAATAATATAAAAATTATCTTTGACCATAAAAGCTCTAACAAGCAGAGAAATAAAGCTTGATGCTGTCTGCTGGGATTTTAATGAACTGAATCTCAAGTCCTGCTGTGATCTGCAGGGCAAGGCAGGAATTTTTTTTTTTTTTTTTGTGCTGCTTTACAGGGTCTTCTTTGACCCGTCCCTGGGTTTAAAAGGGGTGAGCAGAGGGGACACCCAGGGATCTGTGGCATCGTCCCGAGGTCCTGTCTGTGCCTGCTCCAGGTGCTGTACCAGGATTGCCGCATGGTGGCCGTCAGTGCCCCGTACGTGGCCGGGTTCTTGGCCTTCCGAGAGGTCCCTTTCCTGGTGGAAGCTGTCCGGAGACTGCAGCAGGAGGAGCCCCAGCTCCAGCCTCAGGTGTGGTGTCTTTGCCGTGTCCCGGGCTGGGGTGTCCGGGGTGCAGAATCCTGGGAAAGGTGTTCTCCCTCCAGAGCCTGAGCTGGTGGGGTGGGAAGGGCAGGGGCAGAGCTGTGCTGGAGCATCCATTCCCTCTCCTTAGGGAGCAGGGATGTGGAGCTGGGAGCAGCCAGGCCTCCCACAGCCCGTGGTGTGTGCAGGGCACTGACAGCCCCACGCTGCTGCTGCTGCTGCTGCTTTGGGGTTGGGTACAGGCAGGAAGAGCCTTACAAGGGAGAGGTGAAAAATCAAGAGAGATTTCTCCTTCCCCTCCAGAGCCAGCATCCCTGGCAGAGCCAGCATCCCTGGCAGCTCCTTGGAGAGCTCTCAGTGCCCAGGAAATAACACTTCTGCTTTGGCTTTTTCAGGTGCTTCTGGTAGATGGGAATGGCCTACTCCATCCCAGAGGTAGGCTTTTCCTGGAGAGCCCTGCTCTTCTGCTCCCTGTGCTGCTCCTTGGGATTGCTGTTCCTGGTGGGATACAGTCCCAGTGGCTGGTCTTTGGCAGGGTTTGGCACAGCCTGTCACCTCGGAGTCCTGACAGACCTGCCGTGCATTGGCGTGGCCAAGAACCTCCTGCAGGTGGATGGCTTGGCCAGGGACGAGCTGCACAGGGAGAAGGTTAGGCCAGGCTGGGATTTAGTTGTGGTTTTTAATATCCCAAGGGAATTTGGGCACCACATACAATGATGTGCTAATGCCCTGACCTCGTGTGTGTTTATCCCCAGGTGCGTTCCCTGCAGAGGTCGGGAGAGACCTTCCCACTGATGGGCACCTCAGGGAAGGTCCTGGGCATGGTAAGCTGTCACCTGGCCACCAGTCACTCTGCACAGCAGGGCTGTCTCAGTGCTCCTGTCCAGCAGGGCAGCTGTCAGCAGGTGACCAGTGGCACTGCTGGCCCCCTCCTGACAGCTCAGGTGGTTGTAGGGAGTTGGCAGCTCAGGTGCTGGGAACATTCACGGCCATGGCTGTGGCACCTGAGGTGCACCAGCACCCTGGATTGTGAGCCACAGTCTGGGAGAGGTGCCAGTTTCCTGGCAGCTTCCCAGGCCCAGTCTGGGAGCGTCTGATTCAGAGCAGAGCGGGAACAGGCAGCTGTAAGACACTTCCTGTGTGTGCTGTCAGCCTGTGCTGGCACATCTCCCTGCATCCCAGAGCAGCCTGAGGCGTTTGGGGAAGGGCCACAAGGGACAAACAGTCCCTGGAGGAGACACTGGGATGGAGAGAAGATGTTCGGGAAGGCTGGGAGCTGCAAACACAGATCCACCGCCCCACCCGAGGGGTCTGGCTGGCTCCTGATTCCCTTTTCCCTCTGGGTGTGTTCAGGTGAGCCTCCCGAGTGCCTGATCCCTCCTTTCTGACTGCCCAGGCGCTGCGCAGCTGCACCACCAGCTCCAGGCCCCTGTACGTGTCCGTGGGCCACCGGGTGAGCCTGGGCACGGCCGTGCGCCTGGTGGGAGCCTGCTGCCGCTTCCGCATCCCGGAGCCCATCCGCCAGGTACGGCCCTGCAGGGGGGGCAGGGGGAGCAGGGGCGGGCAGCAGCGTGGGCCGAGCCCCTGGGGTGTTGCAGAGCCCCCAGTTTGCCCCTCCTGTGCTGCTGGCACCCTCCTGCTGGGCTCTTCCCAGCAGCGGTGCTCGCTGACCCTCCCAGGCCCGCTCTGCAGTGCCCGGCAGCATTGCCAGCCCTGCCTGCAGACCCAGCCTGACTGATTTCCTGCAGGCAGCTCCTGCGGTGCTGGTGTTCATCCCCAGGAGCCGGGAATGCAGTTTTCCCGGGCAGTCGGAGCCCAGCACAGCCCGCAGTGCTGCTCCTCCGGGCCTTTCCCGCTGCCGCACTCCGCACGGAGCCGCCGCCAGCAGGTGACAGCACTGCATCACTGTCACCGAGCTGCTGCTGCCGCCGAGGCGCAGCCTGGGCTCCTCATAAATCGCACCAGCACTTGGGGAAAGGCTCTGGAGAAGCTTAAAGCCTTTGGGACTTCTGGCCTGGCAAGTGCTTCCCTTCTTTCCGAGGTCACTCTATAGCTGGTGGCTCCACAGCCCAGAGCCAGGAGTGATCCCAGGGCCTGCCCAGGTGTCCCTGTCCCCAACACTGCCCTGGGAGAGCCCACTGGCATCTCTGCTGTGGCGGGGTCAGGGGTGTGCCCACCTGAGCAGGGCTTAGGGCAGCACTGGGTGACCCTGCTGGGTGCTGCTCCAGAGCTGCCCTGTCCCCCAGAACTGAGACTCTACTTAAAAACCACCCCAAAATCTTACTCCTTATAGCAAAACGAGCCTTGGGGTGTCCATAGCAGAGCTGGAGTTTCCAATCTCAGCCCCAGCACCTGCCAGAGCAGAGGAGCCTGGTGGAGCTCCTTATGTAACCTGCTCCAGCCAAGGCCAGATGCCTCTGCAGAGCTCTGAGCCAGCTCTGCAGCTCGGCGTGTTCAAAGGGAAGGGAAGAGCATTCCCTTTGGAAACTGAAAGGTGTCTCAGAGCTTTTCCACCCTCATTTCGTTCCAGACATCTCCAGGATTTGCTCATGTTCGGAGACTCTCCAGTTCTCTCTGACCTTTTCCTTGGAGTGATGGAAGGAATTATTATCACTTTGCTTACAGAGAGATGAAAAATCCAACAGGGGAGTGTGTTTACTCCAGAGGGGTGGCAGCAGATGAGGACACTCAAACCTGTCCATGGGACTTGTCCCTGCTGTGCTTCCCCTGTGTGGTGACTGCCACAGCTCCTGCTGGGTCAGGCTCCTGGGGGCTGCTCAGCAGCCTCCTGCTCGCTTTGGGCTCCTTTCAGCTGCCCCTGAAGTTGGGGCTGGCTCAGGGAGGGGCTGCTGGGGCAGCCTGAGGTTGCTGCATCCCGCCAGGAGGGACAGGTCTGCAGGTCCCTTTCTGTGAAATACTTGCCCTCAGGAGCACAGGACAAGGCATCAGCCTCCCCTCTGGGACTGGACATCAGTCAGGGGTGTCCTGAGACTCCAGCTCCCTCTGGGTGCTCCCCCTCCAAGCTTGCTGTGCACAGGGACCACCACAGGCCCTCAGGTAACAGCCAAAGCAACAATTCCACGGCCAGCACTCATCCCCTCTGAAAATAGCCCAAGTCTGTGAGGATTATTGCAGGAGAGTGATCCATTTTATTGATTAGCCCGTGGTTAATCACCACCTTAAGCTGGCTCCAGCGCCGTGTTAGGAGTGAGCCCTGCCTGGGAACTGCCACCTCATCAAGCAGTAGCTGATGTTCTCAGCAGAACGTGGTTGGGCTTTTTCTTCCCTAGAAAAATAGTTGGTAGCTGCACCTCCTGCTCCTTGGTCTCCCCGTGGGGACTGTTGAGCAGCCTCCTTCCCTGGTTATAAAATCCGTCACGTAATCGCTTATCCTGAAGAGTGATCAAAGTTATTTGTCAGTTTGGTTATGAAACTGTCCAATTACAGAGAGAAGGGAAAAAAATCTCCCAAACAAACCACCCCTTATGTAACTCTCTCCTCCTCAGCTGGCAGGAGGCTCTGCAGTTGTGGAGCAGGTTCCAGCAGCAGGCACAGCCTCTGCTGGGGGCTCAGGCTGAGGGCCCTGGGGAGCAGCACGGGGGGAGAGCAGCAAATGCTTCAAGGACAGTCCCTGGGGGTGTGTTAACCCAATTTCTGAGCGCTGTCACCAGACACTGTGAAGCTTTTCCAGCTGGGAAGGTCACATCCTGCTTTGTAAGTGGGGAGAGACACACTGCCTTTGAGGTGGGCACAGCAGCTGCTTGGAAATGTCACAGCAGCCTGTTTGGGAAAGAAGTTTCTGAAAGAGAAAAAACTTTGAAGGACTGTAAAAATCAACTGCCAGTCCTCAGAGTTGTCTAAGAGCCTGGGATGTGCTTGTGATGGCATCAAGGGTCTGCTGCTGAGCCGTGCAGCACTGGAGGGCTGAGCAGACACCTCAGGCTGGGGGCAGGAGCACCCAGTAATTTCCTGGGATGATTTGCCTGGTGCTCTCCTTGCCCCAGGCTGTCCTGCCTGGCTGCAGCACCGGGCCCTGCAGCGTTCCTGCTGGGATGGGCTGATGGGGCAGGGTGGATGGGGCACACTGGGGTAGCAGAGCTGACACCAGCCAGGCTGCTCAGCCCCTTCTCACTCATCTTCCTCCTGGGTTCCAGGCTGACATCAGGTCCAGGGAGTACCTTCGGAAGCAGCCCTGTGCTCGGCTGGAGGTGCTGGAGGCTCTCCCTGCCCGCCCAGAGAGGTGGGTGTGTGGGCAAAAGGGGCTCTGCTCACGGAATGAGCTGCACTAATTGGCATTAAAGGTACAGGCAGGGTAACAAGGTGAGCTCAGAGGGGATCAGGACATGTGCTGCCTCCAGAAGGTGATTTCTGCTCCACGCTGCCTCACACGTTGCTGCCGCCGCCGCCGTGTCCTGAGCTGGGGAAGGGCAGAGGGGATTTGGTCTTTTTTCAGCACTGCTCATAATAAGCAAAGCCCCAACGCCCCCAGGTGTGACCTGAGGGTGGACAGAAATGCCTGCAGGGAGCTGGTTTTGGCCCCCAGGTCTTGGGGAGGGTCAGAGTCTTACATAAGGTGGGCCAGGGGGTGTCAGGTCAGGGGTAAATCTGTGGCAGGTCCCCTGAGGTGCAGGAGCTGTTCCTGCTGTGGCTCTGCTGCCTCTCCAGTGGAGTTCACAGCAGTGCTGGGCTCCCTCAGCCCCAGGACCAGGCTGGAGGACAGCAGGGAGCTGCCCCAAGAGCTGCTCGGGGTGAGCCAGGAGTGTCAGGGCTCCGGGGGACCAGAACTGGGGGTGCTGGCAGTGGGGTGCTGTGTGTGTGGATTCCTCAGGACACGTGGATGGTGCTGGATGCTGCTCAGCTCCTCTGTTCTTCGAGCTGTGCACCCAGGGGCAGGACAAGGGGCTCTCCCAGCTGCTGTGGGGGCACTTCTCAGCATGGCCAGGCCCTGGGGCAGCTCTGGGAGTGCCAGGCTGGGTGTCCCCAGTGTGTGCTGGAGTTCATCTGCTGCCAGGGCAGTGCTGGAGCCCGCCCTGACTGGTTTGGAGGGGAGGGCACCAGAACCCCCACACTCACTCCAGCCTGGCCTTGTCTCTCTCACCCTCTGTACCTGAGCTCCTCAGCCACCACGTGCCAATTGCTTTTGCCTGTTGGTTGCTACTTTTATTTTTTTTTTAAACTACTTTCTCTTTCTTGTTCCCAGCAGCAAAAAGGAGGCTGAATTGGAGGATTAGTCTGGTGCCAGAAGAAGCTGCAGAGCTCCTCTTTGCTGGCTCCTCTCCTGCACCAAGGCTGAGTCCTGCTGGATGCAGGAGCCCAGTGCCACCCTGAGGGACAGCTGTGCCAGGCTGTGTCCCTCAGGACAGCACCAGCCACTGCTCAGGGACAATCCTGGCAGTGAAAGTCTCAGGGTTTGTTTTCGAGTACTGTTAAAATCTTTGTGTAACCAAAGGCTCACATGTGAGTTTGCAGCACCTCCCTGGAGCCCTCGGGCAGCTGCAGAGGGCGATTCACAAAGAGATGTGGAGGCATTTCCACTCCAGACCCCTCCCTGCTCCCCTGGCCCTGCAGCCTGGGCTCTCCATCCCCTCCCACGTCTCTGGGGAGCAGCAACCTGGTTCCAGCTCTGCTCTTCCCGAAGGAAGGATCATGTCAGGGGGAAGGATGGGGAGGTCATTCCTGGCACACAGAGCACTGCAGCTGCCCACATCCCAGGCTGGAGTTTTGGCCCAGCCCCAGCTCAGCCTGAGGAGCAGAGCCCAGAGCCAGGAGCTGCTGTGCCCAAATCATCCTCAACCCTCATCCAGCCTGCAGGGGCAAAGCTTCTCCTGAGGTGTGGGGTCCTGGCTGAGGCTGGCAGGTGCTTCCTGACTGTTCCCAAAGAGCAGCAGGAGGAGAACATGCTCTGGGAGATCTTGGTGGGGTGCTGTGAGATTCCAGCCTGAAGAGGAACAAGGATGCTTTCCTGGCATGGGGAGGGGTGCTCGAGTCAGGCTCCTGTGGGCTGTTTTAACCTCAATTTTGCATAAATTTGTTGTACAAGTTGAGTTCTTTGCTCTTGTCTTGGAGCTGCTCTGGGTGGGGGGACAAAACCCAGCCCGTTCTGCCTCTGCTGTGTCGGGGTCTGAGCTGCTCCTGAAACCCAGGTGGGAAAAGGGAGGAAGCCCCAAACCCAGCTCCATCTGGGCAGCTCTGGGGCTGGGGCTGGCAGTGTCCCATCCCGAGGGAGCAGGGTGGGGACAGAGCCACAGCACAGCTGACAGCAGGGATCGGTTCATTCCTCTTTCCAGCCCCACACAAACCAGAGACCTCCCCCAGCATGGGGACATCTCCCAAAGCCTGTCACAACCTCAGGCACAAGTGGCAGAGTGGGCAGAACACCAGGGAAATCCATCTGGGTTCTCTGGTTGCTTTGGCCTGTGCTGGGAGGCCACAGGGTCATCCCTGGCTCATCCCAAATTCTGGGTGACACCACTCCCACTGCAGATTGACCCCAGCTGTGCTGAGTGAAGCCCCTCATTTGACTCAGCTCTGTGGGGAGGAGCTCCTCCAGGACAGCCCTGGCAGACCAGGGGAACCCTCAGCCCGTGGGACTGTGGCTCTTTGTGCCCTGGGTGAGTGTCTGGGTTTAATCTCATGTTTAATCTCATGTCTGTGCTTTGAATCCCTGATCTGTTGGTGATTTTTATGTGCTTCTGGTTGGTATTTGACAATGAGAGATTTGGGGTGGGCTGGTCAGGGGAGGCTCTGCAGCCAGAGCTGTGATTTGGGTGGGAGCTCAAGGAGCTGAGCCCAGCTCCTGGGCAGGAGTCCTGTGGCTGTTCAGGGTGTGCTGCTGGGTGTTCTGATCCGTGTAGGGTCAGTGTGCTCATCCTGTGAGGGACCCAGGGCTGGGGACACTGCTGGGCTCAGCTGGCCAGAGCCCCCCCAGCTGCCTCTGCCTGAGGGGGATGAGGAAAAATCAGGTTAAAAAAAAAATAAAACCAAAACAACATAAAAAAGTCCAAGTGCATGGCTCTGCATCACTGCCCCGGCTTCCCTCTGCATGAGGCCCTGAACTCCTCTCCTTCCAGGCACAGGCAAACTCAGGTGACTCTGGATTGAGTCACCTGGGGAGGGTTTGGGAGGAGGATGGTGCTGCAGTGTCCTGGCAGCCCCCTGTGCAGCCCTGCTGGAGCCAGGGGCTCTGTGCCCCCTGGGTTGGGGTTTGCCTGGGCCCTGGGATGCTCTCCCAGCTGCCCAAAGTCAGGGTGCTTAGAGGAAGGGACTAATCTCCGTGTTTGGTGTCTGCTTGTGGCTCTTTAGACACAATAAGGGATTAACTTGGTCTTTATCTAATTGCTTTATAACCCTGGGAAGGGAAAATCTCTTTGTAATGCTTGAAACCTCTTAACAGAAACTCAGAGACTGGAGCTTGAGTGTCCTTCGAAATAAACTCAAACATGGCTTGTCTTTTTTAACTCTGGTTGCTGGAAATTGGCTTTCCTGGGTGTTAAATTGTTGGGAATCAGAGGAAATACTTATTGCTGACTGGTTGTACATCCTCCTGTTATCACCAGGGGGGTTTCTTTTCACCATTTCCATCAGTGACTGGTTGGGAGTCTCTGGAGGTGTCTCAGGGCTTGGTCCCCCCCTCCAGTGCTGCTGAGGAATGAGCTGTGGGGCTGGAGCAGGGATGTGGCTGCCCAGTGATGGCTCCTGGGTGACAAACTGGGGCAGAGCTGGTTTGGGGTTGGGTTTCCTGACTCCCAGGTGCTGAATGGTTCTGCCGCACATTCTCTGGATCTGCTGCCTCTGTTTTATTTGAACGCCTGGAGATCAGGAAGGAGGATCCCTGCTCCTGCTTTGTTCATCTGGGGTTCCAGGAGAAGGGAGAGGAGATGCTTTAGGATTCCAGTCCGTTTGTTCTGCGAGTTTTGAGGAAGTCTTGGATGAGCAGCTCCTCACAGGTGTCTGAAGCTGGGTGGGATGAGTTCCCACCTCCGTGTCTGGAGCCTGTGGCAGTGTAGGTGCTGCCTGTGCAGTCTGAGCTCTGGTGACTCAGGGTTTGTATTTTGGGACACTCCTGCCGAGGACGGGGGAAGTGTTTTATCGGGATTTCCCCCCTCCCTGCCCCCAGCTCTCATTCCTCTTCCCTTTGGCTCGCTTGGGGGGTTTAGGAGGGGCTGTTTCCCTCCTGATTCCCCGAACCAGGTCCAGCTGCAGGTCTGAGCCATGGTCTGGGTGCTCCCACTGGGTGTGGAGCTGGGCCCAGGCAGCTGAGCCCCGTTCCCTTCCCACATTCCCGGAGCATTTGGTGTTTGTGGGTCTGGCTGGGGCAGCTGTGTCCCTTGGCTCTCGCAGCATTCCCCAGCTCTGCCTCTAAATGGGCATTTTTAGTGTTGGTCCCCTCTGTGGCAGCTGAGGCCTCTTGGCTGCAGTGGCTCCTGGGCAGAGCCCGGGTGTGCAGAGGGAGCTGGGGAACGTCAAGGCTCCCTTGCAGGGCTTTTTTGTTCGTTCTTTTTTTTTTTTTTTTTGTCCTTTTGTCCTCTTTTTAATTTTATTTTTCCCCTTCCTTTTGTCCTATAAATAGTTCTCCACCCCAACTGCTCCTCCCCTCGTTGGTGTTGGCTGGTCCTCCCTGATCCTCTCGCCAGAGCCCCGCCAGCCCCCCGGCTTTATTTTAAGGCTCCATTAATTAAAAGCAAATGAGTGGAATTTCTCTTGACAAGCAAATTAATAGCAAATGAGGTGATTATGAGCTGTGTCGTGAGGGTGATGGAGCAGCCTGTGCACGGCTCAGCCCAAAGCAGGGCGGTGGATCTGGGGGGCAGCAGATTTCTCCTGCTGGGGGCTGGGGCTGTGTCCCCCCAGGGGAAGGTGGAGGGTGGCAGAGGGTGCAGTGGCTCTTGGGCGAGTCAGTAAAGACCCAATTTTTATGGCACTTTCTCCTCTGTACCCAGGGCCAGAGGGGAGCGGGGCAGAGGGACACCGGGAGCTGTTCTGGAGCTCTGTGGGGTCCCACAGGAGCTGGTTCCTTCCCTGGGGACATGCTGGGAGTGTCTTGTCCCCATCCTGGCAGCCCGATCAGCTTTAAAAACACAAATCGAGGCTGTGGAACCAGCCCGTGATGAATTCCTGGGTTAGTTCCCGCCTCGGGGGCTCGATGCAGGATGTTTCCTTGGGAACACGCGTTTTCCTGCTTTCTCTTGGACTGGCTGCCTGGCACGTTGTGCCGCTGCCTGCAGAGCCCAGCCGGTCACTCCCCGCCGCTGCTGCCCGGGAGCTCCAGCACGGATCCCGGGATTTGTTTGCGGTTTTGTGTTCGCGGGGCACTCCGGAGAGCCCCGAGCCGGAGCAGCCTCGGTCAGCGCTGCTGTGCTGCCGGCGTGGGAGGCTCTGCCGGCAGCTCCCGGCTCGTGTTTTGACTGGAGCCGTTTGTGTGGAGAGGGAACAGCTCCTGGCTGCGCCGGGGAGGAGGAGGAGGAGGAGGAGTTCAGCCAGGCCAGGGATGGAGAGAGGGAAGGGAGAAGAGGCGGTGCCAGGAGCCGGCTGTGCCCCTGAGCCGTCACTTGAGGGAGAAGTGTCCGGTGTCTTCCCGAGGAGCAGCATTGCCCGCTGATAAAACACCCCTGGGAGAGTGTTTAGGGTCTGTGATAAATCTGTAACTTGCTGCAGGGATGGTGGGCAGCACCGTGATTAAAGTGCTCTGATTAACACACAAACCTTCTTTGTAATGAGTGGGATTGGGAGGGTGTGGAAATCCAGCTGGCGTGTAATGAGGTTACTCCAACAAATTACTCGGATATCAATTACTCCGCTAGGTAAATGTCACCTGTCTCCTCTTTGTTTGCAGTAAACTGGGATCCAATTAATTTGATGTGGTTCTTGCTCGTGCCTGAGCTGCTGCGGCCCCGGGGCAGGGCAGGGCAGCAGCCGGGCTCTGCCCCGCCCGTGGGGCACCGTCAGAACCAGGGACATCCCAGCCCTTCGGGGACAACATCCCCAGCGTCTCCTGGCCCTCTTTCTGAGCCTGAGGACGAAACCCCCCGGTCAGGCAGCTCTGTGCGGTCCCCGTGGCCGCCCGGAGCCTCCTCACGCCTCAGCTGCGGGTGGATAAATTCCATTTTGCTGGGAATAGGCTCCTTTTCCCCATCCTCCTGCCCGGGATCTGCCAACCTGCGCGGGGCCCGCGCGGCTGCAGCGCCGGGGGCGAGGGAAGGGAGCAGGAGCTGCTCCCGAAATCGCAGATGGAAAGGGGAGCAGAGCTGCAAAAGGAGCGTGTCGGGGACGCTGCTGCTGTTCCAGCCTTTGGGAAGGGCCCTGGGTGTCGGGAATGCGAGGCGGATGGGGCTGGGAAAGGGTCGAGCTGCGGCATCGGGGCTGGGGGCTGCGGGCAGCCCGGGGGCACAGGGATCCACCGGGCTGGGCCGGGGCCGGAGCCGGGGCTCCTCTCCCAGCCCTGGATGCTTCCACAGAGCTCGTGAATATTCATGACACCAACATATGGGGGCCTGGGCAGGGAGCAGAAGGGAGCCGAAAGCGCTGCCAATTGTGGAGCACAACCCATCCCAAATCCGGTGCATGAAACCTCCCGGGCCCTGGGCATGGGGAGGATTTGGGGGGCCCAGGGATGAGAGGCTGGTGTGAGCTGGGGGTGGACACCATCACTGTGGGCTCCTGGGGTCCTGCTCCGCTTTCCAGAAGGAATAAATCAGCACCGCGGTGTCCCTGGGGGGTTTTGCTGCCCCACCAGGTGTTGGGGGGAGACTCCAGGTGTGTTTGGGGCGTTCGGGGGTTGCTGTCATTCCCCGGCTTCCACGGACACTGACTCAGCAACACGAGGGAGCCCTGCCTCCCTGCTCACCCCTCCCTGGCAGGAGGGGATTTAGAGGCTGATCCAGACCTTTCCATGGCTCCTTCCGTCGCTGCCAGCCGGCCCGGGGGTGGCCGCTGGTGCGGGGCTGCCCTGTGGCATCTCCCGCTCGCACCAGAGCCCCGGCAGGATGAGCAATGCTCAAATCTGCTGCAGGCTACCGCTGACCTAATTTCCAGCAGCGCTGTGGAGTTTGGCATCTGTTGCTGACAGGGATGGTTTTGGGGGCGTGGGGACCCTCCAAATGTTCTGCCTCGGTACCCCCCCAGTCCTGGGCAGCACATGGGACCCGGTGGGGGGAAACTGGGAATGCTGGGGCAGCACGGGGTGGACTCTGACCCCGCTGCAGCACCCACTCCTCCCCGTGTGCCCCTTCCTGTGCCCACTCTGCTCCACAAATGCTAATTAATCAGCACAATTAGCTTGATGCTGCATCAATTTTTAATCAGCTTTGGAAGACAGAGTCTTCCTCTGCTCCGTGCTCACCCAGAGGCTCCCCCAGGGCAGAGCGGGGCTTACTCGGGGACCCTCCGGTGGCAGAGGAGTTGTTATTCCCCTCTGTGCCCCCGGATGTGGTGTTAGGATCCCTCGTGGGACACCCCAGCCGGAGGAAGATCTGCCCAGAACTCCTTGGTGGAGTCTGCGATCCCAGCCTCTCCATAATCCATCGGGATGAAAAGGAAGGAGGGAGGAAGCAGCTGTCAAGGTGACGTTTGACAGCAGCTGGGAAAATCGCAGGAGGAGGAGCCCGGGAAAAGGCTGTGAAAAGATTCTGAAAAGGCAAAACGGGGGGGGCAGCTTCGTGTTCCCAGCAGCTCCCAGCCCCCCGTGGGGGAGGGATGGGGTCTCCCTGCTGCTGAGAGCTGCCTGGAGTCGGCCCTGGCTGGGGGAGCAGCCCGTTGGAGAGGCTGCACGGTGTGAAAAGCAACGTTTGCTCGGGAATTGCTGGTTCCGTGTGGCCCTGGCCAGGTCTGGTTGGGTTCCCCGGGGGGAGGAAGGGCTTGAGGAAGCCCCTTCCCGGCTGTGCTGGCCGGGATGCCCGGGGAGCGCCTCGGGGTGTAGGAACTGATGCTCTGCCAGCACAGGCTCCCGAGTGGCATTTGAGGGACGCTGTCACAGCCAGTGACTCACGCCTGTGACCGGAACGGTCTGTCGGCCTTGACTCGCTGCCCGGGGTGGTGTCCAGCTGCCTGCAGTGCCCCGGCCGGTCCCTGTGCTCCGGCCCTGGCCCTGCTCCCCGTGCCCTCTCACAGGGACCCATCCGATCCTTCCCCTCCCCGAGCCGGGGTGTTCCCGCAGCCCTGCCCGGCTGCGGTGTTCGGCTGCCCATCTCCCTGCTCTCCTCCTCCTCCTCCCGCCAGGCTCAACGAGGCTCCTTGGAACCGCCTGGTGTCCCTGGGGAACCTCGGGTGGTCTTTGGCAGCCGGGACCCTCCCCGTGGTGCTCGTTGGAGCTGCTGCCTGAGCCCCCAGGAGCGTCATCCTTCGGGATGCTGCTGCCCCCACCCTGTCTGGGGTCCGTGCTGGGAGGGGGGGATGTACAGCCCCCCATCAGCTCCACTCCGGAGTGAGCACAGAGGGATTTCTGCAGCCACGTGCCCGACGCTGCTGTGGTTTCCTTGGCACAGCCCTGCCCAGGCGGGGAGCTGAGCCCCCCTCGCTGCTCGGGGGGCTCTTCCCATCGCTCCCGTCTCATGCATATTTAATGCGGGTCTCCTGGAGCCGTGTGCTCGCTGCCGCCGGCGCGGGCCGGGCGCGCGGCGTGACACATTCACTGCTAATTAATCCAACAACGGCATTTATTAAGTGCCTCGCACGCCTCGGGCGCTGCGTGGTGATGATGCTCTGGGACGGTGTTAGTCCCAGTGCCGCAGGCAGCTCGGCTCGCAGGCGGCCCCAGGCGCTCCCGTGCAGGCAGGGATGTGGGAAAGGCCGTTTCAGGACACACTGTCTCCGTTTTTCGGGGGTGTTTCACTGTAAAACACAGCAGATTTAATTTTTCATTTCCCCATCACCTCCTCTCACCCCTCGGAGCCCTCGGAGGAGCTGTCCCGAGCAGGGGGCGCAGAGGAGGCACCGGGATGCAAAGTGCCCGGCGCGGCGTTTCCCTCCCATGTGAGTCTCCAGAGGAGCCGGATCAGAGCTGTAAATCCCAGCTGTGTCCTGCCCTTAAGGACTCTCCCTCGCCCCCGTCGGTATTTCTGAGCCATCTCCCGAGTCCTGGGGCCTGTCCTCACGCAGCCCAAGATCTCCATCTGCTCTGCTGCTCTAAAAGCTCCTGGATTTAGTGCTCCGGGGCGGGAACGCGCTCCCTGATCCCAGCACTCGCGGGGCTGGCTGTCACCGCAGGGACCGGTGCCACCAAACAGCTCCCGGCCCCGAGCAGCAGCTCCTGGTGCAGCGTGAGGTGTCAGGACGGTGTGAGATTGATGGGCCGGGCTGCTCCTCACCTCTCGCAGGATCCTCCCTCCTTCCCGCAGGAGCTGGCACTGCTGCAGCGACCGCGGCGCTGGGACCCGCGCGCCGTGCCTGGAGCTGCTGCAGCGCCGGGCTGGGATGGGGCCATGGACAGGGAGGGACAGGGATGGCCTGGCTGGGGCTGCTCTGCCTCTGACTGCACCCGTGAGGGTTCAACACCCACTGGCTTTTGGGGGGTCCCTCGCAGCCCCCGGGGAACCCAGGAGGCGATGGGCCGAGAGGTTGGTTACCCGCTGGAGTCTTGGTTCCTGCAGCTCCCTCAGCCATCACCCACATCCCACGGCCTTGGGGTGGGGGACAGCCCCACTTGCATCACAGCAGCGTTTGCCAGATACCCCGGAAAAAACCAAACTCGCCCGTTAGTGTCACTTTATTTTTGCAGTTGAGGTTGTAGAGCAGCACAAGCTCCGGCCGGGGGATCGTTCCCTCTCCTGCAGCAGCGGGTGGGCACTGGGGTCTCACCTTGGCCCTGGGAGGGCTGAGGGTGTTGTGGCAGCACCCCAGGGCCAGGGCCCAGCTCAGGGCTGGGGGCTGAGAACGAGGCAGGAGCTGCCACCCTTTCGCTGGGTATAAATAGCATCCCCTCGCAAGGATGTAGGCTGTTCCCAGTGACACAAAACCCAACAGCCTGTCCTTGGAGCAGCTGCTTTTTGGGGGCGGGAGGGGACGGCGTCTGCGTCGCCAGCGAGGGCTGAGCTGCTCCGAGGGCTGGGGAGCAGCGGTGCCCGGGGAGGG
>VXAC01008563.1:75154-85286 GCA_013399225.1 Rhipidura dahli
GGGGTGCAGGTGTGTGCGGGGGATGAGTGTGCGGGGATGAGTGTGCGGGGTGTCTACGGGGGTGTGCGTGCTCACGTGTGTGTGTGCAGGCTGTGTTTGCACACCTGTGTGCGGGGTGTGCGGGGCTGCCCGTGCAGGGTCACGGGTGGAAGGGGCAGCAAACTCCCCGCCTGTCCGTGGGTGTCCGTGCGGGGGTCCCAGGGGTGCGGCCGCGAGTGCGCTCCGGGAGCAGCGGCCGGGGCTCTGTGGGGAGGACACGGGTGAGCCGTGGGGCTGCCGGTCCCGGGGGGAGCCGCTGGAGCACGGACGGGCCCCGGGCACTGCGCGTCCCCGGGGAGCAGCTGCTCCCGCTGGTGCCCAGCTCCGCTGTGGGTGCAGGGGAGCGGTTGCAGCTCCGTTTCTTTATTAATCAGGGAAAGAACCTTGCAGGTAATATCTGGATTTGTCCTTGGTGGGAATAGCTTGTGGCTGTTGGAATTGTCACTTTTCTCATCTTCAGCACTTCAGCCAAGGCCGATTCTCCTTCAGCCCCGGAGCAGCAAGTGAGCAGTGTCCCCTGCCCTTGTTCCCCACATCCCGCCCTTGGCCAGGGCACCCGAGCACGAGTGGAACTGTCCCAGCTCCCTGAGCCTCTCCTGCCTGTTGACTTTATCCTTGTCTTCTCCCCGGGGTATTGTGTTGTGGCAGGAAATTCCCGATCTGGAGAGCAGCCTGCCGGGGTAAATGGGGGAGCGTGGCCCCCTCAGCTCAGCTCAGCGCTGCAGCAGCACATATGGCTGGAGTATTTACATAATGCCAAGTTATCCTGTGAAATATGTAGCAATTAATTTTGATTAGTGAAGTGGGTCAGTAAAATACAAAGGCTTTCAGTCCATGGATCTGCAAGGATAAAACACAACCACTCCATGGTCCTTTCCCCTTTGATCTACCTGGAGCAGGCCTGAGGAGCCCTCGCTGGGGCTGGAGCTCCCTGAGCTGCTCTCTGTGATACCCGTGGCTGGTTTGGTGCCTTTCCTGTAGCAGGTCTTTATCCAGCCCCGGGAGGTTTGTGACACACTGACTGACCTGGCATGGAGTGTTTCATCCTCAAAGGCAGCTCAGCTGCCCTTGGGAGCCTCTTTCCCCATCCAGCCCTGCTCTGGTGCAGTTAAAGCAGCGTTTCATGGCCAAACCCAGGGGCTTGGGGCTGTCAGCAGAAGGAGGATGGCAGGCTGGCAAACCCTCTGATGTTCTGCTGGCCCTTTATGCCAGCCCAGGGAACCCAGGGCAGTGCGGGGACAGAAGTGGCTGGGAGGGCAGGAGCTGTGCCAGGGTGCTCAGCACCTCTGGGCACCTTCGTGGGCATCCTGTAGTGCCTTCATGGCCATCTCCATCCAACCTGTCCCAGTGCTCGTGGGAACTGAGGAGTCCTGAGTGTCACTTGGAGCCTTCCTGAGGCTCCTGGGTCTCGCTGCTGATCCTGTCTGTGCAGTTCAGAGCCACCTGTGGGGCTGCCCAAACCTCTGGCACTGCTCCCCTCTGGAGTGTCTGCTTTGCTGCAGGAAATTTTGGATGAAAATCTGCATTTCCAGTAGGCTCTTCCTTCTGGCTTTATCGCCCTGGTTACTGTCCCTGCTGTTGGCTCTCTGTGCTGGGCAGGATTTCAGTGCACCAGGAGCAGGGTGGGAGGTGGGTAAGGAGGGTACAGACCCCGTGGGGTTTACTGGGCAGAGCAGTCTCCCTTCCGTGCTGGGTTTTTTTTGGCGAAAGGAAAAGCTGAAAAACCTGCAGGTCTAATCCTTCTGCCACAGGCAGGAGCACAACCCAAAAATAATGTTACTGCAGGCAGTAGAATTACACCAGTGCAAAGCAGTGTGAGAGGCAGCGGAGTCGGTCCCACTCCTGCTCACATCTGCACGGTATTGACAGAGCCGAGCGTGTCACTGAACCAATTTCCCTCGCAAGCTTTTGTCATCCACAGCACGTTATGCGGAGATGAGACCAAGGTGACAAATGCAATAAAATAAACACTCGGATACTATGGTGATGGAGACCAGGAAATGCCTGGGTAGGAAAAAACAACAAAGCTGCGCTACAAGAGATAAGCAAAATAACCCCCGTGGCTCCTAATGCAAAGAAAGAACCAGAAAATATGATCAAGATTCCAGCCCAGAATCACTGAATCATGCAGTAGGATCTGTTATTGCTTCTGTAGATTTAGGAGCTGTGTGGCTGTAATGGAGTAATGGAGCCCCCATTATTTTTAACTCTTCTCTTGCCTCTTCCCAAGCCCTCGGTAGCAGCTGATTTATGGCTCTGTAGCTGAAAAGAGCTGAGCACAGCTCTCAAGGACCCTCACAGATGATTTAGCTCTGAACAGGAGCCAGCAGGCACATTTGTATTTTTGATGAATGAGGATGGTTTTGGACAGCCCGGGGTGCTCCTGGCAGCCCCGTGGCCTCTGCCCGTGCAGAGGTGAGGGGTGTGGATCTCCCGCCTGCTCCACACTGACCTTTGTGTGCGAGCAGCAGAATCACCAGTGCAGGAAGGACAGTTTTTTAAAGTGGACAAATCTCTCTAATCCCAGGAGCTGGAGCTCCAGGGAGCAGGCAGTGGAAGCTTTCCCTCCTGCTTGTGCAGTCTGCTGTACATAAACCATCTCCTGTGGGGTGATGCTGATTCCGCATTTCAGTCTCCTCTGCCGAGTGGGAACAATGAGATCCATTATGGGATGAAGGCAGCTTTAATGGGTACCAGCCATGGCTGCACTTCAGGAAGCTCAGCTCCCTTTGTCTGTGCATGGAGCTGCTGCTTGTGCCCGTGTTGTCACTGAGGTTCCTGAGGAACTGTCCCCTCCAGCCCCATCCCCATCCCCAGCAGGCTCAGAGCAGGACAGGGCAGAGACTACCAGGCTGGTTTGTCTTTTATTTTAATACAAGGAGTTGTTCTTAGGGAAGCTGCAGCAAGGACAGGGTCTCTGCTCACAGCACCACGGGCTGTGCAGAGCCCAGGTGTGGGGGGGAGCACCATCATCTCCGAAGCCTTTTCCTTCTGCAGCTGGAGCAGGCACAGGGAAGCAGCCCCCAGCCCCCAGCTGCTCCGTGGCTCTGTTTGACAATACTGCAAATGCAAAATGTATTTTGTTTTTGGTGCCTTCTACAGGGTACAGCTGTCAGTAGAGCAGCTCAGGCGCCCAGTGCAGATCCTGTGTGTGAGATGGAGAATTCCCTTCTGTGACAGACACACTTTGGACAGGAGTTGGGAATTCTGCTGCATTTTGCTGCAGTCTTTCTTTGCAGATCTCTCCCTCCCTGTTTCTCTCCCTCTCTCTCTCCCTCTCTCGCACATTCACTCTGTTCCCTTTTTCCCTTCCCTTGCTTTCATTGTTCCCATCTCACAAGCCAGTTTCTGCCTAAATTGCCTGACATTTACACTCAGTGAGACTGGGGAGTGTGGTCTCTGTACCAGTAGGTCTCTGTGATGCTATAGGGACACAGATCCTTTCATTACAAATAATTAATTTAGCTCTATATTGCATAACATCCTAAAAAGCTTTCTAGGGCAGTCTCATGCTAGCTGGATGCACAGTTCCTATCAATATTACATTACATTTGGGTACAACAGTTATGAAGTTTCATTAAAAATTTAATTTGTGGTTTAAAACTGCAGCATCCCCTTAAAAGTGTAGCAGAGAAACCATTCTGGCTGCTGGAGGACTGAGCTAGCCAAAATTGCAGGGAGAGCTGCAGAAGGGGCCTGGGATGGTGCTGATGTTCCCTGCACAGGAATCCAGGGTTGGACGGGAGCACGAAGGAGCTCGGCCTTGGCACTGGGCTGTGCCGGGTCCCGTCCGGCTCCTGCCCCTGGGGTGCCTTTTTGAGCAGGGAGTGAAGCTTTAACCTGTGCCTGAGGCTGCCCAGGAGAGGCCCCAGCCCGTCCCCGCTGCGCCGCACCTCGGGGTGGCTTTGGGGTGCGGACGGCGATGCCCGAGGAGCGGGGAACGAGCCGGGTGCGTGCCCGGGGCTGTGGGGCGGGAGCTGAGAGCCCCGGGGCGGAGGATGCTGCTTGTGTCCATGGCAGCCATCCCTCTCCGATGAGGATGAAGCGTCTCTTCCCTTCCCTTCCCGGCAGCGGCGCGGGAGCGGGGCCCGTGTCATGTTTAGTTAATGAGGGTTCTCTGTGACGCCTCGGCAGCGGAGCTGAATGGAGGCAGCTTCCCACATCCCACATCCGCCCCGCCGGCTCGGAATTGATTTGTGCAGGAATTCCCCCCTGTCTGCACACACACACGTCAGAGAAGCCAGCAGCTTTTCCTCCCGGACCATCCTTCTAGTCGTTTTTCAGCTCTGTCTGCATTCTCCTGCAGTACGAGAGAGTGAGGTGCCGGCTGGGATGGATCCCGGCTGTGGGATGGACCCCGGCTGTGGGATGGATCCTGGCTGGGATGGATCCTGGCTGTGGGATGGACCCCGGCTGTGGGATGGATCCCGGCTGTGGGATGGATCCCGGCTGTGGGATGGATCCTGGCTGGGATGGATCCTGGCTGTGGGATGGATCCTGGCTGTGGGATGGATCCCGGCTGGGATGGATCCTGGCTGTGGGATGGACCCCGGCTGTGGGATGGATCCCGGGTGTGGGATGGATCCCGGCTGGGATGGATCCCGGCCCCTCCGGCAGGACCCAGCCCTCCCAGTCGTACCCAGGTGCCGGGGCGGGCCCTGCTGCTCCCGGCCCTGGCGCAGGGATGCTCCGGGCGGGAGCGCTGCCCGTGGGCTCTCTGCAGCACCCGCAAGTGACAAACGGGGACCCACATTTGTCATTTCCCCCCCTGTCCAGCAAACGAGGGGGGGTTTGCAGCCAGGGTGGGGGGTTTCAGAAGTCAGCACCGTGCTGGTGTTTGCTGTTGGTCTGCAGAGATCACTTCCCCTCCCGCAGTGAGGATAATAATGGGGAGTGGGTTCCTAAATCCCTTAAGCTTCTTTGATAGCTTCAATATTTATCTGTAATCCTGATGGTGCTTCTGAACAGACACAGCTCTGTGTCCCTGTTGCTCTGGAGCTTCTTCCCACCTTGCAGTGTTCCCTTTTCGTGGCAGAAGAGGCAGGGCAGGATGAGAAGGAAACATCAAAAGCCGGTG
Source organism: Rhipidura dahli (assembly GCA_013399225.1). Taxonomy (NCBI): domain Eukaryota; kingdom Metazoa; phylum Chordata; class Aves; order Passeriformes; family Rhipiduridae; genus Rhipidura; species Rhipidura dahli. The sequence continues at coordinate 80,271 of VXAC01008563.1, forward strand.
ACACTGCTGTGCCCTAGTTTTTTCCATGATTATTTATTATTTTGCAGTCTCTTGCTCCTTTTCTCCCACGCCCTCTGTTGTGTTCTGTTAATGTGCTGTGGTGGGGTGACCCAGGCTGGACACTGGGTGCCCCCAAAGCCACTCCATCCCTCCCTCCTCAGCTGAGGCGGGGAGAAAACAGAGCAAAAGGCTCATGGGGCAAGATAAGGGCAGGGAGAAATCCCTCAGCAATCACCACCGTGGGCAAACAGACTGGACTTGGGGAAATTTTTTACCAATCAAATCAGAGTAGGATAATGAGAAATAAAAACTAAATTTAAAACAGCTTCCCCTCACCCTCCCTTCTTCCCAGGCTCTCCCTGAATCCTCTCCCTCCTCCCCCTCAGCGACACAGAGGGGAGAGGAGCAGGGGCTCTGGGCAGTTCGTGCTGTGATGTCTCTGCTGCTCCTTCCTCCTCTCAGGCTTCCCCTGCTCCAGCCTGGGCTGCTCCAGGGTCACATAAGTCACCCCTGTAGCCTCCTCCTACCAAAACCTTGTCACACAAACCCCAAATGCATCTGTAGAGACTGGGAATGCTTCCGTGCCCAGCTTTGGGATGGAGGGGATGGATGTGTGGCAGGACAAGCCCAGAAGGAGTTCCAGGTGCACGTGGGGCACACGGATGCCCAGCCTGGGTCAGACAGGTGGGTGTGCAGGCACAGGAACAGGGATCAGGGAGATGAGCTGATCTCTGCTCCCAAACAGGGGAAGCTGGAGCAGGGACAGGGAGGTTTGGAGAGGCAGCACTGCCCAGAGCTCTGGTTCTGTGTGCTGGGTGGGGGATCTGATTGTGCCAGGGCCGATTTGTGTTTGTGCCTGTGAGGGTTCAGAGTTTAAAGCACAGAAGGTTTTAAAGCCAGGATGGAGAAAAGCACTCCCAGGCAACAGGGGTTCCCTGTGTTTGCTGCTGTGAGGGCTGACCCTGAGCTCTCGTGCAGCTTTTAGTGGGGAAAGGGCTCCCAGGGCACGGAGATTCTTTGCAGAGAGGCTGCATTAGGGCTGGGGGGGCATCGATTCCTCTACAAGGTCAGAGGCTCCAGAAGCTGCAGAGAGACTGAGTGTGACTGGAAAGGCCCAGGAGCTGCTTCCAGGCACTGAGTGAAGCTGGAGACGCTTTGGCTGCTGAGTGCAGCTGGCACTTCCTGAGCTGGAGATGCAGGGGATGGCAGGGGTCCAGCCGGCTCTGACCCCCTGGGATGGCAGTGGGACCCTCAACACAGCTCTTTTTAGAGTGGGACATGGGCTGGCAGGACTCTGGGTTTCACATTTGGTTCATGTTTTTTCACGCTGGAATTGCAATTCCATCCCCGCTCCTGAGGACTGGCAGTGCCCGGCTGTGCAGTGGTGACATTGTCAGGCGTGCTCTGGGCAGGGTGGAGTTGCCTCGTGCTGTGCCTTCTTAGGGCTCTTCTGCTTGGGAAATGCAAAATAAACTAGTGTGAATCCAGAACCTGCTGGCCCTGCTGCAGTGTTTCCAGGGACACGAACCCTTGGGGAAGTGGAGTAAGCCTGTTGTCCGTGCCACAGCCTGACTGTTCCATCAGCAGGGGAACGGGAGCCCTCAGGCTGCTATAAACTCAGATTTAGATTTATACAGAGTGTGTTTGGCCAGGTAAAGCCTTTACCTCCCTGCTGGGGTGATGCTGCTGGGTGACAGTGACAGGAGTTATTTGGGTGTCCATCCCGCTGCCATGAACTGCAAGCAGACTGTCCCTCTGTGCCTCATCAGTGCTGGACCTCAGCAGCAGCACACGAGCCAGGAAACCCACCAAGACTTAGGAAATGGATGTTGATCAGGGTGTCACTCTGCATCAGGAATCCAGGTTTGAGATATCCCAGGCACAAGGAAAATGTTTCAACTGAGGGATTCCATGGGAGTGGTCTGTTCAGGCTGATTCCACAGGTAACTGCGTTTCCCAAATGTAGGAAGAGATTTTCAAGTTCTTCTATCAAAAACAAGGTTACTGGTGGGATCCCAATCTCTTGGTTGTTGCCCCTCTTACCACAGACCATCAAGCCAAACCTGTTCTGATTCTGTTCCGACTCCAAAGCAATCTCTGCATCATTGGGCTGGCATTTCCAAAGGCAGCTCCATGAAACAGCTTCCAGATTCCCAAGCCCCAGGTGAAGACCGTATGAGAAATCCCTGTAAAATGCCAAATTATTTCTTATCAGCCCGTTCCACCCAGCCTAAAGGAAATGTCAAGTCCTGCCTGGCCCGTGGGAAGGTGGGCTTGGCAAGGGGCTGCAAAAAGAACCCAGGACTTTTGGGCTGAATTCTTTTGCCAGGCCCTGGAGGAGCCAGCAGAATTCCCTGGCTCCCATTCCCGGAGCACTGGGGTGGTTTTGTCGCTGAGTCAGAGCCGATACCGATCTACGACAGCGACATGGTGTTTAAGGAAACATTTCTGCACTTAATAATGAGAAAAGCGGAGAATATCTGCCGAGGTGACATCGATCACGTGTTGTTAAACACACATAGCCCGCTCACCTCGCAAATTACCCGGCCTGCGAGCAGACAAAGGCAGATAATGATAACGGATGAGCTGCGGGGCTGCGGCGTTCCGGAGATGGATGGCCGGGCGCTCGGAGAACTCTATTAACAGCTCCTCCAAACTCTCCAATCCATCGCATCCCCATCGTATCGAGTGCAGCTCCGCTCAGGCTTTATGAGAAAAACAGCTCCATTAAGCAGCCAATTTTTGTCAGTCTGCGGAGGGGTCATTTAAGTCTCCCCCGTGCCGGCGGGAGCACAGAAATCTTTACATTTGCTGCGAACTGAAGTCGCCTTTGGGGTCAAACGCGGCGGCTGCTTCACGGTCTAAATGACTTCTAACTTGTGTACTACCTGGAATCCAAGGGTGTCAAATACACTCATTAACTAAACTCTACAGCTTCTGAGTCATCCGGAAACTTGCCCTTTTATAGTTCAGTGGAGGCAAAGCGAGCAGATAAAACTCCCAAATTTTCTGCTTCCAAAAGCTGCGTCACCTTTCCTTTCTCCCTCTCTTTTTGTCCTTGGTGAAAAATTTCCCCAGATGCCAAAGTGCTTCTTCCACTAAAAGAGCAAGGAGAGATTTTTGACCTAGTATTTATTCTGGCCTTTTCAACATGAGAAGAGAACATGAATCCCTGTCATGTTCCCAGTGGATGCTGCTGACTAAGATGCCACTTTACACCTTTTTTATGTCTCCCATATTTTTAGGGCAGTTTGACTGCGTTCAAAAGAGCACATCCCATCGCATCAGGGGCTCGAGCACTGCAGAACAAATGGAGTGGGAAGAGGAGGCTCAGGGGGGACCTTCTCACTCCCTGAAACTCCCTGACAGGAGGGGGCAGCCGGGGTGGGTCGGGCTCTGCTCGCAGGGAACAACAGGACAAGAGGAAATGGCCTCAAGTTGTGCCAGGCGAGGTTTAGGTTGGATGTTGGGGAAAATTTCTTACACCAAAAGGTTTGTCCAGCACTGGCACAGCTGCCCAGTGGTGGAATCCACATCCCTGGAGGGATTTAAAGGCCGAATGGTTGGACTTGATGGTCTCTGAGGTCTTCTCCAACCCAAAAGGTTCAGTGATTCTCAGCCTGGTTCTTGTCTGGGCAGGGAGAGCCTGGCTTTTCTGCTCCCCCCAGCCACTGCCCCGGTCCCTGTGCTTGGAAAGCCGGAGCTGCAGCAAACCCCACCCGGCAGGTTCAGCGCTCCGACTGCTGCTGCTCCCGGCTCGGGGAAGCGCCGGTGCCTGTGTGAGGACACGATTCCTCCCCTGCAGCGAGCAGGCAGCGCGTTGGGAGAGCCAGGAATAGCCCCGTCTGTTCTGTCTCGCAGAGGAGGTCACCGGGAGGCTTTCACGAGACGGGGAGTCAATTCCATGAATCATGTTTTGATGCGCATCGGATTTGGCACACAACAGCACCCGCCCCCTTCTCACCTGCCTCCCGATCCCGTCCTCCCCGGGCTCCCGTTCCCGTTCCCAGCCCCGAGTCTCCGACTCACATTTGCTGTGAAGGAAGGAAGGAAGTCTGTGTGCTGCACACGCATGAATAATACAGCCGAAATCAGACTCCGTTAAAAATAGATATTCTTCCTAATAAATATTTTACCTACTGTCTTTAAGCTGTAAAGCTCCTCCGGCTGAAGTGTTAAAACAAACCTTGTTGTTGGCCCCTAAACGCCCAAAACACCCCCGGCTGTGGCTGTGCAAACAGCGCTGGGCTGAGGGGCTGCTGTGGGGCAGCAGCGCTGTCACCTGCACACGCAGGGACACAAACCCCTGTCCTCAGAGCCTCGGCAAAGGTGGCCTGGTGGCCTTTTGGCTCCAAGAACAGACCTTTGCATCCAACTGACTCACTTGGTGACCTGTGAGTTTGACTAATGAAAGTGAAAGATAAGATCTCTCATGATATTTATGAGTAACGTTCTTCTTTCCGTATCTTTATTTCTTCCTGCCCAAAAGTGGAATTAGAATTAGGTGGCTGAATAAGGCAGAACAAAGGACACTGACGGAGCCTGAGATAGGAGGATTTTTCATTAAAAAGAGTGACAGGTGGGAGAATGCGTCCAAGTGTGTTTCTGGAAGATAATCCTGCATTTTGGGTTCAGGGCATCACTCACTGTGCCTTACCTGACACGCTGCTTGCAGCCCCCCGATTCCCTGGGAAATTTAACCTGTGATTCCGCCCGGAACCTGGGGCTGCAGGGTTGGCTTTGCAGGGAAAGGGGGCTCCTGAAGGCAGCCCTGGCACCAAATCTGCCCTGGCCAGCAGAGCTGGGAAAGGGCTGGGGGCAATAAAGGGGGCAATAAACGGCAGAGGGTGGATCCCAGGGTAACAGTGGGGTGGAGAGGCCAGACTGGGGTCCCGTGGGAAGGGCTGTGCCGATGGTTCCTGTGCCACAGCCAAGGCATCCCTGCTCAGCTGAGCCGTCCCTGTCCCTGTCCCTGTCCCCGTCCCTGACCCCGTCCCTGACCCCGTCCCTGTCCCT
>VXAC01008563.1:88104-162898 GCA_013399225.1 Rhipidura dahli
AGGTCAATGGGTGCAGGAGTTGCAGCTGTCTGCAGCTGTCTGCAGCTGTCTGCAGCTGTCTGCGTGTAGAATTTAGAAAGAAGGTGTCCTCGTGTGTGGAGAAGCTGGGACTGTGGGGTTTGGGAGGCAGGAAACAGTTTTCAGATGAAACTCTTGTGCTACAGCAGGAGCTTCTCCTGTGTTTGGGGACGTGTTGTGTGTTAAACTGACAACGCTGAGAGTGACAGAGGAAAGCCCCAGCTGGGAGTGTGGGATCCTCTGCTGCATCTCTGTGCCATCTGAAATGTTTCAGTAAAGAGCAAACAAAGCACTAAGAAATGTCCTGGACAGCCATCTGCAGTCGTTCTGTTCTTGGAACCTGCTTTGGGTTCCAGCCTTTCCTGGGTCTCACAGTTCTTGTTCCCATAACTTTGGGTTAATAGATTTTTATTAATTTTTCTGGTGACCAGATCTCTGTTATATTTGTGATCCCCTTGGGATAGGATGGAAAAACTTTTCGAAACCCCAGGCTGTAATTTCTTTGCAGAGGCAATATGACCAGGCTGTCCCTGAGCCTCAGCGTTCCCAGAGTGGGGATTACATTTCCCAGGAGCTCTGAACCTCGAGGAGAATCGTGCACTGAAAATGGGACTTGGCAGATCGTTGCTGGGTTGAACTGAGAGTTTTGGGAGCGATTTAAAGGCAGCACAGCCACCACGTTGGGTGCTCTGCTCCAAAGGCTTCTGGCAAAGAGGAGGCTCTCTCCAGTAGACTGTGGAGGTGTGATGAGCTTGCTTGTCTATTTTAGTTGTCTCTGCCTTCCTGGGATGCTTCCTGTTCCCTTATTCCCTGATCTGCAGAGTTGCCTGTTTCTAATTTGGGAATGACTTTGCCTGGGGTGGGCTGATCAATAGCTCCTGCAGCAGCAGCAGCAGCAGCAGCAGCACAAGTGCAGGGGGGTGGTCGGGGGTTCTCTGTGGCTGCTGTTAAATGTTTCACGTGCTTGTTACGATAACATCACAGCCCAGCTCATGCTTCCTGAGCCCCCTGGAGCCTCCTCTGGGACTTTCCTGGGCCATGAGCCTCGTGCTTGGTGCTGCTGCTCGCTGGGAACGAGCTCCGTGGGGTTGGGCCCTGGGTCACTCCCCAGGATACCGAGTCTGACTCTTGTAAAAGGAGAAAATAGAAGCAAATCTAGAATTTTTTGGTTCAGTCCTTCTGTTTTCACTGTCAGCTTGAGCCAGATAACTTCATACCAAGGCTGGTGGTGCAGCTCAGGTGTCGTTTGTATCTGGGCAGCTGCGTTGGGGATCGTTGGGACAAACTTGCTGCTGTGTGTAATTACTTTTTGTTTAAGAACAGCTGCATAGGAAGATTCCAAAAGCATGTAAAGACACCTGAGAGAGGAAGAGCAGCTGATTGGAAAATGCTCAGCCTCATTACTTTTGAATCTCAGCAGTGGTTTTTCATGTCTTGTATTTTATTCCCCTGTCGAGCTGTCGTGGGCTGTCTCCTGAGTGCTTGAAGTGAGATAGCAAATGTAGAACCTCAGCTGAGGAGGGAATGGGATGAGGATGGCATTTGGAATGCTGCAGGGGTGATGTCTGTTAAATATTTCCACCCTGTGAGCTTGAGTTCGGCTAATTCTGCAAAACAGTTCATAAACTCTGATCTGGTTGGAGCTGGTGAGCAGAAGGTGCAGGGCTGTCACCCACACTGCTGGTTTCCCACAGCCTGGCTGGAAGTGGCAGCTGGGCTCTGACAGGTTTGTCCAGGGAAATGAGCACCTGGAGAAAAACCCAGGAACTCCGGGTTTGTGGGGTTTTCCTACGAAGCAGCGTGGAGTGCTGGTGTGAGGGGAGTGACCTGGCAGCCTGGGCCATCAGGGTGGAACCTCATGGGCTGTTGTTTCTTCCCCTTTTTGTTCCTGAACTGCTTTGTTTTGCTCTCTGGCATCATAAATTAATTACTTCTTGTTTTAGCTGTCTTGAGGGGGTTTCCTCTTTCCTTGCCTTCCAGCACTGTGACCTGAGTGCTGCTGCAGGCCCTGTCAGTGCCCCTGGTGTCCATCTGCTCCTCCAGCCCAGAGCCCAGCACAGCCCCTTCCTTCCCTGCTGTCCCACTGTGTGAGGCTCTGTCCCCTTCCCCAGTTCTCTGCAGCTTCCTTTGTCTCTCACCTCCCTTTTCCACAAGCCAGGGCTGGTGCACTTCAGGTGTGCTCACATCTTTGGGATGCTCAGCTGCAGGAGTTTCCTGAGGGCTGGAGGGGATGTGCCCCTGGCTGTGAGCTGAGTGTGGAAAACATCCCATTACCTTGAATTTGATAAATGAGCTTGTCACAGCCTAGGCTGGGGACCATTACCTGTCGTTAGACACCCCAGCCTGTCTCGAAGTGAAGAAGCTCTCCAAGGTCCACCCAAGCAAGGCTCTGTCAGTCCCAGTGCAGGTAAATCTGTGGCATTTCCCCCTGTGAATCATGAAAGCCCCAGGCAGTGGCAGATTTTGCCTTATTCATCGAGGAGTCATGGGGAGTGTTCTGAGCCCTACTACAGCTAGGGGAAGTGATTCACAGATTTGGGAGTGGAATGACTCTTCTTTTCATCTTGCTTTGTTGCTCTAAAAACCCCAGAGTTTATGTGAAGTTGAAGGTTCTTTAGAAGGCAGAGCTCTGATAAGGGGAGAATCAAATCAGCAGAGTAATGAGTGGTAAATCTAGAGAAAATAAGTGAGAATTCACTGGTGTCCCCCGCCCCTTCCTCCACCAGGGCTGCTCTGAAAACATCTAATCCTTCCTCTCCCCCTTCCATGGACTGCATATGCCATCAAAGTGACACTGCTTTGATCTATTATTTATTTAAAGAATATTTTTAACACAAGAGGGTTGGAATTATGCTTTGTGTATTGAATTAAATCTCCCAGCCTCGGTAGCAGCCAAAGCATATAACTTGATTTAAAGAAAAAGACTCCAACTACACCAGGTTTTACTGACAAGTTGCTATTAAATTCAGAATATTTAAATTAAGATTTGCTGTATTTATATTGATTTCTAAGATAAGCAGAGAGCAACAAAGCTGATTGTAATAGTTTTACCTCAACATTTTTTTTTCCTGCTGCCTCATAACTTGCTGAGTGAGAATTAAATCCTGGTTTTATGAGAAGAGGAATCCACAATTAGGTTTCTCTGGAAATGCAGATTAAAGCAGGACTGCATACAAATGTGCTTAATTCAGGCAAGCAGAGTTTACCTGCTTGCACAGGAAATCCATACAAGTGTCCAGAGCCTGGGTGGGTTTTCTGGGGAGTTTGGCTGTGGTTTTCTCTCAGGTCTGGTGCTCACTGCCTCGGTGCTGTGCTGACCTTCTCCCCCTGGTCTGTGCAGAGGTGACTCTTGGCAGAGCACAGGGTGACTGAGGGGTTGTTGATCCCTCTGGGACTCAGAGCTTGTCCTGGCACTGCCAGGTTTGATAAACCAGGACATTTGCTGTTTGTCTTGTCCCTCTGCTCCTCTCCAGAGAACGCTCAGTAGGTGCCTCTTTCAGTGAATTATGAAATACTCCAGGCCAGGTTTGTGTTAATGAGCTCCTCCAGTGCCAGGCCAGGCTGTGGGGTGTGGTGGGTGACAGGCTCTGGGGCTGAAGGGTTCCTTCTCATCTCCTTGTCCCCCAGGCTCTGCCAGCGACCCCCTCACCGTATTGTTCCGTCTGCATTTGTATTTATTGATTGATCCTTGCTGAACTGGGACAGGCTGACCTCCAGCTCCTGTTGGGTAGGGATGGAACAGAGGTGTAATTAGTGTAATTAATGTAATTAGTGCCGTGCAGAGCGAAGAGCAGGAGCAGTGCCCCGAGGAGGAGGCTGTGGGAACCAGGTGTGGATGGAGCCCTGTGTTGGTGGCTGTCCCTGTGCCTGGTTTCCCGTGGCCTGGCAGAGGCTGCAGCAGGAGCACAGGCTGCAGAAGGAGCACAGGCTGCAGCTTTGGGCTCTCTCCTCTCCATGGCACAGCCACAGGAAGGAGCTGAAAGCCCTCGGAGGGATGGGGCAGGGTGGGGGAGCCTTGTCAGGCAGGGCCAGCTGTTCTGTTCCGCTGCCTTCAAACACAGCCCGACACTCCACTTGGATTTATGGGCTTGGGGTTGTCCTGATGGTTTCCTCGTGCTCTCTCCTGTGAGCTGGGGAAGCTTCCTGTTGTAGGAAGTCATCTGCATGTGGAGCAGTTGGCTGTGGCTCAGGGATTCCTCAAACGAGACGGCGGCTCCTGATCAAAGGCTGTGTGCGCATCCCGAGTTATTGACTCCCGGAAGATCTGAGGGGATGTCTAGGAATGGTTGGAAGGAACAGTTTGTAAGGAAGATCTGAAGCTGCATCAGTCAGTGCCTGGGAAGACGGACACCTTTTAAAGCCAGTGCTAGACAGGAGTGGGAATGCCATGGAGCGGTGAGGAGAAGGCTGCAGGAATGCAAAGCAGAGGTGAGGAGGAAACCCCTTGTCACAGATAAATGGGAATGACATCTGGAAGACACCTCTTGTCGATTCTTTTGGAGGTTGTATAAAGAAAGAAAAGATCATAGGAGTAAAATGTTTGCTTTCTGTTATTTTCATTATTTTTGAAGGGTGATTGACAGGGAAGGAAGCACCATTTTGGTTCTAAGCATCCCAGGGCGGTGGGGAAGCAGTGTTTGGCTGCTGTGCCGTGACAGAGAGGATCAGCCTGCTCCAGTCTGGGGTTTTAACCTTGAGCACAGTGGGTCACACACGGTCACCGTGGATCTCTGAGGGCTCCGGGCCACGGCGTGTCTGTGGATGTCACTGCTGTCACAGAGAGGAGCTGCTCCCTGTTCCCAGAGCAGGTGAATGGGAAGTGCCTGTGGGTGCCTGGGGCAGTGACCGACAGCAGGAGCTCAGCCACCAGCCTGGGAAGGGAGCACCGAGGGCAGCAGGTCAGAGTGGGCTCTGGGAGGAGCTGGAACCGTGTGTAGGAGCTGCCTTTGCTGGGCAAACGAGCACGTTGGGCACAATAAACCTCTGAAGAAAATTCAGAGTGTCAGTGCTGAATTCAGAGGTTAGGGAAGGAAAACAAGCCCTCAGGAGGAGCTGATCCAGGAATCTAGAGCAGGCTGGCTCACCAGGAACCCACTCTGGGCTACAGATGGCTGGAGACAACCTGCAGAGCTGCTGATTAACATTAACTTGAAGGAGTTCTTTGCATTCTCCTGCTTTTATTGCTGTGGAGAAGCACACACAGATTTTTTTTTTCCATAACATTTTATTTATCTTAAACTTTACATTAAAAAAAAAACCCCTTGAAACTGAAAGCTCTTCTTTTTAGATCCTTTACCTTGCAAGTGGTACAGGAGCTGAAGAGGCAGCAGGGACTCTGTTCCCCTGGGTGGGGGAGAGTCGTGTCCATGTGGGATATGCTGGAATTATTCCCTCGGTAGCCTTGCACTGGTTTTGTGTGCGGTTGTGTGGCTGAGTGGAAGGTGGAGGTTTGTTTGCCTGTTCAGTACCTTCAGCCTTCTCTCTGGCTGATTTCAGAGCTGCATTCCTCAGTGGAATGTGGTGCCAGAGCCCCTGGGGAAGATGCCTGCACAGATGTCACCACTTGTCACCTCCCAGCTGGGGCAAGGTTGGTTGGCAAAGAGCAAACAGGAACTTGAGGTGTTGCAGAGTGAACTGAACTCGAGGGAGAACAATGTTTCCTCTTGTTAAATGTTGCTGTTCCTGCTCTCTTTGGAGGTGTCCTTGTTGGAACACTTCCTGGCACATCTCCAAAGGAGCCAACAGTCAGGAGTTACCTGAGGAACACCTCGCTGGGTTTGCCCAGTGGTGAAGAGATTTGTATTAAATCTATAAATGTGTGTAGAGAAAAATGTCCCAAAAAAGGCTTCAAGAAGGGAATGAATTTCCTGCACAAGCAGGAGATTAGGCCTTCTGGCCAGTGAGGGTTTTCAGATGAGACTCATATGAGGATTTGGAATTTGGAAATTTGTCCCAGTGTCTGTATTTAATGTTGATAACTTCATCCTCATCTCTGTAAAATAATGTAGCTGCATATATTTCATGTTTAATGCTGACTTAATCTTGTGTTTGTATTAACTCCCAGAAGCAATTTGAACTCACTGGCATAAACCCAAGCAGGTTCCTAACACTTGACTGTTCATCTGGGTAATGTTTAAGCAGAAAGTTTTCAGCTTGCAAATTGCAGTGTAAAAATCAAATATTAATGGGGTCTGAAACGTCCAGTCTGAAATGTACCACAAAATGCAGAATTTCTCACAAATGCACTGACTTGCAGTAGAATATAAAGCAGTTCTATGGCTGAGTTACAAACCTCTTCTCACTCAGGCTGGAATGGGTGTCTCTGTCTCAGCCTGGCCTGGAATCACCTTCAGGGATGCTCCAGTGGGATCGGGTGGGCTCCCTGGGGTGATAAAGCTTCACATTTTCCATCAAACCCAGCACATAATGGTTTTTTCCTAGGTGAAAATACCTGCAGATACTGCACTCCACTCATCTGCAGATCTGTTGGGCCTCTAAATGAAATAAGAGGTGAATTAGGAATATTTTAACAGGTCTTTAACATAAGATGTAAATTTTAGTGTCAAATGCTTTAGTAAGCACCTTCTCTTCCGAGCAGACACAGAACTCCTCTTTCTGATGACTTTGGGATGAATTCAGTGGGATGAATTCAGTGCCATCACTTCTCAGGAAGAGCATTTTGACCGAGTGGATTTTGCTGTTTAAGTATTGCAGGTTCTGACCCAGAGTTATTAAATCACTCTCAGTCGGATGCAGCACAAGCTCAGGAGTTGTATCCCATTTTTTAACATACAAATGACACTCCAAAGTGCAGAGCCCACAGTAGGAGCTGCTGTGGTTTGATCTTGAGCCTTTGCTGACAGAGCAGTTTGGATATTGGTTTTCTTACAAACTTGCCAAATGTTCTTCTGCTTCATTTTTTAATTCTAACAAAAATCCATGGAAATGTATTCTGATGGATATACTCCTGAAATGGGGAAAAGAAAATTTCCACTGTCTTAATGACAGATGAGAATGTCCTCATACTGCTTGTATTAAGAAGCTTTAAATATGCTGTGAAGTTTCTGCTGGTGTGTTCCAAAAGAGTTTAGAAATGGCATTATTGGGGTTTTTGGGCTTGGGGTTGGTTTTTTTTTGATCACTCACATGCACTGACCCCCAGAGCCCCCCTGAGCAGGGCTGAGCCCCAGCGTGGGCAGCAGGGCAGGGGGGATTGTGCTCAGGTGAGACCCCACCTGCAGAGCCCAGCACAGGAGGGACCTGGAGCTGCTGGAGAGAGCCCAGAGAAGCTTTGGGGTGACCTCAGCGTGGCCTTGCAGGGCCTGAAGGAGCTGACAAGAAACATGGAGAGAGACTTTTTACAAGGGATGGAGTGCCAGGACAAAGGGGATTGGCTTCAGACTGCCAGAGGGCAGGGCTGGATGGGATACTGGGGAAAAAATCCTCCCTATGAGGGCAGTGAGGCCCTGGCACAGGGTGCCCAGAGCAGCTGTGGCTGCCCCTGGATCCCTGGAATTGTTCCAGGCCAGGTTGGACAGGGCTTGGAGCCAGCTGGGAGGGAGGAAGGTGTCCTTGCCCATGGCTGGGTGTGGAACAGGGTGGGCTTTAAGGTCCCTGCCCAGCCAGGCCATTCTGTGATGCACCCTGAGGATGGATATGGATGTGGAGGAGCAGTCAGGGGGAAGAGGAAGGAGCTGCAGTTCGCAGGATGTGCTCGCTGTTAGCAGAACAAATGGTGTTTGTGGAGGGTGATGCTTTACATTCTTTGGGGGAGGTGGCAGAGGGGAAATCACCCCATTTGTCTCTGGGATCAGTTCCTGTTCCTCTCATGGGTTTGCTGTCAGTTTTCCAGGAGAAACACTTTTTTAAAACCCCGAACCTGGGAATGGAAAATAAATATCAGCCCATTCAGCATAAGCCACCAATCAGATGTTACCAGCAAAATACTGAAAAATAAGTCAGAATTAGAGTGCAAATGGGAAACAATAAATAAATGAGATGGAGAAGATTGCTTGGCAGGATACTTTCTCTTGGAAGAATGATTTATGTGTTTCCATGTCTAATAAGTCATTTTGTGTGTAGTTTTCTGTGCTTCCCCGGGGGTGCTCAGTGCCTGTGTGGCAGCTGTGATGGTTCTGGCAGCATCTGTGCCCTTCCACACCCTGCAGCTCCCTGGCTTTCCTGGGGTGCCTGGGAAGGTGTCCCCGTGGGCAGGGCAGTGCCAGGGCTGGTGCAGTGCTCAGGTGGTTTTTGGGGAGTGTTTTTGGGACACTCTGAGCTGCTTGGGGCGGTGAAGGGTCTCCAGGACTGAGCTGCTGGTCCTGCCAGTGGCTCTGCTTTTGCTGTGGGTTGTCCTTAGGGTTGATGAGGTGCTCAAGAGCACGTGTCCCTGGTGCTGAACTGCAGCTGTGGGCATCTCCACGCCATCCATGGGCACTCCCTGGGAACCCCTGTGAAATCCTGACTGGGGAATTCCTGTTCAGGCTCCCTTTCACATCTCTGTGCTGGGGAGTGCTGCTGAGTCCGTGGTGATTCCTGGTGTGAGGAACTTCTACAGGATTGCAGGGTTTGTGTGCAGCAGCATGGTTTGGGATGAAGCCATAAACCACAGCTCTGGCTGATTTTTTATTCTGTGTTCCACATCGTGGCCATGGGAGCGAGGAAACGCTGCAGGATTTCTGTCCTGGTGTAGAAACTGGCTGCTCCAGTTTCTGTATAAATTGCACATTTATGTGGCTCTAGGGTTTTCTCTAAGTGTGAAATTTGGGACTTTTTTCCCTACTGTTGGGCAGAGCACCCTGGCGAAGTGGGGAACGCCTGGAATCCCTGAGAGCCTCGTCACTGCTTTTGTTTTCCTCTTCTGGTTTAGGTGTTGGCATGAGGGAGCCTAGAAAAAAACCTAGAAAAAAAGATGTGATGTAATAATTTTCAAGCAGTGTTTGTAGCTGGCCTAGGTGGTTTGTCATTGGTTTAATGCAGGTTTTGGGTCTGAGGTGAGGGTTTGGGTTGGGTACATTTGTGGTGCCCAGGTGGGAGAACCCAAGTGCAGCCTGGGCAGTGCCAGGGGGATGTGGAGCAGCAGCTGGGGCCACTCCAGGATTTCTCCTCACAGGGCTCTCCAGGAAAACTAACACGCGAAGAAAACAAAATAAAAAATGCACTAAATGTCTTTGTTTTGGCGTGTGTTCATTTGTTTATTTTTTTGTCACTTGGGGGTTTTTTCCATTGTAATTCTTTTAGTTTCAATATTAGAGATCACACTCTGCATTATAATGTTGGTCAGGGCCCCTGAATAGCATTGCCTCGTGTTTTAATAATGTGTTTCAGATGGACAATGGCTAATTTGAGCAGCAGAAGTTCACTGCTGTCTATTTCCATGCTCAGAAAGAGAAGAATGGGCTCTGGAAATAATAACAAAAATAGGAACATAGAGTCTAAGTACTGTTCTAATAAAAAATATGAAAAATTTCATCCGTCAGGCCTGGCTTTAAATAGCCCACATGAAAGAGCAGGTAGGAGAGGCTGGTTAAAGCCCTGCAGAAGTTCAGGGAGGGGGTGAAGTTTGGGGCCAGTGGGAGTTGCTGCTGTTGCTGCCCTCAGGAGCTGTGTTGTTGCCTCTCTTTGCAGATGAAGACTGTAAGTGTTGCCTTAGTTTTGTGCCTCAATGTCGGCGTGGACCCCCCGGATGTGGTGAAAACGACTCCCTGTGCCCGCCTGGAGTGCTGGATTGGTGAGTGCCCAGAGCCTGCAGGCTCCTGCTGCCCCGAGGCTCACACAGCACAGAGCTCACCCTCCAGTGGGGCATTCCCAGGGCTGGAAACTGGGCTGAGCAGGAGGAAATCTGGGGTCTGGTTTTCCTCTGGGTTAATGCAGAGTCCAACTCTGGCTGCTGCCGTGGGTCATCTCTCCTGCTGTGTTCTGAAATGAGACACCGTGGAGAAAAGCAGCTGTTAATGAGCTGCTTTGCTTCCTTGTAATTATTTTAGATTTATAAATACCTGAGGAAATCTCTGAGCAGAGACACCTTCAGAGTGCTGGCCTCTGCAAAGCTTTCAATGCCCCTTCTCTGCCTGACCCAGCAGAGCAGTGAGGCTTGTGAAACACCTTGCTGTGTTTTGAGGTGGCTGTTCCAGGGCTGTTTGAACTGGAATCATTCAGAAGACCTGGCATTATTCCCAAGGATGTCTTGCCAGCAGTTCCAACACCTGGGTTTGCTGCTTTCATGCAGCATTGAGCTAAATTCGTAGCTTTTTTTTTGTGAAGAAATTAGAAGTTCCCTTGGTTTTGGAGAAAAAAAGTCTAATCATCAAGTTGAGACAAATCTGAAGTGATATTAGAAGGAAGTACCTTGTGCACAGAAGCTTTCTCAGAGAGATTTGGGTTTTATCTAGGAATTGGGAATGTTGAGCCTGGAGCACGTCCCACGCCAGGCACTGTAATCCCCAGCTCGGGGCTTAGACAGGCCCCAGGAGCAAATGAATCACTGCACAAACAGCATTTCTTTAAAAACTTTCAGAAGGTTTTCTGACCTTGCCTTACCTGCCTTGTGAATCAGAGCATCTCAGGTTTTTAACCCAGAAAGGCTGATGACTTTAAAGCAGCTGAAAGCCCTGAGCAGGCACAAACAGGAACCTGGGAGCAGTGCAGGGAGCAGCCCTGATGGCTCATTGCTACACGAGCAGAGTCATTTAAATAAAGTCATTAGTGATGATCATTAGCAAAGAGAATTTTGAATGCAGTTTTGTAATTAAATTTTCAGTGTGTTTGTGTACACAAGTGCTCCTTGCACTTCCAGCCAACTTGAAATTTCTGAAAAAGATAATTGGGGAAATATCTGATCTTTTTCCTCCCACCAGGTGCAGTAATGGCTGTGCCACATGTGCAGGGTCTGGGGAGCTCTCTGGGGTGCAGTTGCTGCTGTTCACACCCGAGCTGGGGTCACAGCTGGTCACCCCTGGTGACAAATGGCCACTCAGCAGAGCCATGTGCAGGTCCTGCTGCACCTTCCACGTGCTTGTATTCCTTAAAGAAAAACAACTCTCAAAATCCTGCTTTCATCCTACTTTATTACATTGTGTTTCTAAAAAAGTGTATTTGCAAAAATTGGAAAAAAACCCCTTCATTGATCTGGTTTAGTGCTTTTAAAATAATTGGTATTAAACAGCAAAATATTAGCTTGTGGGGTTTTTTTTAAAAAAACTTGTTAGTTGTTTAATTATATGTCCATGGTGTTTGAATAAAGCACAGGGCCTGGAATTGTATTGCTATGTATGGATTGTGGTAATTATCTAGCAATGAAATTAACTTCTTAAATATTACAAATGGCACACAATCTCTGAAGCAGGGGAAGCAAATGGAGCAAGACTTTGCATTCATCAACAGAAAATGTTTGTCATCAAATATTTAACCAATTTGAGTTCTTGTCATTATTTACAATAGAAACCTTATTTCATTATTAAAAGAAACAAATGTAATGCCTCTCCTGTCTTTCAAAACAAAATTGTGTTCAGCACCTCAGTGAGAAACATCTTCCACATGTGACAGTCTGCAATGGAACTGGATTTTTGTCAGACTGAAGAATTTGGGGATAATTTTTGGGCATTGCCCTCAAATAAATTCCATGGGGAACAATGTGTTGATGGGTTTGAAGCTGAAAAGGAACCAGCATGAAAATATCCCCCAGTGACCTGAGAGGTGCAGCTGGGGTGAGAAATGCTCCTGTGTGTTCTGTTCCCAGATCCTCTGTCCATGGGGCCTCAGAAAGCTCTGGAGACCATCGGGGCCAACCTGCAGAAGCAGTACGAGAACTGGCAGCCCAGGGTGAGTGTTTGGCTGCTCCTGGGGCTTCCCTGCCCCACTGCTGGAGCCTTTTCTCCCCTGGGCCTGGGGCTCCTGGCTGGCTTTTTCCTGAAGTGTTTCTGGGCGTGTTTCCGTCTTGGGGCGCTGATGGCAGAATCTCGTGTACAGCCAACACAAGAGAATTCCCTTTTGCACTTTGCCTCGTGGCACACTGACAACTTTTAAATCTCAACAGCCCAAGAATTCAGCAGAAAATTCAAAAATTGCCTGAAATCAAACAGGAGAGTAAAGAACCCTGCAGCAAAGGGGAAAACAACCCCTTTCCTGTGCTCTGTGTCCCCAGTGCTGGGGGAGGAGAGACAGGTCAGGAGCAGCAGGTGCCCTGCGTGGGCCTGGTGGAGGCAATCCCAGAGCTGGGATGATTCCCTGGTTCCTGCAGGAAATCACAGCCCCTGACACATTGCAAAGCCAAACACGTCCTGGTTTATTGCACTCCACAGGGCTCTGGAGCTTTCTGCAGTAATAAAGAGAAGCTGGTGTGCCATCTGCAATAAAACAATGGGAACATTATTGAATTTCCTAGAGCTTTCATATAAATACTGATACATCCAGTTTTGTCTGTTTCTTGGGGGCTTGGAATGGTTGAGGAGTGGATGGAAGGAAGACAATTTGGGGAAAAACAGGCAGTCTGAAAAAGAGCAAATCATGCAAGTCTTGAAATAGCTGATATTCCCTGGCTGTCAGTTCCTTCCACCAGGAGCTGCCCCTCATCAGTAGCTCCTTGGGAATGCCCAAGTGGTGCTAATTGCTGACTGTGGGTGGTGGCACTGGTGACCCCTGTGTGACTGCCAGCCAGTCCTTGGCTGCTTCTGATCAAACATCCCCCTTTTTGCTCAGTACAAACAGCTTGGCTGAAAGGAAACTGTAAAAGGGGTAAAGCATGAAAATTCCTTGTTCCTGGAAGCTCCCAGGCTGCACAGCTGATGGATATTTCCTTCCAGGTCTTATTGAGCCCCTTTCTAAATAATTTATCAGCTTGCCACTGCTTGAAGTATTTGTTCTGATTAAATTTAAGACTTTGCTTTATTGTTGTGTAGCTACATAAATTTGTGTGCTGCGGGAGTAAAAACCACTTCAGCTGTTGTTTCCTCTGCAAAATTCTGCAGTTAAGCAATATTCAGTCATTTCATGCAGCTCTCAAATGAAGATGGTGCTGGGGGAGAGGGTAGGAGATGACAGAGCTGTGGGTTTGATCTGTCTTGATGAAGAGTTTTCTGAGCAAGTAACGAGTTCTTGCAATTCACTGCGGAGATAATTGAGGTGCTGGTGAAGAAGTGGAAGGAAAACCAAGACAGCTCTACACTAAACCCTCCTTTGGGTTTGGGGCTTGAGCTTCACTGGGCAGGGAAGGGGTTAACCCTGAGGGTGATCTGGAAGGAGACTCAATTACAGGGGTCTGAGGGGCTGATAAAGAAAGAGAAAAGGGAGTGAAAGTCAAGAGCACAGGAGCCAGTAATGCCTGACTGGAGGGGAAAACCTTCCCTGGGACTGCTCCTCTGGTCTGGGAATCTGCAGGCAGTGGGTTGGGAATGGCTGGAGGGGCTGAGTGGAACTGGGGCTGGCTGGTGGCAGGGTCTGGATCACTGGGGGGCACCGGGAAAGGGGAGCCTTGGCTGAGATGGAACTGCCCAGAATAAAATACTTGGAGTTTCTGTCGGAGGCTCCTCGCATGTTCTGTGTTTATAACGTTTAGATAAGGAATGGATCATGCTGAAATGGGATTTCTCTGCTGCTGACCCCCATTCAGTGCCCCCTGCAGAACCCTCCCTGTAGCAGGTGCCCAGCCAGAGCACAGCTTTGCTGTGCTGGCAGCGAGCAGCAAATATTTCCATGTTGTTGGGGTGTAAATTCAGTTTTCTTGGCAGCACTGCATGCTGTGCCATTGCAAAGGCAGGGACTTGCCTTAGTTTAAGAGTCAAGAGCCTTTGCAAACAGGACTGATGGACTGCAAACTCCGAGGGCTGCTGCAGTGGGATGGTTTATGGAGATGCAGGAGCTCGTGGGGATTTTTATGAGCAGGAGTTACTGCTCTGCAAGTCCCAGTTTATCAGTGGAGCTGGGCCCTGGGCCCTGTGCTGCAGAGCTGGGTGGGGAGGATGAAGGTGTTCTGCTGCTTAGGGATTGCTTGGAGGGAGCGAGTTCTCTGCACCCTCTGGGCTGGAGCTGTCAGAGCTGAGCCCCAGCACCGTGTGTGCACTGACCCCTGGCCAGAGCCTGTGGGGTGAGCTGGGAATGGAACTGCTGCCTGCCTTCCTGGGAGGGTGCCAGGCTTTGTTCCCCCTGGTTGTCCTGGTGGGCATCTCCTCCCCTGGTCCCAGCCCTCCCTGGCCCATCCAGTGCCCCATCCCCGTGGATGTGCTGTGGAGAAGGGGCTGTGAGCCACAGCCTTGGGTTGGGTGAGGCAGACTTTACCTAACTCAGCACCTGCTATGAAGTAGTCTGGAGCATATGCTTGTTAAATATACATGAAATTATGGATTTTTTTTCCCCTCTTTGTTAGCTCTGGCTTTTGACCAGGTTTTCCCTTTAACTCTAAACTGATCAGAACACTCACAGGAGTTTTTCTTCCTTCACTTCCCATTTTGATGCTTCTGTTGGGATTTCACTGGTGCACACATCCCAGTGGCTCTCCTGCACCAGGTGCTCTTTGCAATCCTGTCCTTTATTCGCTGAGGAACTTTCCCAGTCCTGCCAGGAAAGCCAAAATCCTCAGCCCATAACCATTCCTAGGAGAGGTGGGAAGGATGCAGACACACAACCCCTCCATGGCTCCGAGCTGTTCTGAGCTCCTGCTGAGCTGTTCCACTGGGATCTTCTGTACAGACACCTTCCTTCTTCTGTGGGATTTGGGGTTTTCACATCCTCTGAGAAGTGGTTTGATGGAGTGTGAGGGGTTTGTGCCTCTGTAGGATTGACCCCCCAGCAAGGCAGTGATTTGCCATCACCACTCCCCTCCTGCCCTTCCAGACCAGGAGCTCCAGGGCTCCTGCACCCTCTGTGCAACAACCAACGCCAGCAAGGCCCAGGGCTTGAGACATCACACCCCAAAGAATCTTCCTTCACCCTTACACCCCCTTGCCTGAATAAAACAAAGTCAATTACAGTACTGATTTTTTAATTCAAGTGCTACAATTTTGCTTCCCTTTTTCTTCTCTCAATTTCCTCCTTTTCTGCTAAGAGAGTCATTTGGGCTGTTTTAATTCTCTCCTGGAATGAGTTGATTTCATTATAGCTGAATGGATTATACCTGAACAGGCATCCCTGGGGTGAAGGAGAACTGTGAGCCATGAATGGGGATGAAAATCCTGGATGGGGAAAGGACTGGGGAAATCTAAAAGACAAGATTAAATAAACTTTTAGAAAGCCTTTGGGAGGGGTGGCTTGAAAGCAAGCCCTGGTGTTTGGGAATGCCTGCAGCTGGAGCATCCCTGCTGAGGGTGGCATGGGCACTGTAACACGGCAGTTCTGCTTCTTGTGCAGCTTTTGAAGAAAGGGGTTTCCCATTTCCCTCTGATCCAGTCTCACCCATTGTGTGATGCCTCTTGCCTGCACCAGGGAGTGATGGTCTCTGAGGACACATCTCCTACAACAGGGATAGGTAATCTCTTTTGTGGCAGGCCTTCAAGGAAACAGTGATTTTTGATCAAACAGGCTGCTTCTCCCTCTCCTCTAGTCTGCTCCCCAACAGTTTTCTCCTAACTTCAAAGGAAGTACAGCCAAGATAGTTGAAATGGATCACTGAAAGCCTCTACCTTTCAGTGCATGTTGTCTGTTGTTGATGCTGTTGTTCCCCTCATTAGAGATCTCTGGGCTTTGATTCGGTGTCTGAGGTTTCATTCCTTCATTGCTTTTTTCTGCCTAATTAATTGGGAAGTTGCTGCTGCACATCAAAGGGGGAGCATTTCCTAAAGAGTAACTACTTAAGCATGAAAACTAATTGAACACATGACCTAATTATTGGTCTCTCAGTGAGTCATACTTTTCCTTTATTTCTGTAGGGTTTTTCTTTTAAAACAACAGCAAATACTAATTGCTCCTGCAGCAGAAATACTGTAGAATTCCAAAGGGGAACATGGAAAAACTGGTACTTGGTCTCCAGCAGGAGATATCTGCAGATGTAGGAACATGTAAGAAAAAAATGAATAAGAAGGAAAAGAACAACAAAAAGACAGTGTGACCTTGTTTAACAAAACCAGGTTTTCCTTAGAGGACTATGTTTGTTGGTTTTCATTTCCCAACAGCCTCTTGAATTTGGCAGCTATTTCAGGCTCTGCAAAATTCTGCTGTATCAATCCTTTGCTGTCTTGTTAAAGATCAACTGTCTTCAGCATAAACCAGCAGGGTTTTTTTCAGGAAAAAAAAAAAAAAAGAAAAAAGTGGAGTCAACAAATCTAATTGTGAAAGGCAGTTATTGCTGTTCTTCTGTCTGAAAACCTGTCCTGGGCACAGTGTCACTGTCAGCCAGGGGCTGTTTCACTAAATACCCCTCTGGGAGCAGTGGTCATTTGGCCACAAAAGCACAGATTTCAGCTGTGGTGAAGGATGAAACCCACTTTTTAATGCCTTGGGAATGTGGAGGAAATGAGGTCAGTGGTTGCAGTTTTCCCTTTGGTGGCTCTCCAGAGTGCTCTGCATCCCAACCCTTCCTCACCCATGGCCTGGCTGGGGAGAGCACGAGCCCAGGGCTGGGTTCAGAGCAGCCCCAAGGACACTTTGCAGTGCAGCTGCTCTTTTGTGCAGAAAGCCCTGAACTGGGGCACCTCTTTGGCACTGCTGGTGTGCCTGCCTGCACTGGGAGCAGCTGGAAGGGCATGGAAGGGCTCCTGGAGCAGGGATAACTGAGGATTTGGGAATGGGCTGCGTACCCTGCTGCAGCTCTGCGTACAACTCGTGTTTTAATGCTTTTCATAGTGAGAAAAAAAAACCCTGAGAAATCTTGAACACGCCACTGAAAGTGGAAACTGTGAAATTGCAGCATTAGTATACTTAATACTGATTTCTCTGAGATTCTCCTGGAAAAATGAGTCACAAAAAGGAAAAAAATAGTTGCAGGCGTGAACTGCTGTGTTCAGGAGCTGCAGGGACCAGCAAGTGGCATTCAGCTGTTGTGTGAGCTGAGCTGTTCATGCACTGCAGATAGCAGGGCCTGGCATTCTGCAACTAACTCAGCAAACTTGCAAAGTCAGTTCAGTGGGAAAATCCTGCGGGTCTTGGCATCCTGCTGCAGGCTGGGAGCTCTGGGGGCAGGATGTGCCCAAATGGAGATCACCCTCCTCCAAAATCCTGCTGGTTTTGAACTCCTGTGTTCAGAGCCTTGCCTTCCACACTTCCTTTCCACACTTGTGACAATGACATGGTTTCACATGTTTTATACTTCATGTCTGTTTCTGTGACCACCGATGTCGGCTCATCTGAGATGGGAAGAAAGAGCTGATGTGAAAGGGCCCTTGAAGAGAAAAGCAGCTCTGCCTGGCAAAGCTGATTAACATGTTTCTGTAATTACCACCCAGCTCTGGGTGACCTGTTTAAAAACACCTTGTCTTTGTGCTGGGTGGGGAGTGGTGAATCCCTGGCGTGGGGGACAGGGAGCAGCTCCCTGCAGATCCACTGGCACATCCTGCTCTGTGCCCAGCAGTGGCACCTGGATCCACTGCAGGGGATTCAGTGCTTGGAGGTGGGACATGCAAAGGATGCTGACAGACACCAGCAGTTTTGTGCAAAACTTGGAGATTAGCAGAGGAAACTATTGACATTTTTATTTATATTCCTGCTCCTCTCTAAGTCAGAGAGAGAAAAGCCCGAGATGCTTTGGTTTTAACTCCTTTCCTGTGGAGATTAGCAAAGCATAAACCTTGGAATGATTGGTTTTCCTTCTCCTGACTCGTTAAGGTGTTTTTAATCAGAAAATTGCTTCATTAAGCAATTACTTTGCAATCAGAGGAGAACTGAAATTACTGAGTAATTATTTAGTATTGAGAAGATGAAGTTCCTGCCCTGCAGGGCCCCAGCCTTGCAGCTCCTGCCTGGAGCACGATGCACTCGGGCCAGGGTATAAAGACACCTGCTCTGAGAATTCCCCAGTTTGTGCTCCTGCAGCCTCCACTGGGCTCCCAGTAATACCCAGGCTTATATTTAAGAAACAAGAAGATGCAGAGCCTGAAACTTCAAAGAGCTCTTAAAACTGAGGTTCTAGAGAAGGAATGGAACAGAACTGACACTGATGCTTAGGAGTTACCTTGTTTGACTAAGCAGGTTTGAAAGATGTGACCTGGGGTGTACTTAAAATCCTGTCAGGGCACCTGTGATGTGACCCATGGAGCTGTCACCAGGCTGAGGGGGCAGATCTGGCATATGAGAAGCAGATTTGAGTTCTTTTACAATTCCCTTTGTTTAAAACCAAGCAACTATTTACAGAACCCTCTCAGAATGGTTATTTGAGCAGAGAGGGAAGGATTTGTACCAGACAGGGGAGGCTGGTGGGTGGAATTTCCGTGAACTCAGGCACAAACCTGCAGCGTGAAGCAGCTTGTAACTGCTGAGGAGCACACCTGTCTCGTGGATGTATTGTAGCAGCAACTCAAGGCTGGTTGTCCTAATTTTTGTCTTCCCTGTCAACATCAGTTCTCATGAACAAACTGCTCAAAGGCGTTTTTTTTGGAAGTGTTATTGGATCCCGAGTCTGCACAGTGAGGATTAGGTACTTTGGAATTCATTTCACATTGGACTTGAAAGCAAGGTCAGAGACTCTGCAGAGGAAAGGTAAAGTCCCCACTCTGCTGGCTCCAAGCAGGGGAGGGGACGAGCCACGCTCAGGGCTGGCTCCAGCCACCATCCTGCCCTGGCATCAGCAGGCCCAGGAGCCCTGGGCTGCTCCAGAGGGAATTAGCAGGGGGCAGATGGAGAGGGGATTGAAATGCACCCAGATATCTGCAGAGGACTTTCCTCAGACTGGCAAGAGTCTCCCTTTGGCTTAGTTGAGCATTTAAATTAAAGCATCTCTAAGTTATAGTTTGTCTTCACTGTAATTAATATTTTTCAAGTTAGCAATGACTAATAATTTTATCAGTAATGTTTTCTCCTGGCCTGTGTTAACCAGGTTAAGCTGCTGCCTGCAACATCAATTTGGGATTTCCAGCACACTCCCTTGTACTTAAATATGCAGTTTTTATTATCTTGGCCTAATCCTCATGAATTTGCATCAGGGTAATTTCATGTGCCCGCAGCCTAAAATTAAAACACCTGAAAAGACGTGGCAGGGTTTTTTTTCTTTAATATGAAATTAAGAAGCTTGGAGTCTGTGGATATGGTTCAGAATAATTTGTATTCGAATGATGTGTCCAACCCCAGAGTTATTGTGGCCATATCAGCGTGGGCTTGAGGTGATTGGGTTTGTGATTGATGGACAGTGGGGATGGACTGCAGCCACTTCTCACAGTGCTCAGTTATCTCTGAGCTTATCACACAGCAGCTCCTGTTGCTCCCTGTGCTCTGCAGCCCACCTGGGGAGGGGGACAGCCCTGTCCTGGCACTGCTGTGTCCTGGGAGGGGGATGTTTATTGTGAAATTGTGCAAACCCAAAAGTATTGGTGTGCAGTTCTCAACCTGTCTTGTCCTTTGATGTGTCTCCAAAGCTGGTGCAAATGCAGGATCCTAAATCTTCCTTTGATGCAAGGAAAGAGCCGTGGTTCAGTCAGTACTAAAATGAAATCGTGGTGGATTGCAGGGTTGGGTTATTAATCACCATTTGGGATGAACCAGAGAACAAAGTATTTGTGTTTGTGAGCAAAGTCTGGAGTTTTTCCCTAGAACAGCTTCCCCCTCAGCAGGCCTGGAAACGGGCCAGGCTGGAATCACATGGAGGCAGAGCACTGGGACAGGGCTGTAGTAACGGAGTGATGGAGAAGAAATCAGTGAGTAGAAAACAACTGGTGGGGAAAATCCTCCTCCAGAGCTCTGCTGAGCCCTGCCCGTGGCAGGGTCTGCCTGCAGTGCCTCTGGGTCCCCTCTGCCAGCAGCAGGCAGAGTGTTCCTGCCCCCTTCCTGCCAGGAGTGTTTGTGAATGTGTTGGATGAGTCAGGCTGCAAAACGGATCCTCTTGGAGCTTCCCAGAGATTTCCCTCCATGGCCAAAATTAGGGATTCTCCCCCACCTGCCTGTTTTATCAGCAAGTCTTTATATATGGACTTTCCTCCAAATCTGTGCTGAGATCTTGCTGAATATCCTCTGGGAATCCAAATGGGCTTATATCAAAAAGATACTTCCTCTCATCTCCGTGCTCTTTGATTTCTTTAGAAAACTCTGCAAGATAAGAGTTTGATTTGAGAAGTCTGGATTCTCATTAGAGATGCTGAATGGGCTCTTCCCAAAAAGTGTTTGTTCATGGTTCTGTTTGTTTATTATTATTCCACCAACATGCCCAGCACAGAGCTTGGCCTGGATTTCCTCTGGATTCCTTTAAAAACTGATGTCATCCTTCCTGCTTTCCCCTTTCCTGGTACCCAGCTGGTTTCAAAGGGATTTTACCATCTACAGGTGATGCTCAATAATTCAATACTTGAGATAATTTAGTTTATCCTTTTTGGTTCCTGGAGATGGGATGGGGCTGTGGGAACTGGGGGCTTCTCACTCTGTGTCACCCACAGTTCTTGGGGATGGCTGCACCAGCTCTGGGCTTCTCGGCTTGCTGAAATTGTTTGATCTTGTTCTGCATTTTCCTTTTTTTTTTTTTTTTGGGCCATGTTCCTGTTTGTTGTTTAGATGCTCCAGTGTGTTCAGGAGGTTTTAAAAAGTAAAATACAATGGTGTTGCTTTGCTGTGTGGCACCACATGTTCATCCTGGCTGTGAATTTCTGACATATATGTGCCTGTTTTATGTGTCTGAGCCCCCGTTTGTTCCAGACACTCTCAGGAACACATTGCATCAAACTGGCAGCTGCCTCCGGAAAAGTGGAATGTGAATTAATTTAATTTCATGCTCTTCACTTAAAAGAAAACTCAATCCAGGATTTTCAGTGTTCCAAGCATCTGAGAACCATCTCTGTCCGGGGTGGTTTTATCCGTGGCCTTGGTGTGGCAGCAGGGGTGGGTTTGTGTGCTGGGCTCCAGGAGAGCTGGTGTGGAACCTGCCCACCCTCAGCCCTGGGAGCTGCTGGTGTCACTCCTCTTGGGTTTTACTCACTTCTTTGTAAGGCTTGTTGTGTTTCAGTCTTTCCAATTTGGGCCTTGTTCCAAAAACCCCTCTCTTGGAATAATTAGCTCGCTTTGATTCCTTTTAATTAAATCATGTGAAGTAGGCTGGCTGTGTGCATGGCAGAGTCACAGGTTTAATGTCTCCTCTGCGTTTGGAAACTGCGACTCAAATGTGCTCCAAGTGGCAGCTGCAGCCTGGGATGGTCCTTGGAATTGGCTGTGTGAGGATGCAGTGTTGCTGAGGATGAGGGCAGAGCAGCACTCGCTGCCTCTCAGCCTTGGGGAGGCTTTGCCACGGGCTGGGGAGCCCTGGATGTGGAGATGATGGATTCTGCATTGGGATAACTGGGGTGGGATGGGTTCCCCCAGGAAATCCTGCCCAGCCTTGCTCTCTGAGGTTCTGCAGGACAGGGAACCTGCCAGCATTGTCCGTGTGCTGCACACAGGGGATCGTGGAATGCTCTGGGTTGGAGGGGACCCTACAGACTGTCCAGTCCCAGCCCCTTCCACTGAACCAGGCTGCTCCAACCTGGCCTTGGGCACTTCCAGGGATGGGGCAGCCCCAGCTGCTGTGGGCAGTGCTGGGCAGTTCAAGAGGGAGCTTTAAAGCCTCGAGCACTGCAGCTGTAGTGACTTTATTTTATTTATTGCACCCACCCCAGAAACTCACCACACGCAGTGCCTTGTGTGTGCCATTTGCATTTGGGATTCTTTGTCACCCAGAAGCTGTTTAAAAAAACCCAATCTTCAGCCAAATAAAGCTTTTATATCTCATTATAGATTCTGGGTAGGAGCATCCTTCTTCTGCAAGGAGGTGTAAAAGGCATTTTCAGTATAAAATACTGAATGTTGGAGTAGTTTCTTCTGTGGATAAATTTGGAACACATTCAGTAAGGTATCTTAGGGATAAAAGGGGAGTGACTTCGGGATTTGTGCTGCTGAATGAGAAGAGGATGATGTTATACCTTGTGAAGAGCACAGGCTCTGGATGCCAGCAGAGGCATTTGTCATCCATTTTTCATACACTTTGTATCTGCCAGGGGTTGGGGTTTTGGCGTGGTATCACACACACCTGGGGTCTGAGTCTTGTGGAGTCTTTCTGGAGCAAAGACTGAGGTCTTGGGCTGCAGGAAAATGAAAGAGGAAGACTTGAGGTTTATAGCTTTGATGAGAAAATAGGTTTATCCTTAATTTTTCTTAAGGGGAAAAAAATCCACCTCCCTGACAAAAGAGCCGTGGTGCTCCAGCTGTGCCTCTTGCCTGCTGGGCTGGCCCGTGCCAGTGTCAGTGGGAGCCTGGCCTGGCTTCCAGAACTCTCCATTGCCACTGAGAGCTGAGCAACATCAGCAGCTTCAGTCCCCTGTTGTCACACTGTCACCTCTGGCACTCTGCATTCCTTCCTTTCCACGGGACCTGATCCTGAGCCGAGTTTCCTGGACTCAGCAGCTGGCAGGGTGAGCAGAGCCGAGTTTGGGAGGTGATGACGAGCCAGTTCTGGTGTCTCAGGTGACAGCAAAGCCCTTTGGCACAGCCACGGAGCTGCTGCAGCCCTGGGCTCCTCCTCAGTGTCGGACGTGTGTCTTGGCCCCATTAAAAATTAAAGGAAAACCTCTAATTAGGTGAAGTTTCCAAAGCAGAGCTGTTAATTTAAGCTCAAAATCCGAGGACTGGGAATTTCTGCAGCCAGTGCATGCTGGCCTTCTGGTGGGGAAGGAGCTGATGAATCCACTGAAGGGGTTTCTCCCCTCAGGACAGACTCGTTGGAGAGGTCACTGCTGTGCCCTGCTAAGCAGGGAACACCTGGGTGGTTCATTTTTCTTTTGAAAGAAGTAAATCCCTTGTGAAACAAATGGACAGTCATTTGGGAGGTCATTCTGTATGGGGTTGTCAGGGGATGATTGGCACCATCTCATTTCCCATTTCAGCATTAAACAGGGGTAATGTCCACATAAAACCACTTGGTGCCACCCCCAAACTGATTTCTTTCCCTGGTTTGGGTGCCAGAACTTATTTCTATGAAACTCCTGCAAATTTGTCGATACAGTGTTTCACCACTCTTGAAGTTTCAACACTGAACTGTGAAATGTCTTAAAAATTGACATCCTAAGTGTCACAAGTGAGCAGGGACAAGCTTGGATAACCCAGTGAGTGTTCCACAGAGTTGTGGCAATAAACAAGCAAAACTTTTAACTTTTCCTGTGTGAGCAGAATAATGAGAATCTCCTGGATCAGGCCACCACGTCACTGTGTTTGAGAGGAGCTGTTCAGCGAGGCTCAGGAGGTGGTCAGGAAACCACATTCCCATGGAAGGGCAGCTGCCATCCCCGTCAGGGCCGGGCTGTGACAGCTCTGCTGCCCCAGATGCACCACCCAGGGGCAGGCTGCAGTGTCCTGTCTGTAACTGCATCAGGAAGCACAGGCTGCTTGCCAAACAGCAGGAAATACCTGGCACCAGCACCTGGTGGAAGGCAGGGAGGGCAGCGTGGTGTCCAGGGCCAGCAGCGCTCGGGAGCTGGGCAATGGCTCCTAAAAACAGGGGAGAACCACCTAAAATCTGGGCTGTGTCTGTGATAGGGCAGCAGCTGCTGAGGTTAAGCCCCACAGGGCTGTTGGGTTTTGGTTGGGCTCTGTTTCCTTCATCAGTGCTGGAAAGCTGCTGCTGGAACAGGAGGGGAAGGATCAGCACCTTGACAGGGAAGGTGAAGGAATAACGATGGGAGGAAAGAAAGAGGCAAAAAAAGCACCACCTGGGCTGGGGTGTTACTCACATAGCTGGTTCTTGTCATACCTACAACTCCCACCCGAGTCCTGAGCTGGCAGCAGGACTCAGACTGTGCTTACTCACAGGCTCCCTCCCCTCCTTTCCTCGTGTTTCTCCAGGCTCAAATGATCTGTTTGCAGTTTGGAAATTGAGATCTACACACTTTAGTTTTAGAGTCAGAATCCACCTCCATTAACTGTGAGCTGTGTTTAATATTGATGCTCCAGGGACGTGAGGAGGGATGGAATGAGCCTGTTCTCCTGTGAAATTCCCCAGCACTCTGCTTTGGGTGGCTGGTGAAGCTGCCAACAGCCAGGCTGGGATTTAAGGGGCACATTTTTGCAAATCAGTGTCTTCATCACTACTCTGAGTGGAGAGAGGAGGAGGTGGGGGGTCTGTGGGAAGATTAATGCAGCCTCTTGGCTTTCCTGAGTGCTGAGGTTCCCAGAAAGGATGAGGGTGTCACATCACTGCTTCTTGCTTCATATTTTTCCTCCTTTTGCTGGCTTTTCCTGGGTGTTGCCGTCACTAAACGCTGCCATTCATTGTTTCCTCTCCTGCTGGCTGGAGACTCTGGCTGTTAATTGAGCAGCGCTGTATGTGCTCTTCAGGCTTCTCAGAGAAACAATTTAAGCCCTTCATCCTCCCTTACTGTGACATTTGAAGACTTTTTTATCTTTGGCTGTCATAGAGAAAAACCTGAAAAGCCCAAACTTCGGCCTTGGTTTGGTTTATAAACAAGCTCCCAGTGGCAGGTTTTGTAGAGGTGTGTTTGTCCTGCTCTTAAACGTGGGTCTTTATTTCAGTACATCACACTGAAGGTTTTTATTGTGATTCTGGGGTTTCAGTCTCTGCAGCTCTGGAGAAGAGAGGAAGAACCAGGCTTTTGTCTTTCAAAGGACACTTGAAAGACTTTCTGTTATTATTTGGCCTTACTTCAAAAAAATGCACTTTTGAGCGTGACAAACCAGCTCCTACCTGCGAGTCTTGAACTCAGCCAAGTTAAAACGGGTTTGAAGCATTGGGGGTTTTGCCAGTTTGATTTTTCCTCTGTCCTCCAATGTGCTCTGAGTTCAGTGCTCATGGGAAGGGTAACGGGGTGTCCACAGCCACAGCTGGGGGAGCGCATCAGTTTTTCCCAAGGCAAAGGCAGTTTCCCCACTTTGTACCCAACTGTGTGAATGTCAAATTCCTGGGCCTTTTGTGTCCTTTTGTCTCCAGAATGGTGTCGATCTATACAACTTTCTCTGTTTAAAAGAGGGAATTTGTTCTGGGAAATTGTTTGGGTGTAGAGGGTCTGAATTGGAGGATTAAATGAGGGGTTACTTTTGAGGCTGGGGGCTAACGCTGAAACGGATTTCACCTTCTTAAGGCTCGTTGAATATTAATAACTAAGAAGTGAGTGAGCTGGGTGGGAGCTGGGAGCTGTGCCCGTGCTGTTGGTGGGTGTGTGTCAGTCCCACACAGCACCACGGACACGCCGTGTGTCCATCCAGCCCCGCTGCCAGCGCTCCGC
Organism: Rhipidura dahli; assembly: GCA_013399225.1. NCBI lineage: Eukaryota > Metazoa > Chordata > Aves > Passeriformes > Rhipiduridae > Rhipidura > Rhipidura dahli. The sequence continues at coordinate 113,448 of VXAC01008563.1, forward strand.
GTTCCCCAAAGCAGCCAGCTCCCCTCCCCTCCCCATGGGTGTCACCAGCAGGTGCTGCCCCTGGGACAGGCTGTGAGCAGTGACTCTGTCCCGTGCTGTGTCCCAGGCCAGGTACAAGCAGAGCCTGGACCCCACGGTGGACGAGGTGAAGAAGCTGTGCACGTCGCTGCGCCGCAACGCCAAGGAGGAGCGCGTGCTGTTCCACTACAACGGGCACGGCGTGCCCCGGCCCACCGTCAACGGGGAGATCTGGGTCTTCAACAAGGTGGGTCTGGGGCTCAGCACGGCCCTGCTGGGCACTGAAGCTGCCTGGCAGGGCACAGCTGGGTTTGACAGTCCTGGGGTCACACACTGGGTTGGGTTGGAGGGACCTTAAAGCCCATCCAGTGGCACCCCTGCCATGGCAGGGACACCTCCCACTGTCTCAAGGTGCTCCAAGCTCCATCCAAGCTGGCCTTGGGCACTGCCAGGGATCCAGGGGCAGCCACAGCTGCTCTGGGCACCCTGTGCCAGGGCCTGCCCACCCTCACAAGGAAGAACTCCCTCCCTGTACATACCTCTCAGTTTGAACCCCTTGTCCCATCACTTCTTTCCATTTTTAGGACATGTTCACAGGTGTTTGGTTCCCTGTTTGCTTTCTTTGTATTCTTTGTATTCTTGAGGCTGTGTGGCCACACTGGCTGTCCCTGCCCTGTGGGGCACGAGGGGCTTCTCTCCAGTGCACTGAAGCAATAAATTATTGGCACAGAGATGGAAGGGCAACGTTGAAACTCAGAATTGTGCCTGATTTACTGTAGGTTCCTGCCCTGACTCGCTGTCCAGTGTGGCCAAACCAAGACAGCATCGAGACAATCCCTGGGAACTGAAAATTTGGCATTTTCTGGCCTTTTGCCACACGTTGAGGCTGCAATAACGTTTTTCATGTATTTATTGTGAGTGCTGCTGTGTTAGTAAGGAGCAGTGTTCCAGTTTAGTTACTGCTCCCTGAGAAAATCTCAACGTGGTTTCAAAAAGATAAAAATCAACATCCCCCAGATGTTCAGACATGTTTATTCTGGCATTTTGAGGAGCTTCTCGGCAAATTCTGAATGCCTGGTTGGGTTGGTTTTTTTTTTTTTAAATATCTCTGAATTGTTCACTAAACAACTGGGGATGAAATCTGTTCTCAAGCAGTCTCCAGGTGAGCTGTCTTTGTGGGGAGGCACGGGGGGGTGCTGGGAGCAGGGACTTCTCCTCCAAGCCCAAGCCAGAGAACAAACCCCGCATCCAGCCCAGCATGGCAGCAGCATCAAAGCCTCACCTTGAGCCAGCAGAACTCTGCTTTAACACCCCTTCCTGCTTCAAACCATCTCATTTACATATCATTAGCAAATGGGATGTTTTATGTGACCCCCACAGTGGAGTCAGAACATAAAATTCTTCTGCTTGCAAATACCACAGTATTAATCAGAGCTATAATCCAGTCTTAGCTGGAGCAAGATGCAGTGGAAACAGAGAGGTAAAACAATGCCTGCCCATAAAATGTCAGCGATGAGATGTGGCAGAGCAGGGTTTTTGTGTGGAAATTCCTGGGGCTGGGATGTGCTTCACGTGAGTGACCTTAAGCAAGGGCTGTGCTGAGGGCTGTTGGTGCCTCCTTCCACTTTGCACTGATTCACAGAGCTCCCAGCTCCCTCAAACTTTGGCTTTTATCGACATTTTTTTCCTATTAATTTTAGTGAAACAACCCAAACTGTTATGTATGGGCAGAGCTGGGTTTGGAAATGCCTTGCCCCTCCCTGCCTTATGTAACACATGGTTTATGATCCCTCCTGTCTTTATCGACGCTGATACGTGCCCTTGAAAATTTGATTTTTGTAAAAAGTTTACTGGTTTTATTACAGCTATTTTAAGTCTCTTGAATTTAAATGAGAGTTATGATCCCATCCATCATCCTGCTGATGTTAATAGGAACATCACAGCTTTTCCTGAGGATTTTGGGCCGAGCTCAGGGCTGGAGGAACACCAGGTTGCCCTCTGCCTGCAGCTGAGAAGGATCTTGCTGGCAGCCACTGGGTATTTGGTGGTGACTCTTTGCAGGCAGAAATCTGTGGTTTATATTTTCAGCTCACTTAGTTCAGGATTGGCTCCTCATAGCTGGTTTTAAATGGCTGATTTTTATCCTCTTGCCTCCAGTTATTTGGGGGCGTTAAGATGGAAGACAAGGAACAAGATCCTTCCTATTTCCAGACAGGGAACTGTGGGTACTTCACTCTGTTGAAGGCAGCTTTGTTGGTTTTAATTTTAATGGATAATTTGGAAAGTTGCACAGAAGCTAAAGCTGTAATAAAATTATGAAGCATCTCGTTAGGCTCAGGCGGGGTAGTGCTGATGGGCTGCAGGGGCTTAATTATCCATCCTGATTTATTGATGGGCTTTTCAGTTTAAGATGTTTGATGTTAAATTAAAGACAGCTGGTTTGCATCCTTTATCAGTGTTGCAGAAATTTGGGATAAAATTGGACTATTAAATGCTGCTTGGAGTTGTTAGCACATATCAAAACTCTAAATATCTGATACTGAAAACTCTTGGCGGAGTTTTGGACTTTTTTTTTTTTAGAGTTGAGTGTTTCAAATAATGCCAACAAAAGTAAAATCTGCTTGTCATTTGTGTTGACTTGGGTTCATGCCCTCACTATTGGCAGACACTGACTGATATTTGTACTCATGAATACACTCAGTGCAGGGTTTATTTTGGGGGGTTCATTTTGTGGCTGTGTTTTCCTCCTGGCAGAACTACACCCAGTACATCCCCCTGTCCATCTACGACCTGCAGACCTGGATGGGGAGTCCCTCCATCTTCGTCTACGACTGCTCCAACGCTGGCCTGATTGTCAAGTCCTTTAAGCAATTTGCACTACAGAGAGAGCAGGAGCTGGAGGTGAGAGCTCAGGCTGCACAGCTCTGCTGGGGCCTGCTGAACACAAATGAGGTTCAAGCTTGCCTTGCTGTATACACTGAAAAATGTGTTTAAAACCATGTTGGAAGGCAAATTAATTTGCAAATAACTTTGCCACTCCGATCTTTCTGGTTCAGTTTGCTATCCCATTAAACTTGGAGTGATTTTTAATACAAGCACTAATTAAATGTTAATGTTAATAGAATCAATTTGGGCCCTAATGGTCTTTTCTGCTGACATGAATGTTGAGGCGAACAAGACATCATTATTTTGGTTGCAAAACTCTGCTATTTGGGGCTGTTTTGTGTTGTTGAAGTGAATGAGAAAATCTGGAACAACAAAAACCTGATCCACAGAGGGATTGTCCTGGTGGTTCCAGTTCTGCAGAGTGCAGAATGTGTTCGGAATGTGTTCCCAATGAAAAGCTGTCTTTGGTTGCAAATGGAATTAGTAATAAATTTATTGAAGCAAATCTGAAATGCAAAGTGGAAGGGAAGAAGTTGGAATGTTCTGTGCAGCCTCCCCCCTGCTGCCTGCAGCTCACAGGGAAGGGACATTTGTAAAGGTTCACTTCTCACACTTCCAAGACACTGGATTAGAAGCCCCAAAACTTCAAGGAAGGAATATTAATTAATCAGGCAAGTGACTGTCAAAAATACAACCTCCAGACAGATGTTAGGTGTCCCTGCCTCACTCCTTTCCTTCTGAATTCTGTTTCTGGAGATGCTTTAATGGGCACTCTTTGGCTGGTGGAAATTCCATTGTGCTGAAGAAGACAGTCTGGTAGCCTGAGATATGCAGCTCATTTCATTATTCCTTCTTTTCCATAAAATAATTCCACGTTTTGTAACAATAAGAAACTTCCCAAGTCTGTGGCTCAGGAAGAACATCAAACTGCCAGACAGGGATCAATAAATTGGTAACAGATGCCTTTTGAAGTCCAAGAAAGGTGGTTGGAATATCCTTTCCCAAGTTTCCCTATCAGCCTGTGACTTCCACTGGGATGTTTTCGGGGCCTTTCTCCTTTGTTTGCACAATGCTCTCTTCAGCACTTTGGTTTTGGTTTCTCATTCTGTTCCCAAGCAGGTTGAACAGGTCTGACCTCACCCTCCCTTTCCCTGCTTTCTTCACCAACTTCCTTTTCCCCTTGGCAAGTGCTGAGCTCCAGAAGGCTTTGGAGGCTGCTTTGGGAGGGAGCAGCCCCAGGGGACTCTGCCTGAGGCAGATCCACTGCTCAGCTGGAGCCTGTGCAGGAAAACCTCTGCAAGTCTGGCTGGGTGAGAGGGATGAGCACAGGTGATGATGTCAGTCTTTACTTCAATAAACACTAAATTCTGTCTTCTCTGGGATTTTCCATCTTGTGGCCTTTGTGAGGTTACATGGGGCAGCTGCTTTGGTACTGCTGCTCTTGCAGCACAGGTTAACACTGCCAGTTCATTGGGTTATGAAAATCCTTCCAGGGTTATGTGTCAGCTTTTCATTCTGCCCTTAGATTTCATTAACTCTTGGTGCCTGATGGAGGTTCCTGCTGGTGGGGAATGGGAAGCAAAGCCTTGGTAACAGAGAGAGCTGAGTGCTCACAGCGTCGGGAGAGCGTGGAGGGGAATTCATTTGGAAAATTAGAAATTATCCAATTGTTCAAATTCATGAAAAATGAAGCAAAGCTGGAACTGGTGCTCCAGAGGGGCTGCCAGAGTGATCAGGATAATTGTTCCCTATCTCCCTGCAAGGAGATCAGAGGAGTTTGTTGTTCCCTTAATCTGCCAGAGGGATTCTGATCTTCTGATTCCATATCTTGCCCTAATGAAAAAATGCAAAATATTGGAAAAAAAAAAATTGTTGGCCGAAGTTTACTTTGTTTGCCTGGTTCAGAAAGGTGGTGGAAATGTTTTCATTCTCTGAATTACTGGTCTCAGAGATCATATTCTTAGTCAAAATCTTGAATAGGAGAATCTCTGTGCTTTTGGGAAATGGGAATGTTGGTCTACAGGGTATTTTAACTTTATAGACTGAGGTTTGCTCTGCAGGGTGTTTCTAGAATGATTTTGGGCTCAGCAGTTGAGTCCTGTCAGTTAGATAGGAGTTAAAGCTGGGGCTGGTGCCTCCACAGCCACGAAGAGCTCCAAACCCAGCAGTGCTTCCTGGGTTATTTCTGACCTTCCCTGACTCCCCACTGGGGGATTCCCTTATTGTCTGCAGGTGGCTGCCATTAACCCCAACCACCCCCTTGCCCAGATGCCTCTGCCCCCCTCCATGAAGAACTGCATCCAGCTGGCAGCATGTGAGGCCAACGAGCTGCTGCCCATGATCCCGGACCTGCCTGCCGACCTGTTCACCTCCTGCCTCACCACCCCCATCAAGATCGCGCTGCGCTGGTGAGTGGCAGCCCCTCCCTGCCCACCCTGGGCCTCAGGAGGGGGGAATTTGGGGATCCAGCAGCTTCACCCGAGCCAGAGCTGCCCTGCTGGATGGAATATCAGGGTTGGGACGGTGCACTGGGGACAGCGGCTCATTAGTGACAACTGGAAAGGTGAAAATGTTGTTATCTTCTACTGACTGCGTTTTAGTTTCCAGCTCAGTATCCAGGTTTGCTCAGATTAAGGGATTTACTGTTCTGGGAATTAAATATCTGCTTCCTCAGAGAGCAGGAATGGTACACAGTGCAGTGCCACTTTCTGTGAACTGTCCTTTGCACAAATCACATTCCAGATACTGCGGTTGCTGTAAATAATGCAGGAGCTTTAAACAGTGCTGGAGTGAGAGGAAGGGAGTGATAAACCAGGGAAAGATGTTCTGGAATGACAGACAGAGTTAATTTGGCAGGAAGTTAGAGAAGGCTGCTCCAGAGAGCAGGAGCTTTCCAAGAGTTCTACCCAGCACCAGGGACCTGTGCCTGGGGAGGAGTCTGGAGCCTGGTCCAGAATGGGAAAACTTCAGGGCTTTTGCTGGATGGGGTTTGAACACACAGAGGCCCACGGGCACCACAGGTGGTGGTGAGAAATTGTCACCACAGCTCCAAGAGTTCCTCACTGCCCTTTGGAGATGTTTGTAATACATTACAATTCTTCAAACTCCGTTTCACATTAGCAGCAAACTGAGCGAGATCCTCTGGCCAGGCTCTGGTTTGGGTATGTGAAGGTTCTGTAAGAGTGGTTTTTTTGGTGGGTTTTGTTTGTTAGATATGCTAAGAAAGGTTTTTTTTGGATGCTGTAATCTGTTTGGGAATTTTCTGTTCCTCATCTCCATGGGAACGTGGCTGAGGGGGTGAGCAGGGCAGGTGCTGCACAGGCTACACCTGCATGGGAGATTCTCTGAGTTGTGTCTCGGGGTGTTTGACAGGAAAGGTGTTTGCAGAACTGCTCAGGGGAAGGGTTTAAACACCTCAACCTCAGCTGGCTGATGCTGGAAGGTGCCATGGGAACTCCTGGATGGTGAAGAATTCCCTCCCACCTCCAATCCAATGATTGTGTGGTGTTCACTACACTCTCAGAAATTTTATTCTCTGATGAAGGTTCTGCTCCTTTTGTGTTCCCAGTTGATTGGCATTATTGCAGCTGGGGGTTTATCCATGCAATCCTGTAAATAGTAAGTGCTGCTGTGGATCATTGGTTTTCACTGATGTTAAACACAACAAATGCAAAACCAGACCCTCTGCTGCATTGCAAGAGTTTGAGCCGAGCTATGTGTTGATGTCCTAAAGCAAACACGGATACCTTTGCCATTAAAATCTCCCTTTTGCTTCATCTCAGCCCTTTTCCTAGAGCTGACCCAGAACCCTGTGGAACTGCTTTTGAAATGAGACATTTGTGCAGTTCCAGACTGGCACTCTAATGAGGTTTCACGTGTGGAATTGATGGGCAAATGAAGGTTTGAATAAACATTTATCCCTCCCATTTTGTTCTCTGTAGCAAAGTCACTGGAGGACAGAATCCCTCATCAGTTGGGGCTGCAGCTGCAGCCACTTCTGTCTCATTTCAGGGGAAGTGAAATTGATGCTGGGAAGAGAAGCACAGGTCAGCCAAGCCCTCGGGATGTGGGGCACGGAACTCCTGGTGCCAGCCTGCAATTCCAGGAGCCTGGAGTGTGACTTGGCTGTGTGGACTCTGATTGTCCTTGTGTGTAGTGACTGCTGTGAGCTGACGTGTTCCAAATAGATCCTGTAACTATATAAAGCTCCGTGTGAGGCAAATTGGGAGCTAAGCTGCACGGGCTGTTAATCCTGACGGATCGCGCTGCCGGGAGCTCGCCGCGGCCGGTGGGGAACGGGCACTGCTGAGTGTTTGGGGCCCTGTTTTACGCAGATCCCGCTGGCTCACGGTGCCCAGGGCACTGGCAGCTCTGCTGGGAGCTGTGCTCGGGGTGACTCATGTGCCTGCCTTTCCCTGGCTCCTGGAAGGTGCAGACCAGCTGCGCTCGCACAGCCGCGGGTCCGGCCAGGGCTGCGCTGCCCTCGGCTGACTTCAGGGCCTCGTGGCTGGGAGCTGTGAGGTCCCATTCATAAAGAGGGGTAGGGATCCTGAAAAGTGCTGGAAAACTCCCAAACAGCAAGGGGCAAAATGCTGGGGAGCTGCTCAGCCTCGGGAGGTTGAGGTGTGCAGCTCAGGCAGCACTGGGAGGGCACAGGAAAGGACTGGAGCTGTGGCTGCTGATGTTGTGTTTAAAGTGCTTTGTGGGCTTTTCCCCTGATGTGTTTATTTTGCATTTCTGCTTGAGATTTTGAGGCTAACTCAAATCCAGTCCTCTGTCCCACACTGGTTTAAACAAACTACACTGAGTGTCAGAATATTACCATGGTACTGAGCACCATTTCCTGCATTTCTGGGTTTGGGTTGGAAGGACCTTAAAGCCCATCCAGCAACACCCCTGCCATGGGCAGGGACACCTTCCACTGTCCCAGGGTGCTGCAAGCCCCAGTGTCCATCCAGCCTGGCCTGGGACACTGCCAGGGACACCTTTCCTCAGAAGCAGCAGCTGTCACTGTGCAGAGCTGTGCTGCTCTGGTCAGAAGGGTTAAACTCTCCATCCTCATCCCCAGCACCCGGCTCTGCCAGGCTGAGGCTGCCTGTAGCTGTTTAGGAGGGAATTTCCCAGCCTGGTTCCGTAATGTGCTGTCGTAAGAATTTTACATTCCAGCAGATTGCTCAGGGATCCCGCTGCAGGTGCCTGGGCTCTTTATGGCCGCGTTTTACGCCGGGTGACGCAGGCACCAGGAAAGCAGCCTGGGCACCGGGGGCTTCCCGGAGCCTGTCCCACCCCTGGGCTCCAAGGGATGCCCTTCGGGCAGGGGATGCCACAGGAAAACTGGGGTGGTCCTCAGGATTTCAGAAATGAGCTCTGCATGTCTTGTCTGTAATAAGTAATTGTTCTCCCCTTTATCTGGGGGAAAGCCTTTTGGATGTGGATAAGGTGGCTCTGGTGAGGGGACTGCTGGGCAGCTGAGCCCTTCTGCTCCCACAGAACCGGGCAGTGTTGGGGCAAACATCAGCTGAGCTCCCACTGAGGGGTAAATCCTCCTTAAACAGCAGTTCCTGAGGGACGGGGGCACTGGGGAATGCTGGCAGAGGAAGTCATTTCCAGTTGGATGTGCTGGGTTTCCGTGCCAGAGCTGCGTTCCCAGGAGGGCTGGAGGAGGGAGCCCGGCGGGCAGCGTCCCCCCTTCCCACACGCTCCCGGCTTCAGCAGCTCCGGGGATTTTCCAGGTGCTGCTGACAGGGCTCAGCGTTTTCCAGGGCTGCTGTTCCTGGAGTAGTGGGATTTGTAAGGCTGAGGAAATGGAGTCAGCAGTTTTTTTAATTAAATAGCGGAGGTGTCTGAACCTGACGCATTCCCCCTTTCCCTGCCTGCCGTGCCAGATCTCTCAGGGAAGCCCGGCCAACGCTGATCATTATTCCAGCAGCATCCTCCTCCCCAGCTCCGTGGTGCTGCTCCCGGGAGGCCGTGCTGGATGCCTGGGAGCCCTTTTCCCCCTCTGTGTGTTGGAACACTTGTCACCCTGACAGCTACAATGGCCCAGTTTTGACACCTGACGATGGAAATCGCCGCAGAATCACGAGGGTGACAAATGCCGAGGGCCTCGTTTGGCTCTGATCGTGCTGTGCCCAGGTTTCCTACCCAAACACCATTTTAAAGCAGAAACAGTGCAATAAAGAGCCCTCCTTCTGCATCCTCTCCACAGAGCCTTGTCATTAAACACTCAATTAGTGTGTTCTATTTTACTGTCTCTCCCCAGGTTCTGCATGCAGAAGAGTGTCAGGCTGGTGCCAGGAGTCACGTTGGATTTAATAGAGAAGTAAGTCAAATTTTATATGTCTTGGGGTGTCCTGAAAGGGGTTAGCAGAACAGAAGTCTGGATAAGAAGTGCAAATTCTTAATAGGAAAGTGTTCCCAAACTTCCTGGTGTTTGGTGAGGTGCTGCATGGTGTGGGGAAGTGGAGCTGCCAATGGCACCTTATCAGAAATGGGGTGAGATCACATCAGCTCCAATTTCCTGTGCAATTTGTGTGTGTTTTCAGTCAGCTGAGGTTCAAAAAGCCCCTCAGTGCTGCCAGCCCTCCCACACAGGCGTGTTGGGCCAGCCAGGTTCAGCAGCAGCCTTAAGGTTTTTAACTGTGCTAATTTTATATGGGAAAAATATATCTCCTCTCAGCTGGGGAGGGTAAGAGATCATTTGTATAAAGCTATATTAAAATAAATAAACCAATACAGCTTAGGACTGACAGAGCAGAGGCAGACCCTGCCTCTCAGAGGTATCAGAGTGGTTTTCAGGGAAAGGATTCACCACTGGGTGTTGCTTTCTCTGAAAGCTCTGGGGAAAATAAGCTGGGTTTGGGTTTCTGCTGGCCTCGAGGAGATGGGAAGCAGGAAGGAAACCTTCCTGAGGCTGACCTCGCTGTGCCAGAGGTGTGCACAGCTTTGGGGATGAGGAGGAGACTGAGGCCACCTCAGGCCACTGCAGAAACAATGGCTGTGGTGTGTTAATTAACTAAAGATTGCTACAAGAGTGCCTCTAATCAAAGAGTGGTGAGGTCGCTGGAGGTCTGAGCCAGGCAGCTCAGCCTGAGCCTCGCAGAGCACTTGGATGTGCTGCTGAGTGTTAAATCCTCCTTGAACAGAGCTTTTCTGGCAGAAATAGGGTTTTGTTCAGTGCTCTTGGTCTGTGCTGTGCCACAGCACACGTGTGTGTGTTACAGGGGAAGGGTGCCAGCAGCAGCTTCCTGTGGATATCAAATATTTAAACCTCATCATCTTAAGCTGCTCCTTATATCAATTATAGAAAACACAGATTTTTATTACAGTCTCGAGACAGACCTGGGATAATTCCTGGATTGCCTGTGTGTATATTGTAATTTCTAATTCAGTTGTCTTTAAAATTGGGGAAGGAGTTTCTGTTGCAATTAAGCTGCAGACTTTGAGGCTAAATGAAGCTGCACCTTCTCCGGAGGGCTCCGGTTTCCAATTATCCGGGCTCAGCCCACGTCCTGATGAGGGGACGTGTGGTGGATCCTGATGTGCATTTACATCACAGATCTGCTGAGAGGAAGCCAAAACAATCCCTTAGCTTAGAAATAAAGATCTCTGCTGGAGCCGGACAGCAAAATCTAAAGGAATTTTGGTGCAGTGTTGGGAATTTGGGAACTTCTGGCTGCCACCTCTTGAGAGCTTTTGTTGGCAGCATCTCTGGCCATGTTCTTCCTGCCTTGGGGGGACTTTTCTGTTTGATCCCAAGACTTCAAATCATCTGTGTTGGAGGTGTGGCTGCTGAGTGACATGAACTGGGCTTTGTTCTGCTTTTTAAAAAGTTTGGGAAGGCATGGTTTATGGGAATAAACCTGTGGTAGTGGGGACACAAAACTGGGTGCCAAGGATCGGGGATGTACAAGGATGCTTTAACCTCTGTTGCTGCACTGGGCTCCCTCTCCCAAAATCCTACTCTTCAGCAGACCAGGAATGGTGTATGGCATTCCTGAGATCTTTAACTTGGGTCCACTGTGCAGAAGGAGGGAATTCTAAACAAAAATCCCACTAGAAGGGGAAGACAAAAAAAGCCTGGAGAGCCGTTGCTGCTTCTGGTGGGGCTGCTGGGAAGAGATCCCATGGCAGTGGCTGTGTCTGGGCCCCCAGCTCAGTGTCACCTTCCCTGGGGAGGAGCCCAGTCCCTCTGGCCCCTCGCTGTGGGGGCTGGTGACAAAGGACCCCTGTGAATGTCACGATGTGGGGAAGGTCCTGGTGCGGCTGGTCCGGAGCAGAGCCCGCCCCAGGCTGTCGTGCACCAGCACCACATCCATAAAAGTCACCAGAAATAACAAATGTGAGACTAAAATTAATGTTTGTTTCCACTTGAAGCTTTACCAAATGTCAGGGGTTGGAAGTGGCTCATGTTTTAATGTCTGTTGGGTATTGATGGGGGATGGTTCAGCAGGAGCCAATTTTAAAGATGGAGGAGGAAAAGAAAATCCCAAGAGATCAGGCAGCAAAAGTGATGGAATTGGAGAAAATGGAGGAATTAATCTGTAATGTAACAAATCCTTTGGTGCCCTCTCTTTCAGGATGGGAGATTGGAGGGCAGGTGAGCAGCTGATGGGGAGCATAACTCATTTCCCCAGGTGATCCCAGCATCAAACACCAGCTACTCCAGTCCCTCCCAGTGATCTCCTCTGCCAGGCTGCAATTCCAGCTGGGCAGAGCCCACCAAGGTTCCCAGCTCCTGGGGAGGGGCAGTGGGTTACAGGACAGAGCTGGTGTTGGCAGCAGCATCAGACAGGGCCCATCCTGGTGCCTCTTGGACGAGTGACCCGTGGTGGTGGGAGTGACACTTGTGCTGTGCAGGGCTGGGGCCACATCCTGGGGGTGTCTTTGCAGCTACTTAATCAACCATGTGCTAGTCCAAACTCTGAAATACTGCAGTGTTTTTTGGGGTTTTTTTTATTATTTATTATTTATAGTGCAAGATGATAATTCATGGTTTGCCTTTGCACCTGGGTTAGGCAGCTTTCAGCCCCTTGATTTCCTTCTGGAAGACTCAGCAGAAGACATCAGAGGTGATTTCTGTGTCTCAGTGGGTGCTCCTGGCCCCGGGGCTGCTGTGCCCCAGGAGCCTCCCCCAGCAGTGCCCCTGCAGGGTGGGATGCAGAGGGGTTTCCCCTGTGCACCCACTCAGGTTTGCTGCTCTGGAGTGGCTCCCGTGTCCCGGGCTCCCAGGCAGTGCAGGCACAGCCTGTTGGGAATGCAGAGAGAGGATGCTGCTCCCAGGGATGGTTTTCATGGCAACGCTGACAGCCTCGCTGCGGAGCCGCTCGGGGCTCTGCAGCTCCTCCAGCCCTTTGTCTTCCTCAGCCTTTGCCAAGGTCTCCCAGCACACCTGGATCAGCCCTGGCTTTGGTGCTGGGCACTGTCCCTGTGTGGCTCCTGTCTGTGCAGCTCTTGCCAGCTCAGGGGGTTTCACACAGAACCATCCAGGTCACAAGAGACCTCCAAGGTCACCGAGCCCAAGCTATGCCCAGTCCCCACCTTGTCCCCAGCCCAGAGCTCTGAGTGCCACATCCAGGCCTTCCTTGGACACCTCCTGGGATGGGCACTCCAAACCTCCCCAGGCTGCCCCTTCCAGTGCCTGACCACCCTTTCCATGGGGAAACTCCTTCTGCTGACTAAAATCTGCTGTGCAAGTTGCCATCCCGTGGTGTGAGCCGAGTGTCTGGCTTGCTGGGGAAGCTCAGCGAGGATCCCTTTGGTTCCCAGGCAAGCCCCCTCTGGCTTGGGGAGCTGTGCTGTGCTGCACAGGGTGTTCTGCAATGCAAATATTGACGGGGAATCCTCAGCAGAGCCTCTGTGGCCTCGTGTTCCCTGCGCGCTCCGGGGGATCCATTAGCGAACACGGCTTCAGAGATGTGTATTTTTCCTCTGATACCAAGACAGACAGGAAATTTTTATAAGATGTTAATTTCTAGCTGGTTTAGGACTGTGTTTGTGCAGGGGAATGTGCTGCCTCTGAACCTGCACGGGAATGGTGCTGCTGCATTTGTCACAGGAGTGAGTGGCCATGGAAAGGCTTCCTGTGTTGGTCCTGATACTTCTAACATTTAAAAACTTGTCACAGAAAGGAAATTGGGTTAAATTAGGATTAAATCCATAGGGTGTCTTAGGTTGGTGCATGTTTCTGAAACTTCCTCATCCTGTTGCCCAGAAGGGTTTGTCCTGTCTGACCCTGTGCATGTCTCACTGCAGAATGTCCTCAGGCTGCTCCTCGCAGGAGTCACGCAGCTCCTGCTCCTCTGAGCTGGCTGTGCCTCGACCCTTGCAGAGATGAGGGTTGACTCACTTCTCTTTCTTTTAGTGCTAAAGTGCTCTCCTTTCTTTCTTCCCCCATTTGTGAGAAGTGTTTGCTGGCACCAAGATTTCTCTGTTCCAGGTGTTTATCCCACCATTAACGTCGTTCCTTGGCAGAGTGACTAGAATGACCTTAAATCTCTTGTTCTGTTGCACTGATTCAGTTTTCAAAGCTCTTTCTGCATCCTTTATGTTCTGTATCTCCTGGTTTTATGCTGTTTCAATGAATGCCAGAGTGGGAATACTTGGCAAAGCATTCCAGTTCCAGTCTCAGCATCCGAGGCCTGATCCCCTCTGCCCACTGCTCCATGTGATGTGGATCCATGCCCAGCTCCCTGTCCATAACCAGCCCTGAACACCCAGGGCTCTCCCAGCTAAACTGGTGCTTCTTTGCAGTGAGTTGTTGCTGTATTTACCCCTGGATGAGTCTCCTCCTGGCAAGGAAATGTTTCAGCAGAGTCCCTTTCTCTGCAGCTCTCGCTCCAGAGCCTCAGCTGTGCATGTGTGTGCCCCAGAACAACAGGGGGCTTATGAAGGGTTTTATTTCCCCCCCTGCTCTTGTAGGATTCCTGGGAGGCTGAATGACAGGAGAACTCCCCTGGGAGAGCTGAACTGGATCTTCACAGCCATCACAGACACCATCGCCTGGAATGTCCTGCCCAGAGGTGAGGCCGGGGCAGGGGAGGGGCACGAGGATTCAGAGCAGTGAGACACTGAAATGGGCAGAAAATAAAACCCTGCAGCTGGAAGAACAGATCAGGATGGATCTGAAAGCTAGTTTGTTTTTTATTTGTTCTCTTTACCAGAGCATTGCAGAGACCTGATCATTAGAACCCAGCAAGGGTTTTTCTGTGCTAACACAATTGTTGTAGCTTGAATAATTCTCTTTCTTACTGTATTTGTACAGAGCAATCTGTTTTCTTCCAGCCTTGGTTAGTAGCACAAATAAAGGCTTTTTCTTTCCTTTTTGCTGGTAAGGCAGTTTTGTTTCCCATGAGTAACTTCATCCCTCATTTCTCCACCCCAGTTCTGCTCTGAATTGGTACTTCTGGAGCACAAGCAGCCAAATTTGTAAACAGTTCTCCAACCCTGCTCTTCCCAGTGCTCACACAGCATCAATTCTTCTCTGCTCTGCAGAAGAGAGCACATTTGCTATCTTTTAGGATTCATTTTGGCTCCTCATAAGCACATCAAACTGCCAGTTAACAGATGGATAGTTCTTGATTAAACAGTACACAGAGGTCCTGTTCTCCCTCAGTAATTTTCCAAAAACCTAGTCAGGCTGAGCTGAAATGAAACACCAAAAGGGAGATTTGATCCAGAAAAGGCAAAAAAGAACCCGAGGTAGAAAGTGTTGAGCTGTGCTGACGTGGAATGGAGCAGCTTTGGTGCTGTGAGGGAGCTCTGAAGGCAGAACTTCCCTCTCATGGTTGTTCCTGCAGAGCTGCTGGGACAAAGAGTTAACGTGGATTTCCATCTCAAACCCTTCCTGCTTGTTACCTGAGGTGCTGAAATGTGCAGGGGGTGACTCCTGCCCTCTCTTGGCAGATCTTTTCCAGAAGCTCTTCCGGCAGGACCTGCTGGTGGCCAGCCTGTTCCGGAACTTCCTCCTGGCAGAGAGGATCATGAGGTCCTACAACTGCACCCCCGTGAGCAGCCCCCGGCTGCCCCCCACCTACATGCACGCCATGTGGTGAGTGCTTGGGCTCTCTTGGGATATTGGGAAGGAATTCCCCCTGGGAGGGTGGGCAGGCCCTGGCACAGGGTGCCCAGAGCAGCTGGGGCTGCCCCTGGATCCCTGGCAGTGCCTGGATGGGGTTTGGAGCACTCTGGGACAGTGGGAGGTGTCCCTGCCCATAGCAGGGGGTGGGATGAGCTGAGATTTAAGGTGTCTTCCAACCCAAGCATTCCATGGTGTGGTTTCTGTAGGGGATGGAGCCAGGCTGGCAGCAGGGAGCCCCAGGAGCCTTGGCAGGTGCAGGCAGACACTGAGGAGGCATTTGCTGGTAGCACAAAGCTGCTTCAATTATTGAAAATCCTGCAGGAAACTGGGGAGCCTTTGGCTGGGGCTGTCAGCAGTTGGGCAGCTGGACAATCTGAAAGCTGGGACGTGGCAAACAATGTCCCTGAGTGCTTTGGGTCAGCAGCTTCTGAGGCAAAACTGCTTCAGTCATTTGTGAATGGGATGAGCTGTTCTGTCAGTGTCACCTGGAGGGGTGGGCAGAGCAGGAGAAGCCACCAGGGCACCCGTGGTGACTCTGGGCTGCTGCTGGATGTGGCAGAGCTCCAGCCAGGAGCTGCAGTTGGCAAGTGCAGGAGGGTGGGACACGGCGTTGCAGGAGTTCCAAAATTAAACCAGTAAATTTCTGGAGTTATTTATAGCTTGCTTTTTGCCAGCATATTAAAAATCTATATTTTCTGTTCCTTATAGGGATGTAATTCATTCTTAGTGCCAGCCTGTTAAAAGCCTGTGTTTCTGGCTTCCTGTGGGAATATGACTTGAGTTGGAACTGGCGTTGCCATCCATGGGTTGAACCACAGGAATGAAACTGGGAACTCCTGGATCCCGGTTTTTATCTCTCTCAGACTTGCATGGCAGCACAGTGGGGTCTAGGAACACATTTTCTTTGCTCATATTGTGGTTCTGGAGCAGAATGGTGCTGGAAATTCCTTTGGGAAGCTGCAGGATGGTGCTGGAGACACCTTTGTGAAGCCACTCAGAGCAGAGCACGTTGGTGCTGCTTTCAGAAGAAATTCCATTACAACAGCCACACAAAGGGCTCTTTTCCTTGTGAATCCCAAACACTGGTGGAGTAGAGAGCAAGGGAGCAGGGAATTGACACACTTTATTCAGTGCCCTCCAAAAAATGTGCAGTTTGCAGCAAATCCAGCAAAAGGGAAAATTCCACTTTTGTCCAAGGTGGCTCAGTGCCTTATTAGGAACTTTCAGTAAGGACAGATTTAGAAACTAATTTAGGGCTCGTTTAAATATTTTCTAAAAATAATCACTTGTCTATCACCTTTCACTCAGGAATTTTCTAATGGATCCCTGATCTGAAACCTGCAGACCCATTTTACGGTTTGGATGAGCTGAGTGTTGAGATGAGGGCAGGGGAGTTGGCCACAGGGTGCTGGGAAGGATGAAACCCCAGCCAGGGGGTGGTGGGGGTCCCCTGGAACCAAGGCCTGTGGCTCTGGGTGGGGGCTGATCCAGCAGAATTTTCTGATGGGTGTTTTGTCCAGACTTTTCCCAGATTTTTGGTCTCCAGGCAGCATTTTGGGGAGCAAGTCTGGCTGCCATCAGAAGGGGTGCACAGCATGGGAGTGACACTGCAAACAGTGTTGATTTTCACCTCCTGAATGATTCCCAGTGCCCCTTCTGGGGTGTGAAATCCCTCTCTGCTGTCTCCTTTACTTTCCCCCATCTCTGCCTGGGGAGAGTTTTCCCCAGGTCACACTGGGCTGGCTCCTGAGTTGGGGATCTGGCACAGGTGGAACAGGTGCTGAGGCTGCTCTGCCTTTGTCTTTAGCCCTCTTGAAAACAGCTTTTTAAAGTGTTACCCTTTAAAGTTGGTGTTCTGGCCAATTTGTTTGGGAGATCACAGTATCATTTTTAGCTGGAACTTGAGGAAAAGTGAGAATTCCCATTTTTTCGAGGGAATATTTGACCCAGGAGCTGTCAGTCCCTTCCCTTCACCAAGAAGGGCAGCGTGCTTTGGAGTCAGCAGAGCTGATCACTGTGGCTGTGCCCTCTTGGACAGAATCCATTGTGTTATTTCTGTTTTTCCTGCTTTTATTGGCTTTCTGAGTTTTCCCTGCTCAGCCCCTTCCCCTGGGGCACGGGCTGCCTGTGTTTGTGTGGTGCCTCTCCCTGCAGGGTCTTGGCCGCTGCAGGCAGTGCTCCAAAACAGGATTAATATTAACATTAATATTAATATCCATTGATTGGCTGGCTGTGCTGCCCAGCTCGAGTTGCTCTGTCTATTGTGCCTGAGAACAGAGCTCTGTCAGCACCTTGATCTCTGCCGTGATGGATTGGGGTTTGTGCATTACTGCTGTTGCCAGCTGCTTTTATTCATGGCCTTTGAAAAGACCTAATAATGTGTTTGGAAATATTTCCTAACACGGGTCATATATTAAACCCCAAGTACCTTAATTATGCTTTGGAAGAGCTACAGCCCATCCCTAATAGAAACACCGTGCTGCGTTTGCAGGTCGTGAAATTCGGGTGCAAAGGAGCCATAATGTACTGCAAGCACAGGGAGCTGGAGGTTCTGGCTGAAAACAAAACCATAAATGCAGCAGCCCAATTACAGGTGGAGCAGCACGGGAGGGTGCAGGATGGATTTGGGCTGCTCTGCCATCCCTCAGGGAAATGGGGCTCGTGCAGCTGCTCCGAAAGGCTCCGTGCCTCTGCAAGGAGAAAGTGATTGTTTGAAGAGGTATTTGGGGCTGTTTGACGTTTGAAGGATTAGATTAGTTCAGATTACACTGTAACCAGATATTTTTTTGTGTCTATGTGTTAGTCTTAACATCTCCAAGTCCCATTATCAGACTACGGAGTCTTTGGTGTGGGATGGAAATAGCAAAGCCTGTGCTCTGAGTTGTGGCTGGAGCAGGGGGACGTGCTGGGAGAAGAAAAGGATTTCAGACTTGTTCCAAATATTCATAGCAATAACTATTTTTTAAAAATAGCTGTGTCTGAGCAGCTTCCCAGCTGTGCCCAAAGCAGCTTAGGGAGGTGACGGGGTCACTGCGGCACAGGTGAACTGGGGTTGGGATCTGGGATTCACTCACACAGGGCATGGCTGGCCCTGGACACAGCAAATACGGGATATCTTGATGAGCTCAAAAATATTTAATGGCTCCAGGAAGAGGCTTCAGAAGGAGGAGCTGCCCCAAACCCCAGGACTGCACGTGGCCTCAGCCTCCTCCTGTTCCCTGGCACCTGTGTGGTGCCAGGCAATGCACAGCATTCCAAGGGGCAGAGAGAACGCTGGGAGACGTCAAGAATCCATTATTTAAAAAGGGACATGGGAGTTAAAAGCATTAGACATTGAGTCAGCCCCGAAAATTTGGGCGTAAGGAAATCAGCCTCCACCAGCTGCCAGCTAATGGGTACCCGTGGGTGCAGACAGACACAGGCTCCAACTGCACTGAGTTCCTGCTCTCTGAGTGTTTCTGGGGGTTTCCATTGCCTGGCAGTTTGTGGGTTTGGGCAATAAACCCGTCCCTGAGCAGGGCTGGGACTCTGCCTTCTGTTCTTTGCTTGAAGTCCAAACTTTGCAGCGCCTCTGGGAAACAAAGAGGCAGCTGATGAGTTCATGTTAAATTATTAAACATTTAAACTGTCCTAGTGTAGTGAAAGGGTACTGGACTGAGCTGGGGTTCCCTCCACAGACCATTCCTGCTCTGGTGCTGCCTTGGCTTTGGGATAAGGATTTTTGTAACTGAGCCAGTCATCCTGCTAAGGAGAGATTTTTAACTTTGTGCCTATGGAGCAATTAATTCAAGATAGTATTAAAAAACCCCCTCTTTAACACCTTCTTTGATAGCATAACTCAGTTGAAGCCCTGGGTGTTTCACAGGGTTGTCACCCCGTGGATACATCACTGTGTCACCCTGTCAGGGTGGGGGCTGGAGTTGCTGGGACAGAGCAGTGAGGAGGGAGGAGAGGATGATGCTGAGCCCTTTTTGTCCCACATGCAGTGAAAACAAACCTTGCAGAGCACTTTGCAGTCCCTGCTGAGGGGCTGCACTGATCTCTGGCTTGGCTTTCACAAATCACTTGTGGGATGCAGCTCCTCCCATCCTGGTTCCCTGCTGCTCCCAAATTTACCTCTTGTTTGTATGAGAGGAGTTCAGGCAGCGCATCCACCGCATTCCCACCTTTCCCTTTGGGATGTTAAAGCTGTCAGTCACTGCTCCTCCTCCCCCCAGCCACCAGCCACTGGCACCAGCACTGTGGCCGTGTTTTCCCTTCTCTCCCTCTCCCCACCCTCCGGGGTTTATTCCTTTCCCATTCATTTGTGGCTTGGTTTGAACCTTGTAATTATTGTAACACACATTTAATGTGTTCAGCCAGCACAGTGAGTTACCTGTGTGCAACCCCGAGGAGGGAGTTCCAGGGGCTGGAAATAGAGAAGTTTTACTTTGGGCAAACCCGTTAGCTGGTGTCCCATTGGCTGGGAGGATTTGTGTTTTCCACAGACAGAGCAGAAGCAGCATTTTGAGTGGTTTGGAAGGGCTGGAGAATCATTTCAGGGCTGGTTTGGAATGGCTGGAGAAGCACCTGAAGTATTTGACTTGAGCAGAGTCTCCTCCAGAGCTGCCATTAATCAGCAGCCCCTGGAAGGTTGAGTAGGTTTGAGTTGAGAAGGCTGGCAGAGGTTGGAATGGATCGAGTAACGCTGGCAGAGGTTTCAATGCTTTGAGTAACGTTGGCTCTGTGGCTCCGCTGGTTTCCAGCAGCCTGCTTTTAGAAGCGTAAAAAAGAGATTTTATTTTAATCTACTCAAATCTCTTTCTAAATTTTTTGTTTGTTCTTTCTGATAACACTTAAACCCTTTGAGATCTGACCTCGCAGGGCTGCTTTGGGCATTTTTGCAGCAGTATTAGTGCTGCTTACCTAAAATTACAGAGAAGAGCTCAGCATCTTCCATGTGTGCTGCTGCAGTGAGTGACCCTCAGAATCCTTTTGTGGGCAGCCAAAATCAGAGCAGTTGTCTCTGATCTCTAAACCATTTTCCTTCTGTGTAGTAAAACTTACCTCAAGGGCCCTGTGGGTTGACATTCTCCAGTGCTGCAGAAAATTTCTTGAGGTGTTTTTCCCATTCCTTCCTGAAAACAGGGAATATCAAGCACTTCTAAGCCAGTCAGGCAACACTGTCCACGTTCTTGTCTGGTCAGAATTTCAATTTCCCTTGGATATTCCTTATGGATAACTCATAATGCCTTCTCTTCCCTCTCTCCCCTCCCTGCAGGCAAGCCTGGGACCTTGCTGTTGACATTTGCCTTTCCCAGTTACCCACCATTATCGAGGAGGGAACTGCCTTCAGGGTAAGCTGGGGAGCCCCCCAACACCTGGGCTGGGTTTCATCCATTCCCTCCCAGCCTGGCTCAGCTCATCACTGCTGCTGCTGCAGGTTAAGGGTTTGTGGTTTTGGGGAACTGGGAATGTCTGGCACAGGCTG
This sequence comes from Rhipidura dahli, assembly GCA_013399225.1. Classification (NCBI taxonomy): domain Eukaryota; kingdom Metazoa; phylum Chordata; class Aves; order Passeriformes; family Rhipiduridae; genus Rhipidura; species Rhipidura dahli. The sequence goes on from VXAC01008563.1 coordinate 133,901, forward strand.
CCTGGAGAAGCTGTGGCTGCCCCATCCCTGGCAGTCGGACACTGGGAACAGCCTGGGACAGTGGGAGGTGTCCCTGCCCCTGGCAGGGGTGGCTCTGGGTGGGTTTTGAGGTCCCTCCAAACCAACCCATTGCAGAATTCTGTGATTCTCCCTTAGAGGGACAGACAGAAATGAAGTTCAAACTCTTCCCTGCTGCATGATCCAGTCCCAACATGGGGCTGAGCTGCCAGGGAGAGCAGTGCCTCACACCTGACCCAGAACATTCCACAGCCTCAAACTTGGCCGGGTGTTGTTACCTGAAAGGTCCCAACATGCAGCACCATTTCCAAACTAAAGGCCTAAATGTGAAAATTATCTCTTTATTATTTCTTTTATGAAATAGAGTTTGAGGGTATGTCCAGAGAGTTCTCTTAAGTTCAGTGTCACTAACAGGAGTCACTGGGATTTTTTTCCTGCTTTATTTAATCTCAGAGAGCAGAAAAGTAAAAATTTTAAATATTTAGCTTAAATTCCTTTACTGAGAGTAGATTTTTCTTGATACTCCTTTGATATTTCATGAAGTGAAACCTTTAAATAACAATTATTGTACAAGCTCAGGTCCCTGTCCCACCCCAATGTCTCTCTAATTTTCAGTAACATTTTTGCAGTTTATTTATATTACCAAACTTCCAAAGGTTTTCTGGCTGTAATTGCAGGTTGTCTCCAAAGCCCTGAGTGCAGGAGGAGAACTGTGGGCTCCTGCCAGGCTGGGGGTTGATCAGGATGCCCTGAGGCCTTTATCCTCCCACCCCTTGCCTCACTCTGTGCTCTGGCTTAGAACGTAAAAAATACATTTTTTCTTCTCCTGGCTTACATTCATTTTTGCTTTCAGTCTCTAACAATATCATTGGAGGCTTTTTTATTAGTGTTAACCCTCAACTGGGCATTCTCTGTCAAGTGAGCTGAAATTCAGGAGATTTCTGAGTGTTTTGGGGTGGGCAGAGGCACAGGCTTGCTGGGGACCAGACAGGAGGTCAGCAAAGACGAGTGGTCATTCTCAGCTGGAGATCGATTCAGGGTGGGCTGGGAACAATTTACCAGCTGCTTTTCCAGCCTGACAAATGTGGTTTATTGTGTGTTTTGGCTGGGATGGAGGCAGGTTGAGCCACCAGCCTGCAGCTGGGGCTGGGAGCCGCAGCACAGCCGGGTTCCAGCCTGGTTGGAGGTTGGTGGTGCTGGCCAGGGAGCAGGGCAGGGGAGCGGGGAGGAGGGAAGGGGACAGTCCCTGTGGCCACTGCCAGCCTGTTCCTCCCTGCCTGGCAGGGCTGGCAACAGCCAGGAGGGGCACAGGGAGCTGCTGGGGGCTGGCAGGGCAGCCCACCCTGGCTGCAGCCCTGGTTTGTGTGTCAGCAGCACATCACAAACCACTCCGGGGCACTCCCGGGCTGTTCTTGCCTGCTCAGACCTGGAACATACAATAACCCGGTGGAGAAGGGCCTGGGGGCTCCCAATGCTCATCCAGGGATGGGTTTGGATTGGTTTTCTCTCCCTCCTCCACCTCTTCCCTCCCTCCTTCCCCGTTGATTTCTGTTTCTCTGTGGATTCCTACCTGGAAGCTGCTGTGTGCTTTGGTCAGGGCATTCTCACCCTGAGCCTGTAGCACATCCTCAGAGCGATGGGTGACGTGGGGAATTTATTTTCATTGCTCTTGGGCTGTGGCTCTGGCCTGGGCAGAGGCAGCTCTGAGTGCTGCTGTGGGAGCAGAACAGCCTCTGCAGAGCAGAGAAATCCTCTGCTGCTCCCTCTGCTGCTCCTGGGGACAGGGCAGCCACCCTTCCCTCACACCTTCCATGGTCACTCTTTCCTTCTTTTTCTCCAAACTCATTTCAAGGGACACGTGTCTGCTCAGTCTTTGGGATGTTTTTACAGCATTTATAGCAAACATGCACCAGTTACAAACCACGCCTTTAGGAAACAACGAAGCCCATAGATGTCTAAACTCTTGGCTTCACTCCTTGGTGTTTAACCCGTGCCTGCATCTCCCCTCTGCTCCCCCAGCACAGCCCCTTCTTCGCCGAGCAGCTCACGGCCTTCCAGGTGTGGCTGACCATGGGCGTGGAGAACCGCAACCCCCCGGAGCAGCTGCCCATCGTGCTGCAGGTGAGTCCTGGGTGTCCCTGCCCGTGCCAGGGGTGTCCCTGCCCGTGCCAGGGGTGTCCCTGCCCATGCCAGGGGTGTCCCTGTCTCTCCCCTGCCCGCTCAGCCTCGAGCTGCCAGCCCAAAGGCCTTCGGGAACATAAATTCCGTGGGCTTCTCCAGGGTGAATGAGAGCTGGTTGTGTGTTCACCAGACCCATGGGGATGAAGCCAAAGTGCTTTTCCTGCCCTGTTTCCTGCCTCTGGTTGAGCCAAGCCCCTGCTCTGGTCCATGTCCGGCTCTGCTGCCTCGGGAGTTGCCTCCTCTCAGAGATCTCTCAGAGCAGCACATCCTCCTTGTCTCTCTGGCATCTCCTCTGTATCCCAGCTCTGTCAAGCAGAGACTTTTATCTTCCCTATTTTCAGAAGGTGGAAGTTACTGCAGCCTAAATCGTGTGGAAATGGCTCCTTCATCCTCCTGGTGCAGCCTGGGGAGGGTTCCCTGTAATGTGGGGCTGAAGCTGTGCTGCAGGAGCACAGAAACAGCTCTGCAGAGCGTGCCTGGGGAATGTGGGGACCTGTGGGCACTGACAGAGGGCACGTGGGAAAGGAGGGGTCACTGCAGGGAAAGCAGAACGTGGTGTTTCAGCCCATGGTTGGTGGCAGGGCTGGGACTGCAGCTGGCATCTGTCAGCCTGCTCTGGCCTCCCCTCCCCTGGAGTTTGGGCTGACAGAAATACAAACCCTGGCCCAGGTAGCTGTGGGCTCTGCTCTACCAGCAGCACAGTTCAAAGCCTTTCCTTCAAAGGAATGTGGGCCCAGTCCCTTTTACAGGGATCTGTGAGGAGACCCCCCTTCCCTGTCAGCTGGGTCTGTGACTGACAGCACCATCCATCTCTGCAAGACCAAATTTTAATTTCCTGAGTCTCCCAGGCCTTGAGAGATGAGGTGGATAAGCAGATGTGTGGTTTGTCTCTGTCACTGCGATGGAGGCGGGCAGGATTTTGCTCCAGCTCCAACTTTGCTGCTTTCCAATGGATTGTTTGGCACCAGCAGGCTCTGCAGGAGCGTGACTGCAGTGGAACTGAGAGGTCACCTGGCAGAGGAACCTGTGTGTTCCTGCCTGGAGCAAAACCGAGCTGGGACAGCGTAATTGTTGTTATAATTATAGCATATTAATTGTACAGTGGAATAGGATTGGTTGGTAACAGGTCTGAGGATGTTTAGAATCCAAGCCCAGCTGATCCAGGCCAGGAGGGGAGGGAGTTTCAGACCCGTTTTGGGTGTCCTTTGCTTTGACCCCATGGGAGTGCTCAGACCCCAGGGAGAGAGGCCATCAGGGGCAGGCAGCACACACAGCCTGGCCAGCCCCATCCCTGGGGAGATCCCCTCTCTGTGGGGCTCGTGGAGATCGCTGCAGCCCCTGGCTTCATCCTGCCTTTGTGAGGAGCTGCCTGCTAAAATAGGGACTGTTGCCTGTAAACGATGCCCCTGTGTCCTGCTTTGTCCCTCATTTGTGGGTGTGGATGAAATGAAATGAAATGAACTCCCAGTTTTCCACCTGGGAATCGCGCGGAGCAGCGCAGGGCTGAGCACGTGGGGCAGCACACGAGAGCTTCCCTGGTCCCCCCAGAGGGCTGTGGGCTGTGCACTGACCCCCCAGCCCCAGGCAGGGCTCTGCAGTGGGTGTCAGCTCCCACAGGGGCTCAGGTTATTGTGCAGATCCTCTGGGGAGGTGGGAAGGGGAGACCCTGCGGGACCGAGGGCTTTGTCTGGGCTGGACAGTGACAAAGGCAGCTTTTTGAGTCAGACCCAGATTGCTCTGGGGGAATGTCCTGTGGGATGGCAGCAGTGTGGAGCTGGGGTTTGTATCTTCACCCAGGCAGCCTTTTCAGTTGGTTCCATTTCTTGACAGAGGTTGGAGTTCCTTGGTTCCTCTGCAGGTCAGAGGGTCCCAGCTGTGCCACATCTGTGCCTCCTGCCCCTGCCAGCTCCTGCTACTGTCCTAGCCTCACCTGCCCTGCTCTCTGCTCCTGCTTTAATCCCAAACAGCTGCCCCTGTTATTCCTGGGCTGGTTTATGGAATAGGCTGGTGCCAACTAGGACAGGATGACCAAAACCCTTTCTCGTATGACCTGTCCTGAGATCCGAGCTCTGCTGTGCAGAGGGAAAGCACAGGAGCACTCAGCACATCCCCCTGCTTTCTTCTGGACCTTTCCTGCAGTAAAAGATACACCTCAGTATCCAGTACCAGTCATCCAGAGTGTGAGATGGGAGCCAAGTAATTTAGTTATTCTTCAGTACTAAACATGAAAAATAATCTAATTTCAATATGCAGCATGCAAAAACACTGAGAAGGGGATGGAGTTGGGGAGGTAAATCAAGGAGTCTCTTTCCCTGAAATCCGTGCTGAAGGATGTTCCTCAATTTAAACTGAGGATTAAACGTTGCATTCCAATATCTTACATCTGTTAAAGAGATTAAGAACTGCAAGTCTATCTGTTAATATTTCACACCAGGGTAGGTATAAGCCAGTAAAGCACCACCTCATTAGCGTTGTCAGACTCCATTTTAATGAGATTTTTATTAACGACCAACATGACCTTTTGCTCCCTCTTAAGTCTCTGGTATTGATTTGCCAAGGAAAGCAAAGCTTCTCCTTGTGCTGCTTGGGAGCAGTGGGAGCCTGGGCTCCTGCTGCCCTTTGGGTGCTGCTGCAGGGACCAGCACGAGCTTGGCTGGGAAAGGCAGTTGGAATCCTTAGGGAACACTCCCCTGGTGTCAGGAAAGGCAGTGGGAATCCTTAGGGAACACTTCCCCCGTGTCCAGAGCAGCTCCACAAAGGAGCATTCCCGGGCTGTGCCCCCTGGCTGGCAGAGCCCTGACAGTCAGGGTTGGTCCGTGTCCCTTCCCTGTGCCCTGCAGAGCCTGGGATGTGTTTTCCCTGGACAGTGACCCCCATCCCTCTGCCCTGCAGGTGCTGCTGAGCCAGGTGCACCGGCTGCGAGCGCTGGACCTGCTGGGGAGGTTCCTGGACCTGGGGCCCTGGGCTGTCAGTTTGGTGAGTGGGAGATGCTGTGTGCCTCTGCTGCAGGGGTGATGGATGCTGCTGGTGATCCTGGGGAGGGAGGTGGGGAGGATGATCCACAGAGCTGACAGATGACCAGGTCTGTGTGGGAAGTGGAGCGAGTGTCCCTACAGGAACAGGGGTTTGTGTTAATCAGACTCATTCCCGTGTTCGTTTCCAGTTCAGCAAGAGGAGTTCCTTGGGAACAGTTTAGTGTAAAATAATGGAAGGGACAAACCAGGAGGAAGTATCTGGGGCAAGTAAGAAGGTTTGTCATATAAAACAAATAGCCAAAAATGCATATACATTTATTATGTGTTCTTTCAGCTTACTGGCTGCATCATTTTCTCCTGCTTTATCTGTTTGGTGTCTGGATTTTACAAGCTCTTCAGAGCAGGCAGCAGCTGCATTCTGTAGTTTGGAAAGTGGCAGCACAGTGTGGAGCATAAATAAGAATTAAGCAGAGGAGCAGTTTGAAGCACTCCTGTAAATGGAGCTGTTTGTTGATAAAAGTGATGAAGGCAAAGCATCAGCTGGTCGTGGAGCAGCTCAGTGATGGGGCTTTTTGGTGGTTTGCCTCACCTCCCTCCTGGAGTTAATTTCCAGTGGGGAGGCTGGAATTCCTGAACTCTGTGACGTGTTTAGCTGGGAGAGCCAACGGCCCCAGTGGAGGGAAGTGAGGACATGGAGCATAAAACAGCCCAGGCTGTGAGGAGAGAAAGCTGGTGCTGGATTAACTCAGAGTCTCCATGGCCCACACGAGTCTGAAAATACCTGGTGACACTCGAGACCAGAATGAGCAAGAGACAAACTCACAGAGATCCCCTCTTTACTGGAAACGGGTGAAATGATTTGCTCCCAGATGTCTCAGCTGTGTCTGTGAAGATGCTGCACCCTGGGTGCTGCTGGGAGGCTGAGCTGCTGGGGGTTGCTCACAGGGTTTTGCTCACAGGGTTCTGCTCACAGGGTTTTGCTCAGGGCAGGGTTTCACTGACAGGGCTTTGCTCTCTGCCCCCCAGGCCCTCTCTGTTGGCATTTTTCCCTATGTGCTGAAGCTCCTCCAGAGCTCAGCCCGTGAGCTGAGACCTCTCCTTGTCTTCATCTGGGCCAAGATCCTGGCAGTGGACAGTGTGAGTATTCCTGCCCCTCAGCAGTGTGCTGCCTCAGCCAGGCCTCTGCCTGCTGGGGTTTCAAACAAATAATTAAGCTGGTAAGTAATTGCAGATAAATTTGTAGAGTCGTATCTCTGACTCAGTGGTTCGTGGGTGCAATTAGCTGAGCACTATAAAATTATTAGGAGAGGTGCACACATTAATTCAGGCACAATTGCAAGTCCACGTGGGATGTCTGAACTGCTGTGGATGTTGGATGTCTCCTCTTTGGGGGTTATTTTTGTACTTCTCCTCCATTTCACGATGGAGAATAGCACTGAATTTGGGAAGTTTTTCCTGCTGTTGATCCAGCATTGTCAGGTTTAGTTTTATAACAATATTTTCATTAACATCCTAAGATGATTTGGGAAAGCAAAGAAAATGAAAACAATTCATCTTGGAGCACTCCTGGCACAGCTCCTCTGTGGTGCCTCAGCCCCAGGTGTGTGTCAGGGGCTCAGGTGTGATTCCCCTGGGGTGTTGTGCCCCCCTGCCCTTCACACATTCCCTCCCCTGCTCTGGCATTGCCTCACCTGTTTGCAGGCTCTGCTTTACAGCAAAACACACAAAAATACGCTTAAATAGTGGATTTGGGTTTCTTTGTGCTGTTCCACTCACTCGTGGGAAGGGGGGAAGGGGCAGCTTCCACAGGGAAGTGCCGTGGACACTGCTCAGGGAGAGCACAGGCAGCAGCTCCTTGCTAACAGAATATTTTCTGTAGCTTCTGAACTTGCCCACCAAGCCTGCAGCCTGATTTGATTCATGCTGTGTTACTGTTCACAGTGGAGCTGCTTATCCCATGAGGAGGAAGAGGAGGTGCTGGGTTCCCTCGTTGTTCCCAGGGTTCAGCTCTGGCTTTGTGGCCCCAGGGCTGGGCAGCAGAGGCAGCACAGAGTGTGCAGCTGGGCAGCCTCCCCGCTGCTGCTGCCCCAGTGCCTGCAGGGGCTCTGTGTGAGGAGCAGGAGTGCTGAAGGCACAGGGATGGGGAGCCTGGAGCCTGCAGGGGCTCAGGAGCCGGGGAAGCCTCTCGTAGCTGCAGCCTGGCAGCAATCCAGGCCCTCTGCTCCTGGGTCTGCCAAAACCAGCAGCTTCACTCTCTTCAGCACTAAAATATTCTCTTGCATCTCTGCCTTGCCATCCCCTCCCCTTTCAGCAATTAGTTGCCTCCTTCACCTTCTCCTCCTGATGAAAAATGCATGATCCTGCCTCTGGCAGAGCCGTGTCACAGGCAGCTGCTGCCAAGGCAGGGTTTCCTCCCTTCCATTTTCACTTTCTCCGTGTGTATCCTCTCGGAGTGACCCCAGAAGATCAGCCTGGAGCCTGAGCTGTGTGTCAGCAGAGCCCTGTGCTCTCCTCTGAGCCTGGCCCAGGAACTGCCCTGTGCTCCCCAGGGGCTGTCCTGCAGTCTGGGCTGGCTGTACTGGGGGATATAAATGTTTCTGTGAGATAAATGGGGAGGTTTCATGTGGCACAGAGATGGCTCCTTTGACTCTTCCCCACAGCAGGAGCTCCCATTTCCAGCTGCTGTTTGGGGCTCTGTGGGGCTGGCAGAGGCTTCCCTGCTCCATCCCTGTGGGGCTCTTTTGGTGGCAGCCCCCAGGAGGGGTTTGAGCTTTATTTGGCTTTCCAAGTGAAAACAAGATTGGAGAAAAATGGTTGAGAAAGAAACATTTATACATCACTGGAGGAACAAATGTGTGTGTTGTGGTTCTCACTGTGCTTCTGTTGGTCTCTTTTTCAGTCGTGCCAGGCTGACCTGGTGAAGGACAATGGACACAAGTATTTCCTCTCGGTCCTGGCAGATCCTTACATGCCAGTAAGGACAAGTCACAATTATTCAACTCTTTAGCATTTGCTTCCCTTGTTTCAGCTGATGTGCTGCTGTTCTGGTGCCACATGAGGCTGCCTCCCCCTCCAGTGGCACCCAGTGCTGTACTGGGAGAGTCACCACCCAAAGCTTTCCAAACTCACCTGGAGTTCTGCAGCAGAGTCCCAGTGAGGGTGGGAGTTGGGGCCTCCAGGGTGGCTTCAGGAGCAGGGAATTGTCCCACAGCTTTGGCAATTCCCTCTGCAGCAGCTGGGGTCCCATAAGGGCTGCAGGGGAGTCTCCCCAGAGCAGGGCCAGGCTGGTTGGGAGGATCCTGTGGAAGTGTCTGGGGTGTAACAGGGCTGATGCCAGGAAGGGGAAAAGAAAGCTGGAATTTTCTCCTTCTCTAAAGCTGCAGCCAGGATGATGCCATGGGTCAGGGTGGGCTGTGGCTGCTCCCTGCCCTGCTCTCCAGGGAGCCCTTGGTCTGTGTTGTTTGCAGGCTGAGCACAGGACCATGACAGCGTTCATCCTGGCTGTGATTGTCAACAACTACAACACTGGGCAGGTGAGTGCCAGCAGCCTCTGCCCTTCATCCTCTGCCACCTCTCTCTGCCTTGTGCCTTTGCTTTCATAAAGTGTCCTGGCTTGCATTAAAGCCCAAACCTGAACTTGGAAACAGAACTGGGACGTTGGTTTTTGTTATTTCCATGTGGATTAACAGAAGAATTGGCCTGGAGATGTGACAAAGCCATTCTGTACCCAGCACCTGGCAGTGGGGACAAGGACAGGAGTCCCTCCCCAGCCTCTGGCACATTGGGAAGGAAAGAGTTCCTGGTCCCAGCCTGATGGCTAGGAACGGTCTGTGGAATGAGCCATAAACCTTGGGGCTCTGACAGGTGCAAGGAATGTTTCCAAAGAGGAAAAACCAAACTTTATGCATTACAAAAAGCATTTTAATGCTCAACTGCTTAATCAACTCTAGCTGCCTTTCCCTTCCTGCTGCTGATATTCTGTAACAAAATCAGTCTGGAGCCACTGAACGATTATTTTCCCTTGGCTTCCTGATTCCTTCAGAAAGAGTCTCCTCCTGTGGGGATGAGGTGGGGAGCTGCCATCCCAAACAAAAGCTTGGTTTGTGTTGCAGGAAGCCTGCCTGCAAGGGAACCTGATAGCAATCTGCCTGGAGCAGCTGAATGACCCCCACCCGCTCCTGAGGCAGTGGGTGGCCATTTGCCTGGGCAGGATCTGGCAGAACTTCGACTCAGCCAGGTGGTGTGGAGTGAGAGACAGCGCCCACGAGAAGCTCTACAGCCTCCTCTCGGATCCAATCCCAGAGGTAAAAATCCAGCTCTTCCAGTGAATGTCCCTTGAAGTGGCTGAAGGACACGAGTTCCTACAAAGCAGGGCCTTCCAGAGCTTTGTGTCTGTGGCTGGCTCAGAGAAGGATCTTGCTGCTTTTTCTTCAAGGTGATGCAAATCAAACAAGCCCTACAAGAGGAGCTTCCAAAGAAATGCAGAGGGAGTTCACAGAGCCCCAGACCCCTGGGATCTGGGCACTGCAGTTAGGAAATGCCACGGTTTTTGCTTCCTTGCATATCAGAAGTTTTTAAAAATGTGGTCCCAAAACTCACTGTGTGTTGCAAAAAACCCTCTAGTCTTTCTGCCTGAGTGTGAAAACTCTTCTTCCCCTGCTCATGGTGAAAATGCTTCTTTAATTGGCTGTGTGTTACCTTTGTGACACTCCCAGGAGAGGAGGGACTGTGCTGGGCCTGGCAGTGACTGAGGGAGTCCCTCGGACCTGGCACACACACCTGGGAGAAGGGAGCTGAGATAAACAGCTCTGATAACGTGCAGAGATTAGAGATGAGATTCCCCTCCACATCCAGTCTCTGTCCTGCATCCTCCTCCTCTTGTCCCAGACCCCCTTCTCCCCACTTTGTGAGCAATGTTTCTGCAGAGCTGGTGTGGCTTTCCAAAGTCTTCCCTGATTTTTCCCCTTTTTTCCATCATCTGCCTTCTTATGAGCCGGTACCTGAAGGCTGCACTCAGCACTCCTGTAGGAGATCCACATCCCAACAGGAGCTGTGTGTACCTTATTCCTGGTAATTAATATTCAAAGCAACACCAACTGGAAGAGTCACCCATGGGAAGGTCACTGAGTGTTCTGGGAAATTAAACACACCCTTCATCTGTGAATGCTTCAGACTCGGTTTGCTGGGGTTGTTGCTCCTGACACAGGAGCTCAGGCTCCCAGAGCTCCCATTTGTGGGGATGAATGGAATCCCCTGGCAGCAGGAGGGAGCACCCAGGGCTCTTTGTGTCCCCAGGTTCGCTGTGCAGCAGTCTTTGCTCTGGGCACCTTTGTGGGCAACTCAGCGGAGCGCACGGACCACTCGACCACCATCGACCACAACGTGGCCATGATGCTGGCCCAGCTCATCAACGACGGCAGCCCCATGGTCCGCAAGGTGAGGGCTGGGGGGCTGCTCCTGCTCTGGCTGTGCAGAGGGTGGGAGCTCTGCTCAGGGAGAAGCCTTTAGAGCCCCAGGGATGGATCACAGACTGCTCCAGAGCAGCTCTCCAGCTCTGGGAGAGTTACAGTTCCTGATGCACCATCGTACATCAGTAGTACATTAAATGGTTTTTGACGTTCTGGATTGTTTTTGAGGGCTGTTCTGAAGTGTCCTCATGCTTGTGTTTACTTTGCTGGAACATCAACACCCTGGCAGTTGTCACCAGCATTGCAAAGATTCATTTCTGTTGTCTCGTTCCAGCATTTAATCAGTTTAATTCAAGAGAGAGCTGCGTGTCACACTGAATGCTCGGTGAGATTCATAAATCTCTCCCTGGGAGATCATCCCTGAGCAGAGACAGCAGCCAAAGCCAGCTCTGCCTCCTGTCTGCTGTTCCAGGGGCCGGGCAGGAGGTGCGGGGCTGGGCAGAGCCAGGAGGGTCCGGCTGTGCCCCGGGGGGCTGAGCCCCCCCAGCCCTGGCACAGCCCCTGCTCTGAGGGAGCCACCCACGTCCTGGGGGCTGGGGCCAGGCCAGGGCTGTCTGTGGCACTGCATCAGCCTGACAGCGTTGGGCAGAACCAGCCACAGCACCCCAGGAGGGTTTGGGTTGGAAGGGACCTCAAAGCTCATCTTTAAGGAACAGGAACATCTCCCACCAGAGCAGGCTGCTCCAAAGTGGGGGGAAGCCTGTCCAGGTAGAAAAGGCTTGTGAAGAATTAAGTGTGAGACAGAGTCCTCTGGCTTTCTGCAGAATTAAAAGAGAATTATCACCCTGGGTGCCCTCCCAGTAATACCAACAATACTGGTCTGTGTTTGCCTTCATTCCCTTGCTTCTCACCTGTGTAACCTTGAGATGTTTCCTGTGCTCTTTCCCCAGGAGCTGGTGGTGGCCCTGAGTCACCTGGTGGTTCAGTACGAGAGCAATTTCTGCACTGTGGCCTTGCAGTTCATAGAAGAGGAGAAGAATTACCCTCTCCCTTCCCCAGCTGCTCCAGGTGGGGGCTTGGCTTTGGGTGGGCAAAGACGTAGGGCCTGAAAGCACTTGGGAATTATTTTAGGAATTTTCCCAACACAGTGAGCTTCTTGCTGGTGGGGATTTATCAAAGAGTCCTGTTGTGACACGGTGAGTGACAGGGTGGGGAGATGTGGTGTCTGTTCAGCCCTGTGAGGTGTTGCACAGGATGAAATCGATCCTCCACTGAGTCTCCATGTAAGTCATGACTGTAGCTCACCAGGAACCTCCTGCCCCATTCAAAAAGTTCCCTTCAGCTCAAGGCTGAAGGACATTGGTCAAAGCAGCACACACACAGGCTTATTTTCTTTTTCCCCTCTTAAATCACACCTGAACATTCAGTTGGGTCACGCTGACCTGGTGAGAGCTCCAAACCAGCCCTGCTGCTGTGAGAGCCAGACAGGGAAGGGAAGAACTCTGTGCTCTGAGCCCTATCCCTTTTGTTGTGTCTGTGGCTTCATGTGAGGAATGAGATGTCCTGGTGGAGTTGTCACTAACCTCACCTTTTCTTCAGATTTAAACTGCAGTGCAAATCCTGAAGGATAGCAGGGCTGTTGCAGAATCTTGGAGACAAGACCGTGTGCTGTCTCTGCACTGAGTGGTTTAGTCTCCCTGTCCCCTGAATAACTGAATCATATTGGAACATGAGCTCCTCCCCATTTGCTGCAGGAAATAAACACTGTGTGCAGTTCATACAGTGCTTCTCCTTATCCAAAAGAACCCTGGAGCAGGATGCTCTGGAAGCATTGGCCCCTTACCACCACAGTGCTGCCACTGCAGGGGAACAGAGCAGCTCTTCTGAGGCTGTGGGACTGTGTGTGCTCAGGGAGAAATATGACTTGAAATCAGGCCTGAAATTTGGTCAGGAAACCAGAATTTTCATAGCTCCTGATGATGAGGAAATCCAGGGGGAGTCTGATGAGCAGCAGCAGAGAGGAGCCAGCCAACGCTGCCTCAGACTGTCCTGGCACGGGGGCTGGGCAGTGGCCCAGCACCACCTGCAGAGAAGAGTCACCAGAGCCCCTGGGAGGCACTGGCAGGGCTGAGCTCACCTGGCCTTGTTGGATGTCCCAAACTCCCAGCCTGGACAGCACAGACACAGGGTCCACGCCGGATCCGCTGCTGTACCTTGTTCCCTTGTAGCCTGACAGAATTACAAACTCTGTTCCATTGTTGGTGGTGTTCTGGTTACTTTTTTTTTCCTGGGGAATAACCCCGGTGCCGTGGCTGGGTTTGGTTTCAGCCAGAATTGCTCCTTTTGCCTGACAGAGGGCGGGAGCCTGACCCCGGTGCGGGACGGGCCCTGCACGCCGCGGCTGCGCTCCGTCAGCTCCTACGGGAACATCCGCGCCGTCACCACGGCCAGGAACCTCAACAAGTCCCTGCAGAACCTCAGCCTCAACGAGGAGCGTAAGAGACACTTCCCTATGCTTCCGTTTGCCATGCCCCCCGTGCACGTGCAGGGCAGCACAGGCTGGAACTGGCACTTGAGCCCAAATTATGCAGCTCCAAGGGCTTGGATGAGGAGCCCCCTCAGAATGAGTTGCAATTTTCTGGTCCTTGGTATCGATTTCTCTGAGTGTTTGGGGATCGAAGATGTGCCTTCCAGCTTCCAAGCATAAGGGGGATTTTAACTCAATCTTTTGCCTATTCTGTGGTTAATCATTCAGTATTAAAAAGGGGAATTGTGGCTTTGCCCCCGGGGTACGGGGTTTCCTTCCCTGAGCGTGGCAGGATTTAGAAAAGGGCTGTTATGTCTGGGTGAAAATTGCTCTCTGGGCAGCCCTGGCTGCAGCTGTTGCTGCTGTTTTGTCCCAGCAGCTGGAAGCTCTGTGGCGTTCTCCCCTGGGAACCTGAGCACGAGCAGCAGTGCCAGCAGCACGCTGGGCAGCCCCGAGAACGAGGAGTACATCCTGTCCTTTGAGACCATCGACAAGATGAGGCGAGTCAGCTCCTACTCCTCGCTCAACTCCCTCATAGGTGAGCTCAGCCCCTCCTGCCCTTCCCTGGGTGGAAGGTTGGGATCCTGGCTCCTGCCTGCTCTCACCCCAACACAATTTCTCTGGCTGCTGTCTGTGTGTGGCTGGGTGGCTCTGGTGGAGGGGTGGGAGTGGGAGCTGTCGGCTCCAGTTCTGAGCCTCACTACAATCCTGGTGGGAATTCAGGCACAGAAATGTGGGGTGCCACAGCAGCTTGGCTTTAAGCTACCTTTTGAACAGTCTGAGCCATTTTGGCACGACATCACAGGCACCGTGCAGGAGGACCTGGCTGTTGGAATGGCCTCCTTCCAGGGAAAGCAGCATGCACAGGGAAGTGCTGGGGGAAGTCTCTATATTTCCTCTGTAGTCAGTAAATGGGCCATGTTTTCCCAAACCAGTGCAAAGAGAGTAACTCAGGAAGGAATCACCTGGGTGACAGAACTGCCTTGACCAAAGAAACATTTTCTCTGCTCTGTTTTCTTGGAGAATTAATGGTGATTTGGCTCTCCCGAGTTGAAAGATTCAGGGATTGTAATTACAGAGCCCCTGTGGCAGTTTAAAATCATGAGTTCATTAGGAACTTGATCAGTTAATTTGCTTTTGATTATCAGTAATGACACTGGATCTTCTGAAGCATGGCAGGGATGTGAGGAAATGTCTCTCCATCTTGAGCTGGGACTTGAGTTTTCCCATTCCCACTGGTGGCTGCTTGATGGCTGCTGTGTGTCTCACAAGAGCTGTGCAGCACTGCTGGAAAAGGCTCTGGAGAGGAGCTGGAGGTGGTGAGGGGAACCTTGGAAAGAGAGAGCAGCTCTCCAAGGCCTCCCTCACTGCTGTTCCATCAAAGAGCTCAGACCCAGCTGGAAGCTCAGAGCTTAGAGAAGTGTTTAAAATTCATGACTCGCACAGAATCCCATTACCTTCCCATTTGCCTGCTGCAAGCCAGGCTTTTCTCATTCCTTCTGAAGCATCACCATCCTCCAGCCCCGGCTCCTGCTCCCCAAGGAGAGAGATGCCACCAGCCCCAGCCACTCCCACAGCTCTGCAGCCCAGGTGAACCCCATTCCTTCATGTGCTGGTGTGCCTCAGGCTGCTGCTGCTGCACAGCCAGCGAGGGGAGCTGGGGGAGCCCAGCTGGGGCAGAGATTTGTGACTGAAGGAGTGTGGTGCTCTGCTCAGTGCCTCCTGGAAGAGGAGAAGGGGCTTTGGCTCTGCAGTAACGCCTCTGCTGTGTGCCTGGGACAGCCAGAGCAGTGAAAAGGATGTCTGGGGCACGTGAGGAGACTCCCAAGTGAAGCAGGAATCTGGTCTGTAAGACGGAAGGAGAAGTTCCCAGCCACAGTCTGTGTTGTGTGCTCTGCACTCCCTAAGCTGATTCACTGATCACAGAATTCCAGAACTGTTTGGGTTGGGAGGGACCCTAAAGCCCATCCAGTGCCAGCCCTGCCATGGGCAGGGACACCTCCCGCTGTCCCAGGCTGCTCCAAGCTCCATCCAAGCTGGCCTGGGACACTGCCAGGGATCCAGGGGCAGCCACAACCTGCTGATGCTCAGGTCTTTGTTCCTCTTGGCAGTTTAGGAACTTGGCACGTGAGGGATTGTTCTGGATCAGTCTTACTGGCATTGAGGCATCATACAATGTACTTCTTCCCAAAAACTTGAGGAAAACCTTTCCATTCCTCCTTGTCCCATTTTACAAACAGTTCCTTGGCTAACTGTGGGCCAAATGTCCCCATTACTGCTCCCCAAATGCAGCAACACACGCTCTCAGCCGAGCTCTGTGTTCTCTGGCAGCTGCTCCTTGGCCAGACAGGCCAGTACCAGGAGAGACATTTATTTCTGGCCCAGTTTTCCAGCTGGCAAGAGGCAGTTTGTGGTTAGTCAACAAAGACATCATTTTGGAAGGGAAGCTGAGCATTGCTGCTTTTCCATACAGCCACTCATTAATCTTGGTGTCCTGGAAATGTTCAGTTTTAAGATAGGAAAAGGGATGGGGTTTTGTATACCTCGAGGCTGATTATTCATATCCAAACTGCACGATGAAAGCCTTTGTCCTACAGAGAGCTGCACTGGAAAGATTATCTTAAGGAGTGATCAAAG
Organism: Rhipidura dahli; assembly: GCA_013399225.1. Classification (NCBI taxonomy): domain Eukaryota; kingdom Metazoa; phylum Chordata; class Aves; order Passeriformes; family Rhipiduridae; genus Rhipidura; species Rhipidura dahli. The sequence goes on from VXAC01008563.1 coordinate 149,647, forward strand.
AAGCAGGAAAATAAATCTTGGAGCGATGAAATGCTGGGGAATAGTTGTCTTTTCCAGCAGGAGAGGCTGGGGATGGAGAGCTGTTTGCTGTTTCCCAGGATCTGCCTCAAAGTAGCAGTGAGGGAGGAGGTTGCTGCAGAGAGGACGAGGAGAGCAGAGGTGGAGGTGAACAGGGAGGTGCAGGAGACAGAGAGTGTTGGGACAGGGGAGCCTTCTGCTCTCTCAGTGTTTAAATGCCCGGGGATAATGAGAAGCCAGCAGTGTTTGTGGCTGGTAGCAGGCACAGCAGCAAGGCACAGGGATTTGGGTGGGGTTTGGAAATGGAGACTGGCTGCAGAGGCTGCTCCGAGGGGCTGTCTCCCTGTTGGTGATGCCAGCTCTGGCCCAGGGGTAGCTGCTCTGAGGAGCTTCCTTCTAACGAGCTGCTTTTGGCTTGTGTGGCAGCACGGGGAGCTCCATCTGTGCTGCTGGAATTGCCAAGGGGTTGGAAGGAGCCCCGGGAGGGGTCAGGGGTGCAGGGACTGAGCTGTGCCTGCCAGGACCATGCTGCCCACCTAGCAGAGCTCAGGGAGCTGTGGGGATTTCGGGTGTCCCCTTCACCCGGGGTCCCTCCTGGGAAGAGGGGGATTTGTGGGATGCAAATTTATGGAGCAGGTGTGGTTGGCACTGATGGGAAGCAGATCCTCGAGTCCTTGGGGCTGCTCAGTCTGAAATATTTCAGCTGCATTTCCCTGTCCCCGTGTGCCTGTCTGAAGGTGTCACTCCCTGTCCCTCCGTGCCCATCCCCAGGAGCTGACTCGGGGCCAGGTGAGCAGCAGCCCTGGAGCAGCCATGGGTCTGTTCCTGCTGCGGTGCCAGTGGGAAGTGGAACCTGCCCCATCTGTGGAGGTCAGGCCTTGAAATCACTGCAGTGATTTCTACAGGGGACTGGAAAGAAACCCTGTCCCAGCCTGGCAAACCAAAGTGGGTAAATAAAGCCATCAGCAGTCGGGTTTGCATCCACTGAGGCTCTCCCTGGAGCTGCTGGAGCCCGGCCCGTCCTTGGGGCTCGCAGGTGAACTGAGCCCTGCCTGTGCAGGGAAAATCAAACTCGGGGGAAAGGCAGGCAATTTATTTTTGACATTCTTAGCAGAGAGGGATCATTTTGTAAACATGAGTCCACGCTGCAAGGGGCACTGAACTGGCTGGGAGTCGGTGTGATTAATTACAGAGCTGTCTGCTTCGATTAACGCCCGGCCCCTGCTCGGCTCCTGGCTTGCATCTCGGGGGCAGTTTGGGCATTGGAGTCCTAAACATGAAACTGAGCTGCTGATCCTGCTGCCACCTCTGCTGCCTCCCTTATCCCAGGGCCTGGAGCTCGGGATCTGGCAGGGAGCTGTGTCAGATGTGAGCAGCACTGGCAGTGGGGCAGGGGCAGCGGGAAGGAGCAGCCTTGGGAGCGCCAGCCCTGAGCCCCAGGTGCCTTTGTAGAAATTCCCTGTGTTCTCCTCAAAGGCTGCCAGGTGAAGGGGGAATTGCACTGGCACAGTTCTGCTTAAAATTTGGTTTTTCCCTGACGCTTAGATGTATAAAAAATGTCGCTGGGTTTCTTTCTCCGTGAGCGAGGTGCTTGTCAGAGCCCCTGGGAAATCTGCTGGGTGCCCCCCTCGCTCCTCCTCCTCTCCCTTTCCTTTTACTCTCTTTCAAGGGCTTTAAAGAATTGAAGGCATCCAGATTTCCCTCTGGTCCTTATGTAACAGGCTGGAGTGTGGGAGGCAGAGCTCTGGGCACGGCTCTGGGCACACCTCAGACATTACCTGGCTGCTGCTTCATGAGCTGAGCCTTTTTTCCTCCCACACCTTGTAGCACTTTGCCTCTCTCCGTTCTTGTTCTTTATCCTTCCCCCCTCCATTTTTTCTTGCCTTGGTGATAGAAGCTTCCAGGATTTAACACTGTTATGTATTTACAGCCTTTGCAATTTTACAGTATTATATAAATATTATACAATATTACATAAATATATGTTTACAGCCTTTACAATTTACAGCCTTATAACCATTTACATTGTTAGAGGTTTTACAGCCTTGCCAGTGCCTAAAGGGGCTCCAGGAGAGCTGGAGAGGGGATTTACACAAGGGCCTGGAGTGCCAGGACAGGTAGAAATGGCTTCCCACAGCCAGAGGGCAGGGGTAGATGGGTTACTGGGGAGAAATACTCCCCTGTGAGGGTGGGGAGGCCCTGGCACAGGGTGCCCAGAGAAGCTGTGGCTGCCCCTGGATCCCTGCAAGTGTCCAAGGCCAGGCTGGAATAGCCTGGGACAGGGGAAGGTGTCCCTACCCATGGCAGGGGGTGAAGCTGGATGGGCTTTAAGGTCTCCCCCGACCCCAACCATTGTGGGATTCTCTGGTTGGTCAGCCCCTGTCTCTGGCCTGCCTGGGGAACATTGGGATCAGCCACAGGAGTCCCTGTGGGTCACCCCCAGCACACAAACAGCACAGTCCAGGTGGTCCCTTCACAAACACTTGTGAGATTTCCAGGTGCAAATTTAAGCAGATGTCCCTTGGAACATCCTTTGGATGCCAGGTGAGAGAGGGAGAGAGAGAGAGACCCTTTGCAGTGGGGTGAGAGGGAGGAGCTGTTGCCTTGGCCCTTTGCAGAGTGGTTTGTCACACTCTGGGCACCTGGGGCAGAGGAAGGTTCCCTTTCCAAACAAGCATCCCAAGGGCTGCCTGTGGGCTCCTGCAGCCTGTTGCTGCCCTCAGCCAGTGCTCAGAGATGCTCTGTCCCAGTCTGCTCTGGTTTAGGGATCAGCTTTGGCTCTGCCAGGTGAGGAGCTGCTTGGTGAGCCCTTTCCTCCCAACTTTATATTTAGATGCCTCCAGAAACACGAGAGGAAAAGCAGTAACAGCTTGATCTGTCATTTACTACTGATTGTGACTCATCTGAAGTCTCTGTTTTAGCTCCTTTTTGTTGTTAGTGCAACCACTTTAGCATTGTCCAAATGGCTGCACTCCCAGCCGGGGCGTTGCACGATCAGACACCGGCAGGGTTCGGAGGCAGAATAACAAATTCTCACCCAAAAGCAGCAAAAGAAAATGTTCACAGGATTTTGTCAGTTGTTGCAAATGCTTATTAATTTGATTTGTACTTTGAATCTGTCAGTCCCTTCTGCCGAAATACTGAACAGCTGATATGCTCATTAAATAACAAATTGGAGGAATTGATACAAATGTCAATAGGAAAGAGTGAGCTGGACTCGCTGCTTCCCAAAGGCTCAACTCCTAAAGATTTGCTTGAAACATCCAGTAAACTTGTAGAGTGTACAAACCCCTGAGCAATTCAATATAAACAACCACAACTGTGGGTTTATACCATTTATCGTTTCAGCTCAGGAAACCCAGACATTATCCACTTGGCCTTTCCAGGTGATTTGCTTCAGGAGCCTGGAAAAGCAGGAGCTTGACTGGAGATGATTTAGGGAGTCTTTAATTTATTTTGCTTCCTCCCACTTTGATTTCACAAGCCCTTGCAGAGTTCACAGACAAGCAAAAGGGAGACAAAATGTCCACGTGGGGAGTTTTTGAGCTCCTCTCTTGATGTTCCCTGAGATGTCATCGTGTTGTTTGGAGTTCTAATGAATTTTCTCACATCAGATCAAAGAATTGGAGTTGATGGATTGTCATGTGCTGCAGGGCTTTGGGGTTTGTTGTGTTTTTTATTATTTTAGGTGTGAGCTTCAACAGCGTTTATACCCAAATTTGGAGAGTGCTCCTTCACCTGGCTGCCGACCCCTATCCCGACGTGTCCGACCTGGCTATGAAGGTTCTCAACAGCATTGCCTACAAGGTATGTGCCTGTCCCTGCTCACCTGTGCCTGCCATGTGTTTGGATGTGGATTTTTTCATGCTTAGGCAAGGCTTAGGCAGACTGACCTGGATGGGTCCGTTGGAGGGCTCTGCCTTTTGCAGAAGAAGCTTTTAATGCTTCACGATGATAAACTCTGCTCTGAACTCTTGATCAGGTAAAATGAATAAATGGGGGAGGGCCTGGGGTTGTTTTAGGGTATAAATTAGGTGCAGACCTCGGACAATAGGTCTGGTTTAGAAGTCTACTTGTCTAGATCAGTCCCTGGGATAAACCTTAAGTATCCTTCATTAAATTATCCGTTTGCAAACTGATTTAGATAATGCAAGTGGGACTGGCCTGCAGACTGAAGCCACAACGGCTCTCCAACCCAGGTGAACTAGTACATGTGAGTCAGCATGCAGACCCCTGCCACTCCTCACCCCAGCCCAGGCTGGGTGCCTAAACCTCCATCCTCATCCCATCTCATCCTGGGGGTGACAAGATGTCCCTGGAGGTGCCACCCCTGGGGCAGCACCTTCCCCCCGCCCGGGCCAGGCCACGCCAGGACATCTTCTCACCCCGTGCGTCCCCTGGCTGGGCACAGAAAGCTCCATGTGACCCTTTCTGGCCACTCAAGCATCCAGACCATGAGCCATTGCAGTGGGAACTCTCTTACTGGGCCTTTCCAGGGAATAATCCCAGATCCTCAGCCTGAGGAGCTGAGGCTGCAGTAAGAGATGCCAGCATCGTGCACTGCCATCCTAATGCCTTAGAGATCTCTGCTTCGAAATCACATCTCTTGAGACCATAGTTACTGACTTGAACTCTGATTTGTTTGAAGTGCACGTGCCAGGGAGTGGTAAGGGCTGGGTTTGGGACAGAGAATTCTCCGGGCAGTGGGAGCAGCAAGCTCGGCCCTTCCCTGGTGAGACAGGGGTACAACAAATGACAGGCTGGAGATGCCAAATGAGGGGAGGAATGAAAGGAAAAGGTGGAAGATTTCCCTCTCTCTGCTCTAGATGCATGAAACTGTTTTAGTTCTGTGTTCAGAAGGCTCTTTGCAAAATGGAATGTTGCTCCTACTGTTAAAAGGGATATAAAGAGGAACCAGATCTGCTTTTCCTGACTTAATTGTGTTTTCAGGAGTTGCTCCCTGGCCAGCAGAGAGGTGGATCGGTATCGATACTGATATCGATGCTGCTGTGCCAGCAGGAGCTGGGATCGTTCCGTTGTCATATCCCTGGGGAATGCTGTGGCTGGTGGGGGGAATTCTGTGTTGACTCTGACAAACTGGGGCCTGGCTGTGCTGGTGCTGACCCGAGTCCCAGAGCTCACGTGATGGGTCTCATGCATCTCCCACTGCGTGGCCGGGCCAGCTGCTCTGTCCCTGCTCCCTAAGGCTCTTCCAGCAGGCTTGGGAAACAGGAAGCATTCCCATTTATCTGGGAATCCTTCAGTGAACAAAACTGATTTGTTCTCCTTTGCCTTAGCCTTGAGATCCATGAGGAAAGAGTTCAGTCCCGGACTCGTGCTGCAGCCCGGGTGCTGTGCACACGTCGGGGGCTTTGCTTTGGCCAGGACCACCTGCCTTGGGTGGCTTCTAACAAGGCTTTCTAACGACAACAAAACCTCCCAGAACACAAACCAGCCAAGCTGTTAAATGCCCACCACAGGAGGCTTTAAGGCTCAGACCGTGGCCTGGCCTTTACTGGTCCCATTATGGCCATGCTGTGAGCAGTGCTGCAGGACCATGGCCGAGCTCAAGGCTCTGCTGGGAGCTCAGGCAGGAGCTGGCTGGTGTCTAATGCAAATCAGTGACAATTAAATCTTTGCTAAGTGTGTCCTGAGACCTTTCCTTGGTGCTGATGCAGCTTGGTTGGATGGAGGAGGAGTGCTGCTGTGGGCACTGCTCCTCCCCAGTGTGTGCAAGCACTGCCCAGTCTGGGGGTTGAATTTTATCAGTGAATGCAAACAAAAATTGGTTTTCTTGCTTAAACAAAAATACTGCTTCAGGTGATGTAAAACACTTGACTGTTCCAGGGGTTTCATGTTTTGGTTTAATTACTGTAAAATTCAGGGAAGGAGAGGCTTCATTTTGGAGCTGGGCCAGCTGAGGTTTTCTTCCATTGGCACAGCTGAGCAGAACGCTGCGGTCTGGGGGACCTGGCTGGGGCTGGGGGCTTCAGTGGGAACAGATGGACAAACTGTCCATGGGCTTCCACCCCTGGAGAGCACTGGGGGACTAAATGTTGAATAACCATGGAATGGTTTAGGACACAAAACCCCATCCAGTGCCACCCCTGCCCTGGGCAGGGACACCTTCCCCTATCCCAGGCTGCTCCAAGCCCCAATGTCCAGTCTGGCCTTGGGCACTGCCAGGGATCCAGGGGCAGCCCCAGCTCCTCTGGGCACCCTGTGCCAGGGCCTGCCCACCCTCACCGGGGACAATTTCTTCTCAGTATCCCATCCATCCCTGCCCTCTGGAGCCATTGCAAACCCCCCTGGACACATTTCTGTGTCACTTGCCCCAGGTGGCCCTGGGTTGACCTGGGTGATCTCCAGAGTTCCCTTCCAGCCCTGCTGTTCTGTGATTCTGTGATTGTTGTTATCAAACGAGACCAGACCGTCCTGCTCAGGCTTTTCCCCGGAGCCAGGGCTGTGGATCCGTTTCTCCAGAAGGGCTCTGGGGCTGTGCTGGGTGTGAGCAGCCGGTGTGTGGGCTGCCCAGGCGTGCAGCCTTCCTGCAGGGAATCTGCTGCTGCTTGGTTTGTTCCCCGGGCTCATTAGGCACTGCTGGGCCTCACCCAGGCTGCGGCTGGCTTGGGATTTATGTTTGTGATGCAGATGGGGATGGTGCAGTTCTCCTTCCTGGCCTCAGCCTTGGAAAATGCCCAAACCTGCTTTCCGTGAGCACCAAAACAAACAGCAAGGACCCAGTGTTCACTGTTGGCCTCTAGAGACTTCCTGAAATCAGAAAAGTCTTAAAAGGAAAAGTTTGCTTCGGCCCAGGTTGCTTTGTCCAGGTGTTTTTAGGCTGGAGGCTGAATCACAGAATCACAGAATCCTTCAGGCTGGAAAAGCTCTCTGAGCCCCTCCAGTCCAACATTCCCCCAGCACTGCCAAGGCCACCACTGCCCCGTGTCCCCAAGTGCCACATCCACGTGTCTGTTAAATCCCTCCAGGGATGGGGACTCCACCACCGCCCTGGGCAGCTGTGCCAGGCCCGGACAGCCCTTTCAGGGAAGGAATTTTCCCCAACATCCAACCTAAACCTCCCCTGGCACAACCTGGGGCTGTTTCCCCTTGTCCTGTTGTTCCCTTCGAGCAGAGCCCGACCCCCCCCCGGCTGTCCCCTCCTGCCAGGGAGCTGTGCACAGCCACACGGTCCCCCCCGATCCCCCTTTTCTGCAGGCCCACAGCGTGTGTGAGTTACGGTCAGGAGGTGCGAGAAAGGCAAGGGAAAGGCTGGTGGTGGCTGTGGGGAGCCCTGGGCAGCTGAGGGGCCCGCAGCCCGTCCCCCCGCCTCACCTTTGGGGTGCTGGGGCAGCTCCTGGCTGCAGCTGGCTCGGGGGAAGGGCTGCTGGTGTCTCGGAGCCTTTTCCCCGCGGGCAGCACAGCCGGTGTTTGTGCCCGGCGCGGTGGGAGCAGCGCAGGGGCTGTGCCTGAGCCCGCAGCCCTCAGAGAGCTCCCCGCTCCTGCCCCGGGCCGGGCCCGGCTGCTCAGGCCCCGCGTGTTCTCCCCAGGCCACGGTCAACGCCCGCCCTCAGCGCATCCTGGACACCTCCTCGCTGACCCAGTCGGCCCCCGCCAGCCCCACCAACAAGGGAATGCACATCCACCAAGTCGGGTAAGTGCAGCCCGGCCTCCCGGCACCTTCTGTGGGCGGGGTGGGTGCTCCCTGCCCGGCCCCGGCCCGGGGACAGCGGGGCTGAGGAGGCCGGGAAGGGAAAGCTGTGGGAAAAGGTGGGGAGTTTCTTCCTGTTTTCCTTCAGGGCAGAGAGTAACGAGCCCCTCTGGGTATGTAAAAGTGAGCTGAAAGGAAGGGCTGGCTTTGGCTGCTTTTACCTTTCCTGAGCCGTGCTGCCCAAATTCCCATTGACGTCTGAGCCGGATCTGCTGCACTTGGAGCTGATAAAAGCCGGGGTTAACTGGTGGCCAACACACCCTGCCCGACTGCAGGGGAACCGAGAGTGGTGTGGGCAGAGCTGGGGGCTGAAAATGGGATTATTTCCCAAAGCTCCTCTCCAAGAGAGAACACCACACGTTAGATCTGCTGGTGCCATAACCCCAAAGATTCCAGGCTGGAACAGAGGGCCCAGGACTGCACAGTGATGGGGTTTTTAATGTTTTCTGGTAGTACAATGGAACTGTGCAATGAGAGAAATTAAGTTAATGTAAATTCAGAGGGTTTGAAGCTTCAGTCCCCCCATGGAAATGCAGAGCCTGGTCAGGGTGACTTAGGTCAGGCATCACAGGTTCCCAGAAGGTTAAATGTTCATCCCCTCAGTCTGCAGCTGGCACAGTCAGGGCTCGCGCTTGGTTTGGCCTTTGGAGGGGACGTGGGAACCGTGATGTTTCTGTAGAGGAGGCACCGCAGTGAAACTCAAATCTCGTCAGAAAGAAACAAAAGTAAAAATAACAAAATTCACACGCCAAGGTCTCGTGCCCCGCGATACCCAAATCCTGTCCCTCTGTTCTGTCCCTCAGAGGGTCCCCTCCAACCACGAGCACCAGCAGCTCCAGCCTGACCAACGAGGTGCCCAAGCAGCCGGTGAGCCGGGACCTGGCCTCCGTGCGCCCCAACGTCACCAACGTGGGCGTCCAGTACACCCCCCACTCCCACCAGTTCCCCAGGACAAGGAAAATGTTTGACAAAGGCCCAGAGCAGGTAAGGAGACTTCCCTGCCAGCTCTGACAGCTTCTCCCCGCTGGGGTTTGTCCCACATTCTGTTGGTTGTGGTTTATTTCTGTGCATCCCTCGTTCGCTTCCAGCTGCTGCTAATCCAGATTGGCTTCCTCTAAGCAGACAAATAAAAATTGATTAATTTATTTTCTTCAGGATAAATCGTGTTTTATAGCTTTTGATAGGGCATTATTCACTGCTGCCACTAAGCAATGTGTCTAATCAGAGCCCATGGCTTCCTCTTCTGTAAACATTTGTCTGCCTGAATGATAACCCAGAGCCAGTCCCTGACCCTCGGGGGCTGCTCTCCAGCCTCGGCAGAGCAGGGACAAGGGACAGCTGTGACCACAAGGAGAAAGAAAGTGCTGCAGCCACAGCAGCAACGCCTTCCCTTCTCAGGGCTTTGGCAGCACCGGCCTGGATCGTGTTTCTGAAAGCCTGGCTGAAACCTGAGGGAATGGAGCAGCTTTTCCCTTCTCCCATGGGGTGTCCCATGCTGTGTGACAGACACTCACCCATGTGCACCTTGGCACGAGCTGTGTCTGCATCCTGAGTCATCCCCACACCACATCCTTGGGAGACTGTGACAAAACTCCTCCTGGGACCTCCCTGTGGTGCCCCGGGGCTGCTCCAGCCCCAGTCCCTGCGGCAGAGGGAATGGGACCTTTCCAAGAGTGGCTGTAACCCCTGATCCCAAAGCCAGGTGCATGGAGCTTCCTGTCCTGAGCAGTGTGTCTGAGGTTTTTCCTGCCTGGCTGGGGCAGCATGGGCATCCCTGGGGGTGTCCCTGGGGGTGTCACAGGTACGTCGGGTGTCCCTGGGGGTGTCCCTGGCCCCTGCAGGTGGGTGAGCCCTGTCCCCTCCCCGCAGACAGCCGACGACGCTGACGATGCCGTGGGACACAAGAGCTTCATCTCGGCCGCGGTGCAGACGGGGTTCTGCGACTGGAGCGCCAAGTACTTTGCCCAGCCCGTCATGAAGGTAACTCTGGGGTGCCTTGGGCTCGGCCCTGCCCTTTCTCCCTTCCCTTTCCTGCAGTCTGGGGAGGCAAGGGGATGGATTTCCTTCCATCGTGCTGCTCTGGGGAGCTGTGGGAGGGAGGAAGTGACCAGAGGGAGCAGAAGGGTCAGTGAGGGTGGCACTGTGGGGTGTGGGACAGAGCCCAGGGGAGAAGCTCTGCTCCCCATGGAGCACAGTCCACAGAGAATGGAGGCATGAGGAGAGAGGCTCTGTATACAGATCTCTCAGTTTTGCCTGGCTGCACTGCAGAGTTGTTCCATCTGAAATGCTGCGCTTCTCTGCCTATGGAAAATTTCATTATAGCTAAAATTAATTGGTTTTTAAAATAAATAAATGGAATAAGGAAGGCCCTTTTTTCCAGAAAGGGCAATGAGAGGCTGGAGAAAGAGAGATGCTGTTCTCATTCTGACGTTCCAGCTGAATCTCCTGGCTGTGTAAAAGAGGCAGAGAAATGGTGGAGGGAGGCTGCTCTGCCCAGGGGCAGCAAGACAGACCCTCTGCCTCACTGTCCTCAGGTGGGATTTGGGAGCTGCACTCTGCTTCCAGTGCAGACACCTTTGACTTACAGAGGACAAAGTGAGAGTGGCTGGATGCCCACGAGTGCCTGGGGGAAGCTTGGGGAGCATCACTGTTGGGTTTTAAAGTTTTTAAAGAAATTTAAGAAGCTGTGCTATAGCAGAGAATAAGTGCTAATGCCAAATCTGCATCCAGATCTCTTCAGAAGTGATTTGTTTGGGTAACTAGATTATCTCCTGAAGTGAGAAAAAAACTGAAACCCTGTTCCAGGAAAAACCCAAACCAGAGCTCTTAAGAGATGGGCAAAGATCATCAGTGACTGGAAAGAGAAGCTGCTAAATTCCCAGAATGTTTTAGCTGTTAGATTCCCAGAATGTTTTAGCCAAAGCTCAGGTTTCACGTTTCAGCATGAAACAGGACAAGCAGTAAATCTCCCTCATTAAAGGAAACCTTCAGGTGCTCTGGGAGCCCGGGCGGTGTCAGGGCTTTGAGCTCCATCTCTTGGAGGGATTGCTGTGCCCAGCAGGGACGGTGCCCAGGCTCCATTAGTGCCTCTCCACAGCAGATGTTTGTGTCCAAGCAGTGCTGCTGAGATCGTGAGAATGAGGAAATGGTGTGGTTTTAGTGCTGCCTGATCCGGGAGTTGGGGCTGAGCCATCAGCACCACTCTCCCGTAAAGTGCCAGTGTCAGGGTGAGGTAATTGCCTGAGTTTAAGGATATCAGAGCAGGGCAGGCTCTTGATTTCCAGAGGGAATCAGCAGTGAAGTGATTGCCTGACACTTCCTCAGCTGCTGTGAAATTCCCTTTCTGCTGAAAGCACTGAGTAATTCCTTAGGACATATCTGGGATGTGGGGCTGGGCTGCCTGGCCAAGCTTCAACCAGGGCTTTTTCTCCTCAGGATGAGTTTCAGTGTCTTGATTCAAGTCCAGACCAGAGCACAAGAGGAGGAAGATGGTGTTTGAGCTCTTAGTTCTTATTAAAAACATTTGTCTACTCCTTAAGGAAAGCTCTTCCCAGGGAAGAGGGGTATCTTTATTAATAAAATAAATCAGAGTAGGCAGCCAGGCACGGGCAGGGGCAGTGGGGACATGGGGAGCTCTGGTGGGGGGTGGCTTTACTACTACTTCCTGCACATAAAATAGACTAAATTTCTTTAGGGGAGGCAATAAAAAACATGGAGGAGCCAGGGAGGGGAGGCATGGAAATGGGGGTTTCCTGGAGCCCCAGAGTGCTCTGTGTGTCCCAGGGAACAGGAGTAGGGCACAGCCCTGGCTCTGGCAGGAGCTCCCTGAAAGTCTTGGGCTGCCCCTTCCTGGGGCTGATCTTCTGGCCATGAACTGTCCTCACCATGGGAGCCATGGGAGAAGCCTGAGCAGAACCAAATCTGTGTTTTCTGATCAAACAAGGGAGAGAATTGATTTCCCTGCTGCTTCTGCAGAGCAGCTTTGAAAGGCCAAGGAGAGGGAGTTTTCTGCAGGGGTTATCCTGTGCTAACAGGGAATTACAGGTAGCTCTGGAATCAGACTGGCTGCTGTGTGTGCAAGGCACAGGGAGAAATCCCTCTGTGGGAACTTTCTCTGAGGTTTCTTGGCTGGAAATCAGGGCTGACAGCTTGGGTGCTGCCTGAGTTTCCATGGAGTCTCTGTTCCTGCAGTCCCTGTTCCTGCAGTGACAGGAACAGTCCTGGCTGGTGGCTGCTGTCTTTTGGGAGCTTCAGCCTCATGAAAAAGGCAAAGAGTGAAGTATACCAAGTGCTGATGGAAAAAGATGACATTGATGCTTAATTCCAGCCGTTCTTTCGGAGCTTCTCCCTGCCTTCATAAACAGGGAAAGACAAGACAACTGTTCCTGTAATGAATAAACATAAAATGACTGTGAGTGCATCTTAGTCATATTTAATTTATGAATTTAGTTTTGCTTCATGGACCTTGCCCTGAGAATGCTTTCACTGGAAAGACTGAGGGATTAATTTCCAGTGTAAATCAGGGGCTCCATTTCAAGCCATCATTCCAGGTTTGATTTATTGATTATCTAATCAAATAAACAGAGAAAGAAAACGCTGCACTGTAAATTCTCCCTGTGCCAGGAAAAGCAGGTCCCTACCCCGGCTCTGATCTCTGCAAAAGCTTTTCCTCTTCCTGCAGTCCCTCGTGGCACGGGGCTGTTCTGGGAGCCACGGGGCGCAGGAAAGCCTCGGTGCCAGCTGTCAGGAAGTCCTGAGTCAAGGAGAGCGGGAGCCAGCATCTGTTACTGCCAGGGCTGGCAGAACATGCAGGCAGGAGCTGGGAAAGGATCCTGGAAGGTGAGAATTACATAAGGAGCCCTTCCTGATAAATCCCTGCCCAAGCTGCTGCGCTGTGCCTTGGCCCTTGCTCGAAGTCCTGGGAGAGGAGTGAGATCCTGCGACTGCTGCAGGAATGGTAACCAGGGAAAAGTGGATTTACCTCTGGAGCCAAGTGCCAAGTCCTGCCTGCTCCTTTCCTGGCACCCCCTGCTACGAGGAGAGGGAGAAACACGGGGCAGAGAAGGAATGCTTTTCTGGGAGGGCTCAGGTGCTCGCTGGGTGCTCTCTGCTGGGAGCTGGAGCCCTGGGAAGCGCTGGCATGTCAGTCTCCATCCTGCAGCTGGGGCATGTCCAGGGCAGGGAGCAGAGCTGGGCTTCAGTTTTCACTGACCCTCCTGGCAGGATGATCCCCAGAGCCCCACGGGGGTGGGTGTGGGGGCCAGGACAGCCTTTACCTGTGTGCTCTGACTCTGCACTGGCGCTCCAAGGGCTCTTCCCTGGGCTTGCTTTAATTTATTCCCAGAGAAGCTGGATTTTCATTAAGGTGTAGGTGTCATCTCTCCCCTCTCAAACTCCTTTGATGTATCTTAGCTCAGGTTTGTTTATTGCTTTTCATTAGGGGTCGTTTGTCATTGCCTTTCTAATAGGTGTTGTGCTGAAATAAAGTGCTTTTTTTTTTTTTTTTTTTTTTTTTTTCCGAGG
>VXAC01008563.1:162921-182800 GCA_013399225.1 Rhipidura dahli
TTTTGCCAGGAGGAGAGGTGGAGGGTGGGCTTCTTATTTTTTATTTATTTTAAGGAAGCAGAAGTCCAGCTCAGTAACAGCTGTTTTCCAAAGGACAGCATGGTTTGAAGGCAGTATTTGTAATGGTGATAGATGATTCAAGGACTTCCTTATTCAGGGAAAACAGGGTTTGTTTGTGGGGCATTTGTCTTCCTTCTCAAGAGTTTCTCCTTTGGAACAACCAGCATCAAAGGGAGCTGGATCAGAATCCTGTAGCTCAGCTCCTTAACTGATCCAAGGATGGTTCGGAAGCAGGGGAGTCTTGGATAATTTTTTAAGTATGAAAAACACCTCGTATGTAACTCCTGCTGTAGTTTGGGGTGAGATCTTAGGAGTTTATTCCTTTTGATGCTGTGCTGTGACCAAGGGGGGGAACACCCATGGTGGGAGCAGCGCTGGGGCTGCTCCATCCTGGCCTGGAGCTGCCCAGTCCCGACCTGGCCTGGTGCCTGGAGCACAGGTTTTGTAGGGAAGCCATGGAGTGCTGAAACCTGGAGCTGTGGTGTGTGAATAATTATCATCAAACGGCTCCGAGTGGCCGTGACTGCAGGGCCAGGCTCCAGTTTTGGGGGGATTTTGGGTATAATCAAAGCCAGGTGACACCGATTTCCAGAACAGGGAACCAAAACAGGGGCTGTTCTTGGTGAATGGTGGTGGGAGCCTGCACATCCCAGGGATTGGGGAATGTAGCTGCACCCTGCTTGGCCAGCAGCCCTTGATTAGCAGGGAAGGAAAGATTTCAGTGTGTTCTGAGCTGGCTGTAGCGGGGCTGTGCTCCCTCTTTGATCTCAGGGTTGCTACGTGATCCTTCTCTGCTGAGGAGAGTTAGGAGAGAAATCTGTGCTGCACCGAGGTCACACCTGCACTGTTCAGAGGGGACAGGAGCCACGGACACTGTGGCACCTCCCAGCTCATTCCTGCAGTTCTGGTGGTCACTGGTTCTCTTTGTGTGGGTTCCTGTCCTGGCAGATCCCTGAGGAGCACGACCTGGAGAGCCAGATCCGCAAGGAGCGGGAGTGGCGCTTCCTGCGCAACGCCCGCGTCAGGAAACAGGCCCAGAAGATCATCCAGAAGGGTGAGTGGTTCCCTTTCCAGGACACCGAACTCTAAAACCCCAATTAGTGATGATCCCAATGAGCGATGACCCCGTGCAGCCGCTCCCCCTGGTGCCTGTTCCCTCCCGGTGCAGGGCAGCTGCTGCTGCTGCTGCTGCAGGTGAGCCACTGGTGCTCCCCCACCTTTCTGCCCTCAGCTGCTGGGCCTGGTCAGCAGCTCAGGTTCTGGTTGTAAAAGGATGGAAGGTGGAATGCTGCAGGATAAACTCCAGAGCTGCAAGCTCAGGGTTTGATGTGGGACACGCGTGGTTATGGCAGAGCAGCCCTGGAGCTGCTGGACCTGTCCCCGCAGCTCAGGAGGCAATTCAGGGATGTGTCTCACGTTCCCTGCTCTGCTGAGCTCTGTAAATGATTGTTCACTCCTGATATACCATTTATTTGGAATATTTGTGTGTGTGCTGCTCCCCGCGTGCCTCAGGCCAGTGCTGCGTCAGTGGGAGCTCCCCAGGAACCCGGGATTGCATCTTTTCAGGGCTCTCTGAGGCAGCTTTGGGCTGGAATTCTCTCAGCACAGGAATTTATTTGAATAAAGAGGAACCTAATGAAGCTTCCTGGGGAATTTGCATTCCTCAATTATCCCTGCCTGCATGCCCTGAGCAGCAGGGGCTGGGGAGCTGCAGTTCAGGAGCTCCCGGTGCCCTCCCGGTGGCATCCCCGGGAGCAGGGCTGGGGCTGGGCGGGGGCTGCTCCTCCCCAGGGATGCTTTTCCAGGCACACACAGCTGGCAGTCCCAGAGTGCTGAAGGAGAAGTGCCCGGGGCTCAGCGCTGCCGCTGGGAGGCTGCTCCTGTGAGCGCAGTGTGGAGCTTCGTGCCGGGAAACTGCAGAATATCATCAACCAGAGAAACGGGGAAATGATCCTGGAGCCCAGGAGAGGGCCTGGGAGATCTGCTGGAATACAAAGAAGGGGATTTTTCATGCTTACCTGGAGAAGTTGAATCTCTTTCTAGACAGTGTTCATATTTGGTTGCTTGACCCGAGTGACTAAGATGCCACTATTCATTAAAAAAAATAATGAAAATGTGAAATATTAAAAAGAATTAAAATAGACTTACAAGCTTTTAATGAAAATTAGATTCAATGGAGGCATTCTAAAACAAACTCGAGCTGAATGGATGTCTCCTGGGTTTAGGGGTTTGTGTGATGAATTCAGAGAGTGCCAGAACCCAGCAGTGTCAGGGGTCCCAACACTGTTTGTGAACAGCAAACTGCTCTGAAGACAAGATGGGAAAAGTCTTTACCCATCGTTTTAAGGTCTCCGTGGAAAATACATTTTTCATTTGCAAATTAACCTAAAATTTAAGGGAACTGAAATGGAAGGTTAATAAATAATCCACAAGCTACAGTGAAATGCTGTATTTTAAACTGAAAAAAATAAAAAAGGCATTTTTGTATTTTATATTTGAAGAAACAGTGTTGGTTTTTCCAATGCAAACTGGCATTTCCCTGGGTTTGGCTGTGCTTGCCAGGGTGAAGGGTGAAGGATTTGTCACCACAGTTCTTGGTCTGTACCTCAAGACCTGAGACAGCTGGGGGGGCTGAGAAGCTCCTGGAAGGAGAGAAGTGCTGGAGGTGTCCTGGTGGGGCAGGGTGAGCAGGAGGTGACTCGTGGCAAGCTGGGGCTGCCCAAGCCCCATCCTTGAGGGGGATCCTGGCTGTGAGCTGAGCTCCCTCCTGTCCCACAGGCATTTCCCGGCTGGACGATCAGATCTTCCTCAACAGGAACCCCGGCGTCCCCTCCGTGGTGAAGTTCCACCCCTTCACCCCCTGCATCGCCGTGGCTGACAAGGACAGCATCTGGTGAGGGCTGGGGACCCAGGGTCTTTGTCCTGGTTCTCTCTCAGAAGGTGGAGGTGTTGAAATCCTTCCCTGGGAGTGTGCCCAGAGCAGCTGTGGCCGCCTCTGGATCCCTGGCAGTGCCCAAGGCCAGGCTGGATGGGGCTTGGAGCAGCCTGGGACAGTGGGAGGTGTCCCTGCCCATAGCAGGGGTGGCAGTGGATGGGCTTTAAGGTCCATCTAAACCATCTAAACCATTCCAATCTAAACCATTCCATGATTCCCTGACATAATTAATCAAATCATCATTAATCAAATGATGCCAAACTGCAAAGGAGAAATCCAGGCTGAGCCAATGTCCATGAGATACAAGGGGGTAGTGAGTGCCTCTCCTTACAGCTTGCACAGAGAACTGAAACCTCACTTGCTGTTTCTTCCTCCCACAGTTTTTGGGACTGGGAGAAAGGGGAAAAGCTGGACTATTTCCACAACGGGAACCCCCGGTACACCCGGATCACAGCCATGGAGTACCTGAACGGCCAGGACTGCTCCCTGCTGCTCACTGCCACAGGTAAAGCACACACTGGGGCCAGGACAGGGGGGCCCTGGCAGAATTCCAGTCCAGGTCCACGTTCTGGACCTTGTTCTCTCCCCTCCATGGATTGGTCCCAGCCTGACTCTTCCCTCCCTGCCTGGTCTCAGCTCAGGAGGCCATTTCCAGGGTCAGACTTGCAAGTTCTTCCTGGCAGCACTGAAATCTCTCAAGTAGGTGCTGCAAAGACTTTCCAAGTTCTGACCAGTCCAATTCTTGCTGAAGCCATTCCCAGCTGAGCCTTTGCTTGTCACTGTGAGGTTGTGGTCACCTCCTCCTGTGGCACACCTGGGGAAAAGTGATTTTAGTTGGTTCAGGCTGTAGCCAGAGCTGAAATTGTGCAGCAACCAAAACACAACAACTCCAGTTCTGTGTCCACGTAGAGCAGGCAGGGCTCAGCTTCAGCACCAAACTCCTCAGGGGGTTCTGAGTTTCTCTCTAGCCCACGTCTCACCTGGGCAGCTCTCCGGGTGCATCGAGGGGGTTGCATGAGGAGATCTTGCCCAGTCTTTGGTCTGTAAAGCTCTGAGTCTGCTGCTCTCCCAAGGAACCATTCCAAACCTGGCACTCAGAGTGTTTTCAACAGCTTCTCCAGCTTCCTGCTCAACTGCACAGGTTGACTGTGATTAAGAGAGGGGGAAGGGGAGCTGAGAGGGCCTTTAGGACATATTTCTTTCAATTTATTGATTCTTAGCACAGAAGTTTCACAGATGGGGAGCAAATTGAAAAGAAAATACACAATGTTCTTGAAAGATTTGCTGCTGATGGGCTGGGCTTTGCTGCTGCTGCTTCTGTGGGGCTGTTTGGTGTTGAGTGGGTACTTGTGTGGCTCTCGGCACCAATCGTGAGGACAGAGATGAATCCTGGAGAAAATTAATGTCAGGGAAAGGGAGAGACATTGAATGTCAGGTGTTATTCAGGGGAGGAGAAAAGCTCTTCCAGAACAGCTCCAGCAGAACAAAGCTTAAGGTTTCTTGGATGTAAATTAGAGAGGAAAAACAGCTCCCAACAAAAAGTGTTCAAAGTGGCACCCTGAGTTTTGGGGTCTGCGTGACTTCAGTTCTGCTCTTCCTCTTGTTCCTCGTGCACAAGGAGCTGTGGGAGCTGCAGCAGCAGTGACTTTGCTTTGTGTTCTTTTTCTGTGCTCCCCAAGACGACGGTGCCATCAGAGTGTGGAAGAACTTTGCAGACCTGGAGAAGAACCCAGAGATGGTGACAGCCTGGCAGGGGCTGTCAGACATGCTGCCAACCACACGAGGTGGGTCCCACTGAGGCGTCTGGGGGTGGGGGGAAGGTGAAAATCAGCCTTTGTGCAGCCTTGCATGTGGCACCAGTGACCTCCTTTAGCCCCAGCTCCAGTTTTGGCACTTCTCTTGCCTGTTTGTTGTGGGTCAGGAGGTGGCAAAGGAGCGCGTGGTCTAAATCTGGCACATGCAGAAGGACAGCACAGTGAGACATTGGCCTGCTTGGAGTGTCAGGAAAGCTGGGCAGAAAAGGGTGTAAAAAGGAGCCTTGGCATCCAGCCACACATGGGATGAAGCCAGAAAACCAGTTTGTGTAACCCTGAAATCTCTTTTAGGACATTACAGGAGGTTTTAGGATATTACAGGAGGTTTTAGGGTATTAGAGGAGGTTTTACAACATTCCAGGAGGTGGATGTTCCGTCCTTCCCAGACCCCATCAGGAACTAATGCTCTCATGGCAATTCTCTGTCACTTGAATATTTTTAATCAAGGCTGCAGGTTTTTCTGTGTGTGCTGTGGTTCAATCAGCACTTTGTGGGATTGATGGGGGAAGTGCTGGATGAGGCTGCCTGGCCCGTGCTGTGCAGGAGGTCAGATGGGATGACCATCATCATTCATCCTGACCTTAAAAGCTGACAGTTCTCATTTCTGAGCTGATGTGGTTCATCCCAGGAGCCTGACACAGCTCTTTCAGCTATTCATTGGATTTTCCTGGGGCTGCCTTGCGTGTGGTGTTTTTCCCTTAGCACCTCCCCGTTTCTCTCAGGGAAGAGGAGCTGTGTGTGAGGCACTCGAGGCTCTGCTTTGCTGAGGGCAGTGCCCAGAGCTGATGAGGAGCTGCTGCAAGTTGAGAGCCTGCTGTGCAGATGGCAGAACCTGCCCTCTCCATGGTAGCAGCGGGAGCAGGAGGGGCTGCTGTGAGCAGGCAGGGCCTGGCTCTGCTCGGGCACGAGGTGCCCAGGAGTCGTGACAAGTTGCCCTTTGTGGTGTCACAAACACCAGCTTTCCTGGCTGCTGGCTGATGGTTCCCATCCCTGGATTCAGGATCTTGTTTTTTGGTGCTGGGAATGTCCCCGGGCTGCCCTGGACCTGCCTCTGATCCTGGGCAGGGAGGATGCTGACCCTGGAACTCCCTGAGCCCAGTCCCATTGTCCTGCCTTCCCTTCCACATGCACTATGCCAGGGCAGAGCCTGTGCTGGCCGTGCCTCACTCTGGACAGGATTTAACACCCAGAAAGGATTGTCAGTGTCTGACACTGCAGAACAGGCTCAGCTGAGAGAACTCTGAGAGCTGGCTGGTGGCATTTGCCAAAACAGGACTGGGGAAACTTTAAAATCTGTTCTCTTTAGGATTGGGGGTTTTTTTCCTTGGCTTTTTCTTTCCCTTATGGACTGAAGCGGTCTGGGGCCCCTTTTCTTTGTTGTCCACCTTCCCAGCAGATTGGGCAGAAGAGAAGGACAGATCTGTTTGTGGAGAGAGAAATAAATGTAGCCACTTCAAAAGAGCTAAGTGGAGCAAGTCCCCGTGGAGGTGAGAGCCTTCAGAGTCATCTGCTGCCAAGACCACAGCTATGGTCCAGCATGGGCTCAGGAAACTGAGGGTGCATCTTTGAAGCTGCAGAGCTCAGGAGTTTTACTGGAGTTTGTTTGCTCCCACTATTGATTTCCTTCCCTCTTCTCCCAGCTTTTCCCCTGTGTCACAATGTCACACTCACCTCTGAATTGCTCTTGAGAGCAGCCTGAACATGGCCAGAACGTGACTTTCCTCTGGCTCCTCACAGGCTGCTGCCTTCCTGGGAATGCTGTGCTGCTCTGGGTGCTGCTGCTTCTCTTTCAAGTTGCTCAACCTCAGTTGCCATTTCTAGTCCTTGTTTTGAGCTGGTTTTTGCTCTGACCACTCACCCTGAGCTGCTCCCTGTCTCCTCACAGGTCTGGCCCGGAGGGTGTCCATCTATCTGGACAGAAGCAAGCAGGGAGGTGAGTGCTGTTCCTGTTCCCTGCTCGGGGGGTTGGTTGGGGTTTTGGCATGCCTGGATGAGCACTGGGTGCCTGTGGTTCCACCTCTGCCATACCCTGCCTTGGGCCTGTGTCCAGGACAGCCCTGAGGGAGGCAGGGAGGGATCTGGGCTCCCTGGGCAGGCACAGGCCCTGCTGGAACCTGGGAACCTTCATGTGAGCCCCTCTGAGCTCCCTCAGCCACAGGAGGTGTGGGGGGATTTGGGAATCTCTCTGTGCTATGGAGATTTCAAAGCATCCCTGGACAGAAGTGTTTGGGTGGCAGATTCCAGGTGGGAGCCACCCTAGAGCTGCTGTGGGTTTGGCTGGGGTTTATTGGGAACACACCTGGGCTGCAAAGATCCTGCAGAAAGGAGACACTGGAGAGTCTTTCTCAGGAGCCTCAGAACTGTGGGCCCTTGGCAGAGATCAGCCAGAAAGGAAAGAAGGGAAGTTTAGGTTGGATCCATGGAAGAAATCCTTCCCTGTGAGGCACACAGGGTGCCCAGAGCAGCTGTGGCAGTGCCCAAGGGATGTCCAGGCTGGACATTGGGGCTTGGAGCAGCCTGGGACAGTGGGAGGTGTCCCTGCCCATGGCAAGGGGTGGAATAGATGAGGTGTGCCCAACCCAAACCCCTCTGGGACTCTGGGACTCTGATAAATGTCACAAACTCCACTCTGTCACGTGGAGGGAAGGTGAAGGAAGCCCCCAGCCCTCCCCACAGAGGCTGTGCAGGGTCTGTGGGTGGCTCTGGATGCTGACCCCCTTTCCCACAAGGGAGCAGGTGGTTGATGTGTCAAAGCATCCTGGGAGCCCATCTGGGGCTGCTCGTGGTGACGTCGCTGCCTCAGGATGTTCATCAATTATTGATATTTGCTGACTGATCAGAGCTGGCTGTGTCTGTATTGATTAATCACCCCAGCTCTTGGCAGGGGCTGATTCAGAGCTCGTTAGTGGAGTTTAGCAAATCTCTGCGGCTGTGGGAGCTGGGGCAGGACTGAGCAGAGCTGATGTGTGGCTGAAATCCCCCAGCAAAGGCTAAAATTAGCAGGACTTGGCTGCAGGGAATCCCCCGCTCGGTGAGCCGGGCACGGAGCACTTTGAGGGAATTCCGGAGCCGGATCGATGCTGCTGCTGCCAGGCCATGGCAGCCCCGCTCTCGGGCAGGGCAGGTCGATAAAAGCCTTCTCCAGCTGCTTCTGGTCACACAGGCAGCACAAGCATTCCCCCTTCCCTCTGAAGAACTGTGAAAATGTATGGAATTAGTGCTCTCCTGACAGCAAAGTACCTCAGCAGTGTTTAGGTATTGCCCTGCCCCTGGAAGTGTCCCAGGCCAGGTTGGATGGAGCAGGGGGAGAGCTCCAACCTGCACCAGGAGCTGGTCGAGGGATCAGACTCAGGCTCGTCCTGCAGACCAAGGAGCA
Organism: Rhipidura dahli; assembly: GCA_013399225.1. Taxonomy (NCBI): domain Eukaryota; kingdom Metazoa; phylum Chordata; class Aves; order Passeriformes; family Rhipiduridae; genus Rhipidura; species Rhipidura dahli. Next base: position 171,107 of record VXAC01008563.1, read on the forward strand.
GAGGGAGAGGCAAGGAGGCTTCCCACATCTCCCAGGAGTGCACATTGTGCCTTTCAGGAGTGAGGACTGGGGGGCAGTGACACAGTTCTGGTCAGTCAGTTCTGTCTGGTCTGGCAATAAAATCATCGGAGAAGTCACAGCTCCAGGGGTTTGTGTTCTGTTAATTGAATTCCCAGCATCCCAGCTCCTGCTGTCCCTCACTGAAGAGTCCTTGGCAGGAGGAGGGTGACACTTTTTGAGAGGATGTTGTAGAAATTAATGATGAGTGAGGTCATCCAACCCTCCCACTGCTTCCTGGAAATTAAAGCAGGGATGTGCTTAACTGCTCAGCCAGGAGGGCCCGTGATTGAGAAATGATCAGTCAGAACCCAGGATGCTTTTGTACCCTGTTCCATGCAGGTATTCCTGATTGCACTGAAATGCCAAGGACAGACTGGCCACGTGATGTTGCAGGGGAGAGCAGTTGGGAATGCAGCTGCTTTCACCACATCAGTGCTGGAATTTATCCATGGGACTGTCCCATCCAGGCAAACACCTCTGGCTCAGGGGCAGCCCTGAGGGAGCAGCCATGGGAAGTTCCACCTTCAGGAACAGCTGCTGGTGTGTGTAAACTCAGCCATACACAGCTGCCAGGGCTGGCTTTGAAAGACTGAAAAACAAACAAAAAACCCCAAACCAAGAAACAGCAACACCTCCACACAACAGACATTTAAAACCTCCTTTCCCTGAGCTGTGGAAGATTTGTTGCTCATTATCTAAGAACATAATATTCCTATGGGGAAAATTGTGCTCGTAGCTCCTGATGCATTGCAGCAGTGCAGGGCTGGTTTCTGCAGCTCGTGGGCTCTGGGAGCACCCGGATTCCACCCGTGGCCTGTGTCAGGGGCTGTGGCAGCACTGGCCCTGCTTGGTCCTGAAGGGAGGTGTGAGAGTGACAGGTCAGAGCCAGCTCTGGGGCTGTGTAGGTGCTCAGAGCAGCACCTGTGGGCAGGAGGGGCTGAGGAGCAGCTCAGGTGCCAAGCCCAGGAGCCAAGGCCCGGTGGGTGGGCTGCAGGCTCAGTTGTAACATCCTGGAGTAGGACCTCTGTTAATTAAAAAGGAAATGATCATTAGTATTCAATCCCACGTTCGCTCCTCATCCCAAAATACTATGAATTGAGCATGGAAACACGAGCCAATCCTGTATCATCCCTGCCATGCAAACCTTTGCTTGTACATAGAAATAGTTCAGCTATTTCTGTCTCGTTCCATACTGCGAGTGCCAGCTCTGGGTGGAACATTTCGCAGTCAGAGGAAGCTTTCCTTCCCCTTACACACTTCCAAGTGACTGACATTTATGTGCAGGGGCTTTTCTTCTCTTCAGACAGGTTGGAGTTCTGGTTCAGTGTTCCCAGTTGTGTTCCCTTTTTGGTCAGGGCGTGACTGGGGTGTAGCAGGAGCAGAGCCCCAGCCCAGGGCTCAGCACGGGCACCTCCGCAGCCAGGACCCACCACCTCCAGGCAGATCCTTGCTTTGGGATGATCCTGCTCTTCCCTCTTCCAGGGAGCAGCAGTTAGCACTGAGCTGGACTATTTAAGTTGTAATAAGAAAGGCAGGAACTGCAGGATCTCGAGCCACACCATACCCAGCATCATCCCTGGAAGTGTCCAAGGCCAGGCTGCGGTGGTGGAAGGTGTCTCTGCCCTCGTAGATGGCATTGCTGAATATGCTCAGTGACAGACCCTGACAGGCACACCAGGAGAGGCACCAAAAATGCCACCTCTGCCCCCAAACTGACCTTCCCTGTCCCCCCCTGCACAGAGCAGCCCCTGGAACTGCAGGTGGGTGGGCCTTGGTGCTGCTCAGACACAAACCTTGTCTTCAGACTGGGGAATGTTCCTGGCATACTGGGAGCTCTGGATGTGCCTGGGAGCTCTTTGCCTGCTGAGCTCCTCCGGGGATGGTGACGGCCAGCTCCGTCTCAGCTGCCGGGTCTGTGCTGTCACACGGGCCATAAACAGATGACAAATGCAAACCCTGGAGTGGTGTTTATCATCTCCATCACTGCCTGCCTGCTTGCCTCGGCTCTCCAGCCCTGCATGCTACCAGGCAATCTGAAGGATCAATGCATTTGACTAAAGACAAAGATCCGAGCTCCCAGGTCAGCCCAGAGTCCCAAATTTCCTGCGGTGAGGTGAGGGATTGCCAATAAACATCAATGAGCTCCTCCGTGGATGGGGCAAGATCAGGATTCGGCTCAGATGTGATGCTTAGGAAGGGGAGAGGGGCAGAATGTTTTCTCTGAAGCTGAAAACGTGGTCAACATTTCCCTCTGCAAAACAAGGTCATTCCACCGTGCTGGAGGAGAACTCAGTGTTCGTAGATGTGTCTGCTGCTTCCTTTGTGCTCTGTAACTGTGGATATTCTGGTACAGGGTACTTGTGGCCCTTTGGTGACAGAAGTGCATATTGGGGCAGGCTTAAGTTTCCTGCTGGGGATAATTCCTGGCAGTAAATCCAGAGAAATGCACGTTTTTACCTTGTGGACAAGCACGTTGTGGAGTGGAGACACAGGGATATGGTGCTGAAGGCACTGTGAGTGCTCGGGGCAGGAGCTGCAGTCCTGATGCATTGCAGAGGGTTCTGACTCCAGTTGTGTGGTTATGAAACACTGCTCAGCACCAGAGACTCACTTTGGCACGGAGGAGAGGGTGGACAACTGCTCTGGGAGGCAGGGATGCTGCTGTGTGAGGCAGGAATGTGCCCCAGGGCCACATTCGTGCTGCAGGGAGAGGCAGGGATGCTGCCGCTGCGTCTGCCCTGCCCGAGGGGCTGGAAACAGACACCAAGCCTGGAGTTCTCCTCTGGCACCCTCCTGTGCTGCTCCCCTGGGTTTTTTGTTTGTGTTTTTAATGCAGCGTGGATGGGACGAAGTCCTGAACTTCCCTGGAGATTGATCTGTGTGCCCTCGGGGATGAGGAGCGAAAGGTCTTTGTGAGGGTGTTGGAGCTGTTGTCACTGCAGCGTGCTCCCCTCCTCACCAGTCTGGGCAGCAAACCGGTTTGTGCTCCCACCAGTGTTAAATTCACTCCACTGCAGCCCCTGCTTGGCTGTTCCTTGTTCAGGAACATCTCCCACATCTTTCTGGCAGAACGAGGAGTCAGTCCGGGAGCTCTCAGGCCGTGCTGTGTGAGGTGGCGCCAGCTGAGTCTCTGCTATCGGCATTTGATGCTCCCCCGAGGTGCTGGGCTGGCCCCCCGGGCAGTTCCTGGAAGTTGTGCTCCCCTCCCACAGGGTGCTCGGCTTCTCTCCAGGCTCCCTCAGACCAGGGGGCAAAGGCAGTTTGGACTCCAGGGTGTCCGTGTGCGTGTAATTTGCATTTCCTCTGGCGGTGACAGAGTCTGCAACACGAGGTCAGGGGAGCCGAAGCTCCGAGGAGCGCAGCTCTGCCCCCGCTGGCGCTGACTTGCATCCCTGCCTTGTTGTGTCTCAGGAGCGGGGATGGTGGTGGACTGGGAACAAGAAACCGGGCTCCTGATGACCTCGGGAGACGTGAGGATAATCCGGATCTGGGACACGGACCGGGAAATGAAAGTACAGGTAACACCCACCCGCTGGCCCCAGCACCTTCTCCCTCCCAGGGCACCTCCCCTGGGCGCCTGAGGCTGCTCTGTGAGGAGCTGCCAGGTCCTGGAGCTCCTGCTGCCCCCTGCCCCACTGCCCCCTGCCCCAGGGCCACATTCCAAGATCAACAAAACCCCACAGATACTCAGGGAGTGTGGCAGGGCTCTCCTGGCAGCTGCTGCGCTGCTCTGGGCGGGCAGCAATGCTTGGGGAAGCTGAGGCTGTGCAATCCAGAGGAGGGCACTGGGGTACAGAGGAGGGCACTGGGATGGATAAGCAGGCACTGGGATGCAGAGGAGGGCACTGGGATGCAGATGGTGGCACTGGGGTGCAGGTTGGGTTTCACATTAATATGTAACCAACACAGTGTAAAAGTCTGTGGCAGCACTCAGAGTTTTCAGTGCCAGAGTTCACATCAGCCACAGTCACACGAAAGTTTCTCAGAAATTCCAAGGAGGAGCAGCTGGGCGGTGAGAATGGAGGCACCATGCTGGAATAGAAAGGAAGTGGAGTTTTCAAAGCTTCTCGAAATTAATTACCCTTGGATGAACATTAATTGCGACACTTTGACCCTGCGATGCAGGATAATTAAGCCTCTGTTCATCTTAATTACTTTCACGTATTATTTTTTCTATGCAAATTAGGGAGCAGCAAAATTCAGGAGGCAAAAATCTTTTAAATGATGATGATTAATGATTGCACCGAAAGTATCTAAAAACATGTTGTTTCTTTTTTTAATTGCTAAGATTGGGTGTTGAAATTCAAGTGATTGGAACTTCCTGACTCAGTAACTGGGAAAGTGAGAATCAGCACAAAGAGCAGGAATAATCGAGGCGGATAAAGGTGCTTCCCTCTTTGAACTACAAAATCCCACACCTCTGGAAGCACTCGGGCTGGAGCTGGAGGAACAAGTGCTTCATTTGCACTTCTGCTGAGTGTTGCTGCTTCAAAGGAGGAGCTGGGGGTGGGCAGAGGCTGGAGCAGCCCCAGGCCCAGTGCCTCTCCCTGCTCAGGAGCAGCTCCAGAGGTGAATCTGCAGAGGCACAAACAGCACCGAGGTGTGGAATGAGCTCCTGCAGCTCCAGCAGGGCCCCTGCACACGGGCCTGGAGCACCCTCGGCTGTAGAAGGTGTTCCCATGGCAGGGGGTGGAATGAGAGGAGCTTTAAGGTCCCTCCCAACCCAAACCACTTCCATGATTCCAGGATTGTCATTCTTGCTTTCGCCCAGGGCTGCTCAGCTTTGTTTTACCAGCTTTAATTGAAAGTGTTTTTCCTCCCAACAGGCACAGGGATTATTCTGAGCAATTCTTTTGCCTCCAGAAGCAAAAAAGGGGGAAGTGGCAGCGTGGGTGCCCGGCGTGTTCCCAGCACAGCTGTCCCTGCAGCTCCAGCTGCCTTTTTCCGTGTCACTTCCCCAGCACAGCTGGGGTGGACAGGGCTGGATGTCCCTGTCACACGTGCCACAGCAGGGATGGGAGGGGGCACAGCGCTGCCTGCCCTCTCTGGGGCTGCACCGGGGCTCAAGGGGTCACTGCTGGGGCTCGGGGGCACTGGAGCTGCCTCACCCTGCTCGGTGTGAGCATGGGGATGAGCAGGAGGAGGAGGAGGAGCTTGGTTTAGGGCCCGGAGCGAAGTGCCCCCCGCAGCCACACGGCGGTGTGTGTGTGTGCTCTCTCGGCAGGACATTCCCACGGGAGCTGACAGCTGTGTCACCAGCCTGTCCTGCGACTCGCACCGCTCTCTGATCGTGGCGGGGCTGGGGGACGGCTCCATCCGCGTGTTCGACAGGAGGATGGCCCTCAGCGAATGGTAACTCCCGTCCTCCCCGCGCCCGGGGGCCTCCCGTGTGTCCCCCTCACCTCACACGTGTCCCTTTGTCCCCAGCCGAGTCATGACCTACCGGGAGCACACGGCCTGGGTGGTGAAGGCTTATCTGCAGAAGCACCCCGAGGGCAACATCATGAGCGTCAGGTACACGGGGCTGCACCCCTGAGCTCTTTCCCTTGCACCCCTGAGCTCTTTCCCTTGCACCCCTGAGCTCTTTCCCTTGCACACACTTTGCTTTTCCCTTTACATTCTGTCCCTGGTATTCCAGCAGCTGAGAGGGCAAAGCTCTCCAGTTTGACATTTGCTTCAGTAATTAACTCCTGCTCCAAACTCGGTGGAGAGGAGGCAAAAAGGGATTTGGAACTTGCCCTGGAAGGCCCTTGGTGTGGCTTGGAAGTAAACAAGGTGCTGGGATCACAAGGCATGTGAGGAGGAGGGGAGGGAAGCAGGACCTGGGTGTGGAATATCTTGTGGTGGGGGGACTTCACTGCCAGCATCTCCATGGGGTCATTTGGGAGAGAACAAGAGGAGAGTGGATGGTGCATCTGTCAGGCACGTTCCTGGGCAGGATTCCTGTGCAATTACCTAAATCCATTCCTGCTGCCTGGTAAATGCTGCGGCCAGAGCAGCAGGTACTGATTTGGCCATTAAGGAACAGCAGAAGAGAATTTATTGTCACAAAGCCACTGTTTGCACACAAAGAGGCTCTTTTTTCCTTGATTAGAAAATGGAAACAAAACATAATTTTCTGGGATTCAGAACATTCCTGCGGCGGGGGATGGGCCAGCAAAAATGTATTAAGATTTTCAGAAAGGGGATTATGTGATGCAGCTGCCAGATTTGTCGAGCTCCCATATTGGAGTTTTTAATCTTCCTCTCCGTAAGCTCCTCCAGCAGCTCTGGGGTCAGGTCCCCGTTCCCAGGGCTGAGGGCTGGTTGTCCCCTCTCCTCAGAGCCCGGGGCTGCAGAGCTGGGAGGGAATGTTGGCCTCCAAAAGGCAGGTCTGGGCTCTTCCCAGAGGAGCTCAGGTTGTGGAGCTGAGCCACCTCACTTCCAGCTCCTCCCAGTTCCCTGTGCCTTCCACTGACAGCAAAATCCAAGGAAAGCAAATGTTAGGGCACAGTGAGATCCTGGTGTCCAGACACCTGGAGTAAAGGATGGCACCAGCACGTCCCCTCTGCCTGCAGGTTTCTAAGGCAATTTCCTGCTGTGCAAAGCACAGGAATTCAGGGCTGACAGGGAGCTGGCTGTGTTGGGTATGACAGGACAGGGAGGACACACTCAGCCAGGGGCTGGCAGCGACAGAGGCAGTGGGGGATCAGCAGTGCTGCAGATGGGCTCAAACCACAGCACCGGTGGGAACTGGGCTGTGTGTGTTCCCTGTCCCAGTGCCCCGTGGAGGGGGTTGGCTCGTGGACAGCCCTGTGGCTCCACTTGCTGGCTTTGGGAGCGGGCTGGGCACAGCCTGACCCCGTGGCTCTGTGTTGGCAGCGTGAACGGCGACGTGCGGTTCTTCGACCCCCGCATGCCCGAGTCCATGAAGGTGCTGCAGATCGTCAAGGGGCTCACTGCCCTCGACATCCACCCCCAGGCCAACCTCTTTGCGTGGTGAGTGCTGCTGCCATTCCTGCAGCCCCAGCACAGGGAGTGCACGGGGGGCACCAGGGGGATCAGAGGGATGGAGCAGGGCCTGGGGTGCCCCGGAGGGCAGGGTTAGATGGGGTGCTGGGGAGAAATTCTTCCCTGCAGCAGCAGTGTTGTCCCCTGCCAGCACTGCCAGTGACTCCGTGTTCTGTCCCTTCCCTTCCAGTGGCTCCATGAACCAGTTCACTGCCATCTACAACGGCAACGGGGAGCTGATCAACAACATCAAGTACTACGATGGGTTCATGGGACAAAGAGTGGGAGCCATCAGCTGCCTGGCCTTCCATCCTCACTGGGTCTGTATCCCTGCTGGCATTTGGGGTTGGCACGTCCCAGTGTCCCTGTGGGAGGAGGGGATGGCACAGAGACCCCCCCAGCAGGAAGGGGAGCTGCCCCAGCTTGGTGCTCTGAGCTGACCCCCAGCCCAGCTCCAGACAAGCACACGGGTGATGCCACTGGTGCTGCTGCTCTGTGGGGGACACCTGCAGCTGCACAGGGTCCCAACACCTGAGCCCTTCCAGCTGAGATGCAGTTCCCATCCCAACTCTGCAGCCTGGCTCAGCTCGGACTCCTTGGCCACAGGAATTGTGGGGAAGTGCAGGATCACACTCCCAAACTCCACGTGCTCATTTACTCCCTGCCTGGGCTCTGCAGCCATGTCTCGCTGGGGCTGCTCTCACACCACCTTACGTAAGGCTGGTACTGTGCAGGGGAGAGCTGCACCTCAGGAAAACAGGAGAGCTGCAGAAATTAAAGGGTTGAGCTGATAAAGGCTGGAATGAGGCAGAACAAAAGGAGATTTTGGAGTATTCACAGCTGAGGGGCTCTGCAGCAGTTACAGAGAGAATCTGGTTGCTGCTCAGGGAGGAGGGAGGTCCCCTCTGCCTGGTGGACTTTGCTCACCCAGGGAGGAGAATAAATGAAGGACGTGGAAAATCTGAGAAAACAATGAATGGATGGGGAAACAGGAGGGAGTTGCAGGAGTTATTTTAGAAACCTGCAGATCAGCTCACCAATATTTAATACATAATGGGGAGAGCAGTTTGCTCTTTAAACACGCAAAGCAAAACCCTGTCCGGCTGGGCCAGGTCCCCTCACTGCAGGAAATGTTCATTTTCAGCCCAGGCATCAGCTCCTAATGCAGTCATTTAGAGAAATTATGTTGGCAGTTGGCAACTAATAGTGCCCATAATTTTTCCCTGTGGCTGAAATGGGCCCATAACTCCTGCAGAGCTGTGGAGCAGCTGGGTGTCCCTGCTGGAATGTCACTGGTACCTGTGCCTGTCACTGCTCCACACCTGGACCTGGGGTCGGTCACAGGAGCAGCAGCTGAGAGAGCTGGGGAAGGGTCTGGAGCCCCAGGAGAGGCTGAGGGAGCTGGAAAGGGGCTCAGCCTGGAGCACCGGAGGCTCAGGGGGGACCTTGTGCCTCTGCACAGCTCCCTGACAGGAGGGGGCAGCCGGGGGGGTCGGGCTCTGCTCTCAGGGAACAGGGACAGGAGGAGAGGGAACGGCCTCAGGCTGGGCCAGGGGAGGGGCAGGCTGGATATCAAGGAGGAATTTCTCCATGGAAAGGGTGCTCAGGGATTGGAACAGCCCAGCGAGGTTTGGAGTGCCCATCCCTGGAGGTGTCCGGGGAGCAGCTGGACTGGCAGGGAGGAGATGGGTCACAGGTTGGCCGCGGTGATCTCGAGGGGCTCTCCCAGCCGGGGAGACGCTGTGACTGAGCCCGTTTGTCCCCGTGCTCTCCCGCAGCCCCACCTGGCCGTCGGCAGCAATGACTTCTACATCTCCGTGTACTCGGTGGAGAAGAGGATCAGATGACGGCGCCCGGCGCGGCCGGAGCTGCTCCAGGGCAGGGCCTCCCTGTACATAGAGAAATCATCGACTTGAATGTTTCGTGTTGGCTGCTGCTGCTGCACCCCATACCTTGAACATTTGTTCTTCTGACTTAGCTACTGATGGGTTTGACAAGGGGAAGAGACAATCTCCTGGTTTTGTTTTGTTTTGTTTTCCAGCTATATCCTCTAAAAGCTACAGAAAAGGAGCATTTATTTTTGTTTCCAGTGGTTGGCTTCTCTGTCAGAAACACGGCTCCTGAGCTTGGAAGGACTTGGATGAGGCAACGCCCTTGAGAAGGGTCTTGTTTTAGTCTTTGTTCCTTGTTTAGCTGGAGTGTGGGTTCTTCAAGGACTGTCAGGACTCACCTACAGCTCCACGGGACCCTCCAGCTGCTGCCAACCCTGTGCCAAACCCAATTCCTGGGACAGGGCAGCGCGACCCGAGCGTGGGATGTCCCTGCTCCTGCTCTGCTGGGCAGGGCTGGGGAGGCAGGGAAGCGTCTCCTCTGCATGAACCTCCTCCTTCTCCCTCCCTGCAGCGTCCTCTCCACTGGAAGAAAGGACAGATGGCGACCTGGTGGCCTGGGCAGGCAGGGATCCTGCGGGAAGGGGCTCAGGGAGATGACAAGAGCAGGGCAGGATGTCCCACTCCACTCCTCAGAGCTGCACGTGAGGAAGACGAGGGAAGAAAGAGAGTGAAGATCTCCAGCATCCCAACAAACCTAGAGCAAGTCACTGGTGTCACCATGTTCCAGCCAAGCCCACAGTGCTGGCAGGGAGCTGGGGGCACCTCAGGCACTGCCCCGCCTGCTGCCACTGTCCCTGTGCCACTCAGAGCTCCACACCCACATCTGGCCCCTGGCAGCTCTGCCCAGGCTCCAGGCTCCCCCCCGGGCTGTGTGTGCTCCCCACGGCTGCCGTGCACCGAGGTGAGGGCCGGGATTTGGGCACTCTGGGCTGCAGACACCGTGTGCCACGGCTGTGGCTCGTGTGCCCGTCTGGAACCGGGTACGGAACCAGCCGGGGCACAGAATCACCGAGGAGGAGGAAGGCAGCAGTCCCTGCTCTGAGCAAAGCGCCCTCGTCCCGGCTATCCAGGCAGAGCCTGCCCCGCCTCCCGCACCCTCCCCGTCGGAATAATGAATGTTTTTGGGGTCCGAGATGTGTCTGGAGATGAGCGTGGGAAGGGAGAGCACAGCCGAAGGACGGGTTCCCTCCCGGAGGTGCAGCCGGGGGCAGCAGGACTCGCTCTGTGTGGAATTCCCGGGGATTCTTCCAGCCGGGATCTGCGGCTCCCAGCAAGCTGCCGGCCGTGCTGAAGGGAGCTCGGGGAGGGAAAGGCTCGGAGCCCTTCTGTCCATCCCTCTGCCCGCGGAGCATCCGGCCCCTCGCCGCCGCTGCTGCTGCCGCCGCCCCTCGGCACCGGGTCCGTGCGTGCCCAGGCACCCGGGCCACGGCGGGGAGCGGCCCGGTGGCCACCCCGAGGTGCCGCAGCCACGCCGGGACTCTGGCTCGGGAGAGGGTCCCCAAATCACGGCGGTGGAGCCGATGTCGGGTCCCCCACCCGAGCGCCGTCCCCGTCAGGGAGGTCGAAGGCCACGTCACAGGATAATGAATCAAAGGCTTTAAACTTAAAAACTACCTAAAAAAAAAAAATCCACTTGTAAGTTACCCAAAGTTAATTATGGTCTAACAGAGCTGTGCCTCTTCCCGAGCCGCTCCCGGGCTGTCCGCGGGGGTGGAGGCAGCGTTTGGGAATCTCATGTAACCCGTTAACATTCACAGCTTCAGAAACAATAGATTTTTAACTCGTATCAGTGTATTTGTGAAAGGAACAGGAACAGGACAAACCTGGCGAGAGGGGAAGAAGGGGCGTGGTGGGAGCCGCTGCTCCTGCCCGGTTGCTCCCGCCAGGCTCCGGTGCAGCCCCGCGTCCAGGACGTGGGATTTTAGGGAATTGGGGCTGTTGGGCTTTTACCTGAGCGCGTGTGGGCTGTGCTTCCACGGGTCTGATGCAGAGATTCAATCATGGAATCACAAGAGTTTAACCAAGGATTTGCAGAGCGTCCTACCTTAAAAGTTCACTTATCTCTATTTATTTTACAAAAATAAAGTTTAAAAAAATATATAAAACCCCCCCACACACACGATTGTCATGTGAGAGTAAGACGATTACAGACAAATAAATGGTTAATAAAAAATAAATGCAGAAACACTTCCCGGTGTGAGGATCGCTTTGTGGGGCCGGGGGCAGCTGTGGCTCCCGAAGGAGCCGGGTTGGGTTTGGGGTGCTGGCCAGGGCCGGTCCCAGGGCAGGTGTTGGGGACAGGTGCGTGTCCCAGCCCCGCGGAGCATCGGGAACGCCGCGATCCCATCGTGCGAATCCAGCTCCGGAGCGCTCCGGGGAATGAGCTGGGATGGATAAATGGATATCCTGGCAGGGCCGGGGGAATGCTTGGACTCGGTGCGCTCCGAGGGCTTTTCCAACCGGAACAGTTCCATGACTCTGTGAAAGAATTGGTGTTGTCCCTGTATCCCCCAACCCTACAGCCTCCATCCCATATCCCATGCCTCCCATTTCCCATATTCCCATCCCTTATATTATCCCCATTCCCAATATTATTATCCACATTCCCTGTATTCCATTACCGATATTACTATCCCCATTTCCAGTATTATTATAATCCCCATTACCGACATTATCAATTATCCCATTCCCGATATTATCAATTATCCCATTCCCGATATTATCAATTATTATCCCATCCACTATATTATCG
>VXAC01008563.1:183068-197258 GCA_013399225.1 Rhipidura dahli
CGCTGGTGAGCGGGGGGGATGGACCGGGCCGGGCCGGGCTGGCTCCGGGCGCGCCCGTGCGGTTTGCCGGGTCCCCGCGGCGGTGGAGGGGCCGGGCTGGGGCTGAGCGAGCCCCGGGGCTGCCGGTGACACGGCGGGGAGAGCCCGGGCCGGGGAGCGGCGCTGCTTGAGGGGCGCTGGAGCTGTCAGGGCTGAGTGGTGACCCCTGTCCATCCCCTGTCCATCCCCTGTCCGTGCCTCCCGCGTTCCCTCCGTGTCCCTCTCTCCCGCAGCAACTGAAGCAGCAGCGGGACAAGCTCCGGCAGTACCAGAAGCGGCTGAGCCTGGGCCTGGAGCGGGAGCGGGCGCTGGCCCGGCAGCTGCTGCGGGACGGCAAGAAAGAGTGAGGGGAAAGGGGAGCGGGGGCCGTCCGTGCCGTGCCGGGGTGTCCCTGGGGAGGAAACAGCGCTGGGGAGGAGGAATCGGAGCCTCGGAATGCTTTGGGTTAAGAGGGACCTGAAAGTTCATCCCATCCCACCCCTGCCATGGGCAGGGACACCTCCCACTGTCCCAGGCTGCTCCAAATCCTTCCCACCCTCCCAGGGAAGGATTTATTCCAAATATCCACTTTGTTCATCCTCAGTCTTCCCAGGAGCAGCTCAGGGCTGCCAGTTCAGCTGCACACAAGTTGTCCCCTCTTAGCAGAAGCACAGAACAAGCTTTGATGGGGTATTTTTAGGCTTTATTTGCTTCATCCAAGCCGAGTTTCCCTCCCTGTTTGTCCCTCAGGAAAGCCATGCTGCTGCTGAAGAAGAAACGGTACCAGGAGCAGCTTCTGGACAAAACAGAGAACCAGATCAGCAACCTGGAGCGGATGGTGAGGGAGGGCCCTGGGCTGTTCCGGGGAGGGGCTCCCCTTGGATTCCCTGGAATTCCATTCCAGCTGGCAGGTCCTGGCAGGTGTTCAGCCCTCTGTCCGAAGGCAAATGTCTCCAAAATTGTACCTGAGCCACGGCTTCCCCCTGGAGACACGGGGTGGTGTGTCTGGAATCTGCAGGCTCCGTGTTAAATGTGTGTTTTGGAAATTGCTGAAACGTTACTCACAGTGGGGATGGCTGCACTGGGGACCTCCTGGGCTTGTCTCGGCCCTGTCATTTCAGAATTGGATGGGTTTGGGTTTGGGGAGGTCTCAGCTGGGACTGGCAGGTGGAAGATCCGGTGAAATCACTTGGAGGGCTGTTGGACCTGCTGTGCTGAGCTTTTTGTGTGGATGTTTCCTGCTGCTGGTGCCATTGACAGGGCAGAAGGGGCTCAACTGATTCTTCCTTGCAGCTCCTCTGGTGGTCCTGGCAGCCTGAGTCTGCCTAAGAATGGCAACCATGGAGTTATTTGGGTGGGAAGAGCCCTCTGAGCCCATGGACCTCCCCAGCGCTGCCAGGGCCACCACTGTCCCCAGCTGCCACATCCACCCATCTGTTAAATCCCTTCCAGATTCCCTGGGCAGCCTGTGCCAAAGGCTGGGCAGGCTCTTCCCTTTCTCCTTCCCGTTGCAGGTCCAGGACATTGAATTCACCCAGATTGAGATGAAGGTCATTGAGGGCCTGAAAATAGGCAACGAGTGTCTGAACAGAATGCACCAGGTGCGTGTGGCTGGGGCAGCTCAGGGGGGCCTGGCTGCAGCTGCCTCCCTGCAGGCCCCTCCCACACCTGGATTTTGGCTCTTCCCTCCAGGTGATGTCCATAGAAGAAGTGGAAAGGATAATAGGAGAAACCCAGGATGCTGTGGAGTACCAGAGGGTGCGTGCAGGGGGAGCTGGAGCAGCCTCTGCCTCCACACAGAGCTGCTTGGGTGTGTGTGGTGTGCCAGAGGCTGGGAATGTCATGTCCTTCCTTGTCTCCCACAGCAAATAGACGAGCTGCTGGCTGGCAGCCTGACAGAGGAGGATGAAGATGCCATTCTAGAAGAATTAAATGCTATCACTCAGGTGGGGCTGATGTTCTTGGGATTAAAATCCACATTTTCAGGAAGCTGTTTGTAACAGCAGATAAAGTATCTTTTTCTGCTCTCAGAGCTCAGTCTGGGGGGAAATCTGGGGCATTGCCACCCCCAGTCTGTGCCCACACCTGTGGTCTGTGGCACCTGTGACACGTTGTCTTCAATGTCCTTGCAGGAACAGTTGGAGCTTCCAGAAGTTCCTTCGGAGCCGCTCCCGGAGAAGGTCCCAGGTATGTTCTCCTTGCACAGCTTTGGCTTCTCGTGCTCCTGTCCCGTGCAGTGCTCTGAGACCCTCTCCCAGTGTAAGTGTTGTCCTGGAAAATGGGAAGGAATGGCAGCTCCTGGTGTGGGGACAGGCCCAGCTGAGCCCTCGCTCCAGAAGCACCTGAGGCTCCTCTCTCTGCTCTGTCTGCATCTGCTCATTCCCTTGGGGAGCTCCCTGTGTGACACCTGCTGCTCCTGTCACATCCTGTACCTGCCCTGAGACACCTCGTTCCATCAGGAGGCTCCATAAGGAATTCTTTCCTTGCTTGAGCCAAGCAAGGCTTCCCCCCACAGCCCTGGTCTGGTCCCGCTGTCCCAGCGGGGATTTTGTGGATGTTGGATTCACCCTGCACAGCACCGGATCTCCCTGAGCCTTGGGATGGCTTGGAGCTCTTCCCACCTCACTTCACAGCAATCTGGAACCAGCTGGATGAGGATCACTGGGGTCCCACAGCTCCAGGAATGTCAGAGCATGAGCTCCACACAGCTGATGATCCCTGGGTGTTCCTGAGCGATCCAAAACCTCAGTGGATGGATTTGTGTGGGAATCCAGCTGGGAAGTGGGAGAGCTCACCAAGAAGGTGACCAAAAAGGCCCTGGTGGCCCTGCCTGGCAGGGAAGGAGCTCACTGGGGTTTATCAGGTGTCTGTGCTGAGGAGCTGAAAACTCAGACTGGTGAAGACTCTTGTGGGACAGCAGAGCCCTGAGCAGTCGCTCACAGGAGCTGGACCTCCCTGCTTGTGCAAAGAGGAGCTGCACGAAGCCATTTCCCTGTGTGGAATCTGCCCAGGAGCCATGTGGGATGTGGGGAATGGGGCTGGTTTCCTTGGAGCTTGTTTACCCCTAAACAGGGCTCAGATGTCAGCACTGAGGCCAAAAAAACACGTCCCAGGGGTGTCAGGTCACAGGGCTGAGGGCAGGGCTGGCCCTGCTCCTGCCCAGGATCTGTCCCTGGGCTGGTGGCTTTGCTGGGCTGGGCATGATCTGAAGGTCTGTAATTCTTCAGTGCTGTGCAAAAGGGGCATTTCCACGTGGGAATGTGGGATTATTTATAACCAGCTTCTCTTAGTCCAGGTGCTGTGCAAGCGTTTGCTGCTCTGCAGAGCAGACCCTGAGCCCTGGATCCTCCTCAGGAGATGGCTGCAGGATATTTGCATTCCCCAATTCTGTAACAAGTTTCTTTTCCTTCCACAGAGGTGTCACCCATCAAGAACAGGCCAAAGCCAGAGCTGGTGGCAGCATCTTAACTCCCAGTGCTGGGGATTCCCCCACGAAACTTTCACCCTGGACAGTTTGCCCTCCCAGCGTGTGCTGGGAGCAGGCAATGCCTTGGCAGCATCCCAGCTGTGCTGGGTGGATTGTGGAGCAGGATTCCCTGCGCAGGGTGGGGAACCTCAGCTGATTATCGCTCTTGTATCAAGATTATTTTCTAGTGCTTTCTTTTTTTGTAACTTAAATTCCAAACTCACTCAGCTGCGCTGTCTCGGGATTAAACAGCAACTCTGAAACATCCAAAGCCAAACTTTGCTCTGTAGGTTTGATTCTGGTGAGGGCAGTCTGCCTTTGCTCCCCAGGAAGTGCCACACTTGGAGTGATGGTGTTTGTGCTGGGCGTGGGCTGGGTGAGCACGAGCCCTGTGCAGCTCTCTGCTGTCTGTGTCCCTCTGTCCCTCCTCTCTCCTGCTGCACGTCGGGCAGCACCAGAGCCGGGAGCTCCCACACGAGCTCGGGGCTGGGCTCAGCTCTGGCTCGCACAGAACCAGCCTGAGGGGCTTTGATTCGGGCCAAGCTCAGCCTGGGTGCTCAGCCCTGCTCCTGCTGGTGCTGCTGCAGCTCTGGTCAGCTGTGAGCTGAGAGTTGGCTCCGGCCGCGGTTCAGCCCCGGATCCCTGCGGGGCTGAGCAGCCCTGGGCTGGCAGAAGTCGCCTGCAGTGCCAGCGAGGAGCTCGTGGCCGTGTCAGGAGCCAGGATCCCTCCCTCGTGGGCTCGGCTCCAGCGTCAGAGTTCACCTTTGGCCGGGATGCACTGATGGATCACATGGACTCTGCTCCTGCTGGACGTTTCCTGGGGGCTCGTGCTGCGCCAGACACGGCGCCCGAAGCTCCAGAAATCAGCACTCCAGAGAGCTCCGGGAGCAGCTCGAGGGAGCCCCATCCCCTCTGAGGACAGTCGGAGCAGTGCCAGCCCCCTCGGATGCCTGGAACGCTGCCTGGGCAGCCAGGTGGTGGCAGATTTGGCTGCTCTTGGAAGGAGCTCACCTGCCAGCTTGCAGATGCTCTTCAGGACGTTGCAGACCTTTATTTATTACGTTTTTGAAGGCACAACCCTTAATCTGCATTTCTGTGACAGCAGAAAGAGCAGAGGCTCCTTGGAGACTTTGGGAGGCTGTCGTTGGGGTTGTGGGATCTGGTGCTGGACAAGAAGTGATCCCAGGGACTGGGATGCTCCCCGTGGTGCTGGGTCTGTGGCAGCTCTAGGTGCAGTCGTGCTCTCCGTGTCCCCTCCATGGTGTTCCAGAGACTGGCCAGGGCATCCTCGTCCTCCTCGTGTGTCCCCAGGGCAGGGAGTGCCCTGGAGCTGCCCCATTGCAATCCTGCTGCTGTCTCCTGGCTGATGTTCTGTAACAAACCCAGGCCTGCAGTCCCCGGCCCTGTGGCCACCACCAGCACAGTGCTGGCAAAGCAGCTGCTGCCTCTGGAGCTGGCTGGGGCAGTGGATGATCCCAGGGGTCTCTGGTCAGCCCAGCCGCTGTTGGGACACCCAGCTCCTGCTCCCAGCCCTCCCAGGGACAGGATCGAGCTCTGCTCCCGGTGGTTTGTTCCCTGCTGGCTCCCGGCTGTGCTGCAACGCAGCCCATTCCCACCAGAGAGAGCCTTGGGCTCACCAGTGCCGTGCTGCCAGCAGCATTTCTGGGCAGTGCTTTTCCTTCCAGGCTCCTTCAGCCCGTTGCCAGCCGGATGCCGGGTTGTTTGCTGGGATGTTTGCCGTGCCCCTGGCTAAGGTGGATCCACGGGAAGGAGCGCTGGGCGCTCTCAGCAAGGTCTGGAAGGGATCTGTCCTGGGAGCGCAGCATCTGCTGCGGGTGCTTTGGGAAAACCCCGTTCCCTGGGATTGGCATCGCCGCGGGAGAGGGGCAGAGGGGTGAGGAGGGTGTGCTGCAGTCCCTCTGCTCTGGTTTTCTCTCTGCTGAACACCCTGGCAGCAGGAGACACGAGCCAGCTCTCCCCGGGTGCCGGTGGCTGCCCTCCCGGTGGAAGTGGGTGTGGAGAAGGAGCAGGGCTGCTGCTGAAGGGGTTAATGCAGCCCCTTCCATTCGCAATGAGGCCGTTTACTGATCCAGCAGGAGAATTTGGAGCAGTTTGGCCTCAGCTTCCTCTGCCAGTCCCTGCCCCAGCAGCTTGGGCAGGGTCTCCTTGGGAGGAAGAGCCGGGTGTGGGTTGTGACCTCTGTGCTGTGCTCTGACAATAAAATGGCTCCAGTGGTTCCACCAACTCCTCTTCAGCCTCGTGTTTTCACAGGGAGTGTTTTGGATGAGCAGGAGTTGCCATCCTCCTCCCTCCCCTCCCTGCTCCTGCTCCTGGGAGAGATGTGGGCAGGAAATTTCAGAGCAGGCTCCGTGTGTGGCACAAACAATCCCCTTTGGTCCTGTGTGCCTGGATGGCCCTGGGAGGCTCAGATGGAGCCGACAGCGCCGGGAAAGTCCTGGCACAGCCCAGAACCAGCTATGGCTGAGCTTTCTGAGAGCCTCTGCCTCTGCCCTCCCCTCCTTGGGTTTACAGCGAGGCCACAAAAGAGGTTTTTTGTAAGAATTACTCTGGAATTGTCAAACAGATCCACACGACCTGTCCATGCCCAGACTCAGGGCTCACATGGATGTGTGGCTCCCTCCTGATGGCCCCCGCTGGCCCGTCTTGGTTTGCCTCCCTCTGTAGGACATGGTGCTCCCATCCCCGTGCATTGTCCCACCACAGCCAGCACCGAGCTCCTGTGTGTGACCATCCCCCACGGCAAAGGGACAGAGAACCCCACACTCGGCCCCACTGCCCCACCTGGGATGTTCCTGAGCCTCTGGTCGTGCTTGGGCACCAGCTGCTCCCTTGTTACTCTGGATTTACATCTCTCCTGCTGCTGGGAGCAGCGGGATGCCCCCGGCTGTCCCCTGCCTGTGCCAGCCAGACCCTCGGCAGCGGCTCAGCCCCCCCTGCCCGTCCTGCCGGGGCCCTGGGAAAGCAGCTGTGCCGAGCTGGGAGTGTTTAATTAGCACTCCCCGTGCCCCTCAGCCGTGGCAGCGGGGTGGGAGCCAGCTCCCGCCGGGAGGGCTGCGCACGGAGCTCTTCCAGCTGTGTTTGAGTTGGCCAGATGTTGCGTTAGAGGAGTGCGGAGGCAGCGCTGCTCGTCGTTAATGAAACCCTGGAGAACAGGAACAAACCCCACGCTCCTGCCTCGGCTGCCCCCGCAGCGCCCAGCGCCCTCCCGAGCCCCCGGCCCCTCTCCAGAGGCTCAGGAGCAAACCTGCCCGTGCAGGCACAGCACGTGTGACAGTGACAGGGACCCTCGGCATTCCTGGAGCCCCCACTGCTCCTGGATCCCTCTGTTATTCCCAACACGCTGCTCAGTGCCGGATCCAGCTCCGTGGCCTTTAACGTGGTTTATGCGGCAATGTGGGATCCCGGCCCCGTGCAGGGGAAGGGGGAAGCGAGGAGCTCAGCTGGGAGATGCTGCTGCCCGTTCCCTACTCCCCTCCACAGGGACGGTCCCTGTTCCATGGGGACACTGCCCCATCCCGTGGGGTCTGCCCAGCCGGGACCGCTGCCCGCACAGAGCCTTCATCCAACATCCCGCACCCCTGGGAGCGAGGGGATGAGACTGGGGGGGAGCAGGAGTTCCAGCCAGCCTTGTGCAAGCGGCAGTGCCTTTAAATACACTCTCACTCGCTGCTGTCCGGGAGGCAGCGGAGCCGCTGGGCACCAGCACCGTTCCCTGGGGCTGTGCTGGACCCTCCCCGGCCCCCCACACCCCCTCCGTGTGCCGGGAGCTGACACGAAGCTGGTCCAGGGCAAAGGCCGGGAGCTGCCTCCCCTCCTCAGCAGCCCCTTCCCCGGGCTTTGAGGGAATTGTGTAACGGGAGGCGGTGGCAGAGCCCCGGCAGTTTCTATGCCAACACAGCTGGATGGCAGCGCTGGGGGAGGGGGGGCTGCTAAAACAGCTGCACAGCCCCAAAACAGCTGCACAGCCACAAACAGCTGCACACCCCCAAAACAGCTGCACAGCCCCAAAGCAGCTGCACAGCCCCCAACAACTGCACACCCCCAAAACAGCTGCACAGGCCCCAACAGCTGCACCCCCTGACACGCTGTCATGCTCTGCTGCCTCCAGTGTTTCCTGGAACACCCACGGAAAAGCAAAACAAGGAGCTGAGAACCCCGGAGATGTCGGATCCGAGGGTCTCTCCTCTGGGTCCTGCTGCTTCTTGGAGCCCTGGAGGGTCTCCCTGTCCCCTCTCAGCTCCCGCCCCTGGAGAATGAACTCACCATGTCCCTTGTCCCCTACCCTCCCTGGCAAACCCTGGCTCAGGACCAGGCACAGTTTGGTGAGGACCTTTCATCTTCCTCCTCTTCCTCCTCTTCATCATCCACACCCTGAGCTTGCCCTGCCCCGCGTGCTGCCCACACTTGGGGGCACCGCTGGGGTGCTGCATTCTGCACCCAAACCTCGTGTGCCAACCCCCCCACGCCAGCTGCCCACTTGGACACGCTGGGAACCAACCACTGGCTCCTTCCCTTTCCTTCTTCCATATTTTCGGTGCCCTGGTGTCACGCTGAGTCACCAGCAGAGCGATAGGAGAGGCTTTGGCAGGGAACAAGCCCAAGTTTTGATAGTTCAACTGTGGGGGAAAAAAAATCAGCGCAATTTCCTAATTAGAGCAGCGCCGGGAACAAAGCGGGTCTGTCCGAGCGTGGCGCGGCCGCGGCCGGGAATGTGACCTCTGCTGGCTCCTGGTGCCAGACGGGAGCTGCCGGCGAGCCGTGGAGCTTGGCAGGGGCTGAAATGCCCCGGCAGGGGCTGAAATGCCTCGGCAGGGGCTGCTCTGACTTCGGAGCCAGAATTCCCCCTCCTGGGAGCCGCGGGACCCGCGGCAGATGGGTGGAAGCAGCCCTGGGAGGTGGCAGTTGTCCCCGTGTCACCACTTTTGCTGCCCCAAACGGCCCTGGCTGCCCTGCCCTGCACTGGAATGTGGCTCCTCAAGTCGTGGGTGAAGCCGTGGCCACGCCGGGTGTCCCCGAGGGCCAGCGCTGCCTGGTGATGGGAGTCCCCAGCCTGTGTCCCACAGCAGAGCGATGCCGGGCTCCTCCGGGGCTGGGGAGCCACAGCCCAGCGCTCCGGGATTAATCAGAGAGAGAGGAAACGAGTGGAGACCAGTCCCGGGGCTGTGCTGTGCTTGGAATCAGGAGGAGCCACGTCCCCCTGGAAGGGCTGGAGATGCCGTGCAGGGAGCTGGGCGGCCTTGGGGCTGGAACAGGAGCGGTGGGAATTCGGCATCGCGTCCTTCAGGCCCGAGATGCAGCATTTTGCTGCTTCCTGGGAGCTGCAAACAGAGATGGCCATGGGACAGGAAAACGTGTCCGAGAGGCTCTGGGGCTGCAACCAGCCCAGGGTCAGCTTGAGGGACAGGAGGGGGACGCGGGCAGGGGATGGCAGCGGGACCCGATCCTGTCCCTTCTGCCACCCCTCTGTGACCGGCCGGTCCTTCCCAGGCAGGGCTGGGCAGGGGGAGGCAGCCCCACGAAAGGAAGGTGCCCAGAGCCCCCCAAGGTGCCCAGAGTCCCCAGCAACACCTCGGCTCTGCCCCGGACGCTTCCCCGAGCTCAGCAACGTGATGCAAAATCCCATCATGCCAATTATGCAAATCGCATAAACTATTCCTGTTATTCCGAAGGATCCCCAGAGAGCTCCTTAGCGCTGTAATTCAGCATTACTCACTCGTGGAACAGGCGCTGGGGCAGGTGAGGAGGGACAGGGGCTCGGGCTGGCACCGAGGGGGACCCGGCGCGTTTTGGGGCTCCCCCAGAACACGCAGCTCTGCTCCCCCAGCTCCCAGCCGGGGTTGGGTTTGCTGTGGAGCCTTCCCATGCCTCCCCAGTCCCCAGGGACGGCAGCACCGATGTGCCCGACTGTCCCACGGGCGCTGCCGGTCCCGCTGCCCCTTCCCTCGCCCAGCAGCCGCATCCCCCATCCCCACTCGGCTCCTCCATCTTCCCAGGCCCCACCACAGCTCCGCATCCGCAGCGCTTTGTTCTCCCACCCACTCCTTGTTTCCTCCGTCATTCCGGCTCCTCCCTGTGCCTGCGCTCCCCGGGAGCCTCCCGGGAGAGCCGGGGCTCCTCCGGTCGCTGCCGCGGCGCTGGCCGAGCCCGGCGGGGCAGGGCCGGGCACGGGGGACACGAGGGGGACACGAGGCCGGGTCTGTCCCCGCCAGACGGGCCGGGGGAGCCGGAGGTGGCCAGGGCCGAGCTCCAGGAGCTCTTCTGGCAGCAGGAGTGTCCCGGACACCGACCGACACCCCCTCCCTGCCGCCCGCATGGCACGGCCGCGGGGGATGCAGGAGTGGGAGCAGAAGGGTCCTGGGGTCCCTCTAGGGATTGCCATTGGTGCCCCCAGGGATGAGAGCCCGTCCCCGGGTGCTGTGCCCTCGGCGTGAGCAGGGCCAGGCACTCCGAGGCAGAGAGTGACACTCGTGTCACATCAGGGAGAAGAGCTGTCCACAAATCCCCGGGAACAGCAGCTTGCACTGCTGGGAGTGTTGTTCAGACGCTGCTTCCAATGGGATTACGGGAACCCTGGGATGATGAGAGGCCAGGAACTTTGCCATGCCTCAGTTTCCCCCTCAGTGAAATCATCCCACCCCACTCTGTGAGTCCCACTCGCCCAGGCGTGAAGGGGGAGCTGGGGATGGCTGGGTCCAGCACTGCAGCTTCCACCCTGTGGAATCAGGGCCTGAATTGTTCATCCTGGGCTAATCCCCAATAAATGGCTTTGCTCGTTTTGCCGGTGGTGCTCGGGGGGATTTAACTGCTGGGAGCTGCTGGCACACACGGGACATCTCCAGCCCAGGGACAGCTGCTGAGTCCTGACCCTATGAAGATTCAGTAACCAGCCCCCACCAGCACCAGCAGTGACAGAATCATGGAATGAGCTGGGCTGGAAGGGACCATAAAGCTCATGGGACACATTCTGCTATCCCAGGTTGCTCCAAGCCCCATCCAACCTGGCCTGGAACACTTCCAGGGATACAGCAGCCACAGCTTCTCTGGGAAACCTGTGCCAGGGCCTCACCACCCTCACGGGGAGGAATTTATTCCCAATATTTAACCTAAACCTACTCACTGTCAGTTCGAGGCACCTGCTGGAACCCTGATGAGCGACAGCCACGCTGCAAAGGGGAGGCTGAGGCTGAGTTTGGGAGGATGATCCAGGACCTGGGTACTGCTGTGGGGTTTGCTGGCCCAGCTCCTTAATGAGGTGCTCAAAAGGAAGTGGGGGGACAGCCTGGGGGTGAGGAGGGCCCCCCAAGGAGGGCAGGAGTTGGAACTGAGTGAGGCGTTCAGGGAAAACACGTCCTGTGCTCGCAGAGGGTTGGTTTGGCTCAAACCCACCTGGCTGATTCCCCAGTGATGCCCAGATGTTAGAAAAATCACGTTTAGGTTATTTTAGAAATAAAAACTTCCTGACACAGCACAGGGAGTGCTCGCAGCAGTGACAGGGCTCCGATGGAGAAGCCATCTGCCCTGGAGCACAGCACAGGCAATTCCTGGGAATCTCATTAACACGGTGACACTTGGGCACACACCTGCAGGGCACCAAGGGGCAGGTGGGCTCAGCCTTCCCCTTCAGCTCATACCCAAAAGGAGGAGCAGAGAGCCAAGGGCTGCCAGAGAACCAGTGGGACTGAGTGGACAAACAGGTGAGATGGAGATGGAGGTGGCTTCTTCAGCCTGGTCCTGTTCCCTGCCTGGTCTCTCCTGCTCTGGCAGTGCCAGGAGAACCCAGTGACCACCCAGAGCAGCTGGGGTTGGATCTTCCTTAGGAAACTCCAAGCATGTTCTCAGGGATTGTGACAAAAGCCAGCACCAGCACCGTGGTGGTCCCTCTGCTTCCTCCTCTCCGTGCCGGCCGGTGACACATCCCCCTCAAACGCACCAGGGCTTTTAACCCACCTTTATTTCTCCTCTCTCCGTGTCACCAGAGGCTGAAGATGTGGCAGCTCTCGGTGACCCCGCAGTGCCACGTTCCCCTCCCCGGGCAGTTATGCTGCCCTGCAGCACCTCCCTCCCGTGTCCCTCCCTGGCAGCCACCGCACCCACCGGGGCGGCATTTCGGGAGCAGGGAGGGTGTCCCCAAGCTGGCAGCACGGAGGGGCTGGCGGCCAGAACTGTCCATGGGCACAGCTGCGGTCACTGCCCTCGGACGCCGCTGTTCCAGCCACTGCTGCCCCGGCCATCCCGGCCCTCGGCTGTCACCGTCCCGGCCATCGCTGCCCCGTCCCCGCCCTCCGTCCCTGTGCCCGGCCGGGAGCGCTGGCGCGATGCCACGCTGGTAATTAAGAAGGAACCTAATGAAACTTCGAAAATAGCACAATTTCCTCCCCACACCTGCAGCCGAGCGGGGTGGATTACATAAGTTATTGTTGCCACAGCAACTTCACTCCACCCGGGGCTGGAGGTGGCCGGTGCCGCGTGTGCCGCTGTGCCGTCACCCCGGGGAGGGACCGCTCCGGGGATGGGGCCGCTGCCCGCCCCGGGGCTGCCGCCTGCTCATCCCACCGCCGTTCCCAGCCTGCCGTGGTGGTTCCCTGCACGGCACCCACGGGTTTTTGCCCCCGTGCTGGATGGTCCCGCCTTCTAAAGGGCGCACGGAGAAGGCGCCGCGGGGATTCAGGTAACCCGCGGGGACTGTGGCACCATGGTTACCCTGGGCACGCTCCAGCTGCTGCCGAGCCCCGGGGAGTGAATCACCCTGACAAAAAGGCAGCGAGCAGCAACCAGGAAAAAAAAAAAAATAAAAGGCAATCACAGCAAATGCTACGGCACGAGGCAGCGGCAGGTTTTTCCTGCTGAGAACTCCCAGGGTGCTGCGGGAGGCTGCGGGGCGGCAGCACTGCCTGGGGCTCGGGCACTGTTCCGGGCCGCGGGCAGCACGGGCAGCCCGGCGGCACTGCCAGCCAAGGGGTGGTGACACGGCAAGAGCCAGGGACAAGGATAATTTGCGCCATGTGGCTCTGGCTGCGGGGAAATGAGCTCCCTGGCTGCTTCCAGGCTCTCGGGGAGCAGGGAGGCATGAGGGAGAAAGGTTTTCTGTACTCAGTTTCCAGGGGATGAGGAGAAGCAGAGCATGGGAAGAAAGTGGAGCATCTGCCTGTGAGCGGGCCTAGATGCAAGAGATTCTCTGAGGGTCGTCCCAGAAGGCCTCTTTTATTATCAGAAATTACAAATCCTTTTATCTTCCTCACCAGAGGAACAGCTTGTTTGAATTGCTGGGCTGTCACACTGGAATTAGATGCAAGAACCCCCCACATCCATGACGTAGCGAAGAACTTACATAACGTAACTAAAAATAAGGTGATGGAGATGCAGAGAGAGGCACTCTACTCCTGGATGCTTGATCCTGGATCCTTCACCGACACTGGAAAGCCAGAGAGGTGCCGCTGTCTGGCAGGGGGAGCGGCATCCCGACAGAGCCGACTGCGGTCTGGCCACGTGGGATGGAGAGGGACCGAGAGGAAAGGTGGCACCGTGGTGTCCCAGCAGCGATGCAGGGAGCCAGGCATTCCCCTGGGAACAGCTCCCAAGCAGTCCTGTTCTCACAGCTGCTCCCTTTCCTTAGCCCCAGTGGGAAAGGGTTAACTGGTCACTCCAGAAACACGAGAAAGTCCTTCTCAGGGGCTGTAAATTCTTTGCTGTGCTTTGGAGTGTGGAACCTCTGAGGGAGAAGCCAAAATGGGACCCAAATGCAGCCAGAGGGAGGAGCAGCTGCTCTCGGTGCCTCCTGTTCTTCCCCAGGGCTGGGAGGGAGAGCGGGAAGGGGAACAGCAGCGGGAGGTTTGGGACCAAGATATCGACCCGGGCTCCTTGTTCTCGGAATTGGTGGAGAGGATGGAAAAGAACGTGCTCAGCTGCTTAACTGTTTCACTGCTTCTCACAGCAGAGAGAAGGGAGAGGAAGGCTCGGCCCACGGGACGGCCCGGCCGTGAGGCTCCGTTTAACCACGGATCACCCTGCGGAGAGCGGCTGTCCCGGCAGGGGGGAATGTGAGGCAGGGGACAGGGATGGGGCCACTGGCTCCAGGGCACGGTCCTGCTCCTCGTCCCAGGACCTGGGCAGAAGTCGCTGCCATTGGCCTGAGGGATGTGAAGGACAGAGATCCATGGCTTTGCTGTCCCACTGGGACCTGACAGCCGGGAGCTCTGACAGGAGCCTCCCGTGGGAATCTTGGTTCTCCTGGCTGGCCAGGTGGTGGGACAGCCTGGGGACACAGCGAGGCGGCAGGCAGGGGCTGCCTCTTCTCCTGCCTGGGCTGGTGTCCCTTGGGCCGAGCATCCCAAGCTGTACCCTGTGACTGCAGCTCATCCCACCCCTGCTCTCTCGACCTCCCTGGACAACGTGCACCCTCCTCCCCAGCACCCCATAAACCGCCGGCTGCTCTTCCCTTCCCGACTGCTCCTCACCCATCCACTCCCCGCTGCACAGCTGGGGATGGAGCACAGCCCTACAAGTGGGGGGCACAGCGAGGGCGGGGGTACAGCGGGGGCTGCAGAGTGGGACAACTCAGGGATGTGGGGCACAGCGAGAGATACGGGGTGGGCTAAAGTAGGGGGACAGTGTGGGGCCGTGGGCTGTGGGGTGAGGCACGGCAGGAGTGCAGGGCAGGTTGTGGGGTGTGGGATGGGGAATGGGGC
>VXAC01008563.1:197988-221173 GCA_013399225.1 Rhipidura dahli
AAAAAAAAAAAAAAAAAAAAAAAAAAAGATAGAAGAATGTAGTACAAAAAGTGTGGAGGCAGTGAAGTTCTGAAGTCTTGTTTTTGGAGACTCAGGGGTGTAGCAGCTGTTCAGCGCCGTGGCACCCAAAATCTTGGCTGCTCTGAGTGTTGGTGACATTTGGCTGGGCTCTCTGGGGCTCCCTCCCACCCTCCCAGGCAGCTCACGTACCCGGACTCGCCACCGTGCAGGCTGTCCTTGATTTCGGGCACCGAGGCTGTTCCTGGTGTTTGTGCCCCGGCACCGCTGGGCAAACAGGGCGAGGGGGGCCGGGGCTGGGGGCTGGGAGCAGCCTCAGCGGTGACTCAGTTGTTGTTTGAGGTGTGTTGTCCTCGAAGCACGGGGCTAATGACAGGTTTGGGGAGCAGGTCACCGTCTCCCCGGGCACGGCCCTCAAGGAGCGCGCGGGGCAGTTTGTGCCGTCCCAACACCTGCGCTGGGGTGAAGCCCAGCCCCCCCAAGAAAGGAGGGATGAGGGGCGAGTTCTGGCTGGGCTCTTCCCTTGCCAGAACCGGAGCAGAGCCCTGGGCCCGGCTCCATCGGCACCTGGCTGACTCGGAGCGAGGGGCACGGGGAGCCTTGGCATCAACAGCCAGAGGTGGGCTTGGGAAGAGCCCACAGGTCTCCAGCAGTTCATGAACTCCTAAATTCCTTGAGATGTCAGTGGGAGCAGCCAGATGCAGGGAATGAGAAGGTGGAACTGGTGAAGGTCTCGTGGGCTCACCCAAAGTCAGTGTCTTGGTGCTGGGAGCTGGAGGAGGATGGTCCTGACTCCGTTTGTGTTCCTTTGTGAAAACAAAGTCTCCTATGAAGCCAACAATGCTTTTCTTGGCCTCTGGAGATGTGTGGCATGTGGTGCCTGTGAGAACCTGGCGTGTCCCCGTTCCATTGAGGACTTGAGGCACCCCTGAGCCCAGCGTGACAGCTGGGAGCTCAGGGACTGGGATCTTCTGGATCTCCTTAAGCTTTGGAGTCTCTGGATCCAAAACCAGTCCCAGTGCTTTCAATCCCTGTTACCCAGGTATTTTTTTGCCCCGTGCTTTCCTGGCCTGTGCAGGAGCCTGAGCACTGCCATGTGCAGGAGGAGACAACCCCCAGGAGGGGCACGGTGCCGCAGAGCCCCAGCCCGTGGGGACCCAGGGTGGGTGACCGACCCTCGCTTTGCCGTGTCACCGGGGTTCGGCAGCAGCGGGGCCGGGGCTGGAGCAGGAGCAGCAGCTCCCATGCCAGGCTCCCGCTCCCGCGCAGGCTTTCCCGAGGCGTTCTGCTCGGGAAGCCCATTGTCATCGTTCTGCAGAAGCAGCGCTCACCCTCGGAGTGACTGTGCTAATGAGCTGGTGGAGGAGCTGTCAGCCGCCCCCGAGCCGATGCTGCCACTACAGGCAGCTGCCTACACACGGGGAGTAATTACAGAGGGAGACGGAGGCTGCTGGCACCTTCCGCCAACGTAATCCCACCTTCCCTGGTGCTGATTCACTCCCAGGACCCCGGCGTAGCGGCACAGCTGCCGGGCTGGGCTCTGCTGCGAGCCCCGGGCTGGGGGTGCCGGCCGGGCTGTGAGATCGGGCAGCTCCCTCTGCTCCCTGCTCATCCCTTGCTCTGGATTGTCTTTTTGCAGAAAGCAGGGACCGGCAATTCTTCCTTCCCCTGAAGACAGATCTGTCTCCTCCTGCCAGATGAGATTATTGCCGTTTACAGCCCAACCTCCATTTCATTTTAAAGCCATTTCTTCAAGCGGAAGATGGGCTTGCAGTGATGTGCGAGTAGCTCCATGTTTGGAGAGGTGTTTGCCTAACAACACCCCGAACTCGAAGCCGAATTGTCGTGCAGAAACGTGGACAGAATTCCTGAGGGTCCTTTGCTCCCCATCAGCTGTAATTGATGTTCTGTGGCGTCACAGCCTCCTTATCTCCAGCTCCAGAGAGATGGGAGCGGTTCTTCCTCAGGTGGCTCGGGAGGGGAGCTGTGGCGGGTTTGGTGTGCTGGCAGTGGAGGGATGATGTGTGTGGCAGAGGAGACAGGAGCCAGCCTGTGCCACCCCGAACTCCGTGCCCTGTCCTCCCTGCCATCTCCTCTCCCTGCCTGGAGGCTTCCTGCAGCCCAGACGTGGGAAATCTGCCGGCTGCACCCCGGGGGCTCTGAGCATCCCAGGGATCGGCGGCACCGCTCCCATCCGGCGTACCAGGGCTCCGGGGTGGGCTGGGCTCAGCCGCTGCCAGGGGCTCTGAGGTGGGAATGCTTCTCCATCCCCTTTGCCTGCGGACTGGGAGAGCATTCCCGGCCTCCCTGGAGCTGGGACACCCGCAGACACGTGGATCCCGAGGTGTCAGAGAGCAGCAGCTCCTGCCTTGCCCGAGGTGTCCCAAGCCGCTCCCCGCGCTGGGTGCAGCTCCCTGGGACGGGGTGCCCGCTGGCTTTGCCCTCAGTGCTTTGCCTTCAGTGCTTTGCTGTGCTGAGCCTGCTCGGGGTTAAGGTTTCAGTGCTGCTGCTCGTGTTGCAGGGCAGGGCACAGGGCAAACAGCTCCTGCTCCAGCTCCTCCGGCCGCAGCCTGGGGCCGAGCCCAGCCCCTCGGTGCCACATCTGTGGGGAGGGGACTGGGGGACCCTTCTGGCTCCTCGATGGAGATCCCAACCCCGAGGATTTGAGGATGGCCCTGCCTTGCAGGGCTGAGCACTGTTGGGTACTGACAGGCGTTCCCAAAGCTCTGGGGTGCTCTGTGCCCAGTGTGGATCCTCATCCCAGCTCTCTTCAAAGCCAGACCCCGATACAAAGAAGTTCAGAGCTCTTGCCCTGAAACTTGGGTGCCCTCATCCTCTGGCATGACAGCCAGGAGAAACTAAATGCCTCTAGATTGGAGACTGTTTCTTTCCCTGATTTTGCCTGTCCAGATGGGCTCCTCCTTGACAGAAACTCGGCTCTTGAAACCCCCAGGGCTGCTCCTGATGGCGCCAGGCAGGACAAGCTGTGACGGAGGCGGCAGCGCTGGGCTTTGCTGGGCATTAAATATTGATACCAAAATGATGAAGGTGCTCCTGGAGCAGGGCTGACCCATTTAGGCACAAAACTTCCTTAGAGCTGAGCTGCTGCTGCTGCAGAGTGGCAGGAGGGGGTCCCTGGGAGCTGCCCCTGTGCCCTGCTCCTCACGGGCACCCAGGGAAGCTGTGGGTGGGCCCAGGTCCCTGTGCAGTGTCAGTCCTGCAGGGAGCCCTAAAATCCTTAAGAAGGTTGGAGAAGCCCTCTGAGACCATCAGATCCAACCATTCCCACCCCTGAGCCACATCCCCAGGTGCCACATCCGTGTGGTTTTTGAGCACCTCCAGGGATGCGTTGGGGACGCCGCCCTTCAGAGCTGCTGTGCAGGAGAAGCCCGAGCCACCTCCTCTCCCAGCTTGAGCAGGACTCAAACTTAGGATTTAGGAGCTGGACTTCCATGATCCTTGCAGGCTCCTTCCAGCTGGGGATATTTTATTCTTTTCTACAATTCTCAGCTTTTCCTCACGGGCTCACCAATGGGGCTGGAGCATCCTGGCTGCAGCCGGGCTGTGCTCAGAAGTGGAAAAGGGACCTCGTTCCTGTTGCCTCTTCCCCCACCGAACGGAGCAGGGCCCTGTCCTGGAGACCTTGTGCTTTGCATTAGTTTCATTTTTGGCAGCTGAATAAAGCCGTGCCAATCCCGGAGAGCTGAGTGGTATTACCCAGGGAATTCAGCGCAGTGGAACAAAGCAAAGCCCTTTCAACCCTTGGCTGCCAGGTTTTGTGTCTGTGTTTTTCTGAACTCTGCCCAGGCAGCCCGTGGAAGGCAAACAACTTGTGGGTGCTGCTGAGGGGGCAAAATCTGGGGAGAGTGAGATTTGCTTTCATTGCCACAATGTTGCTGAATATTTTGCTTTGCTGTTGGTGTCCTGCAAACCTGGATTCACCTCTCCTGTGTGGGACAGCCCTGCCAGAGCCCCTGGTCCCCCCATGGAGGGGGATGTACCCCGTGTTGCCAGGGCAGCAGCTCCAGCACGTGCCTGGGTGTGAGGGGGGATGCTGAGGAGCCATTCCGTGGCACAAATCTGTTAATTTCCCACTGTGGCTCCCTGGCAGGTGTCGGGCTCTCACCTGGAGCGGGGTGTGAAGGCTCTGGAGTCACCTTCCCTTCCCACCCTGGGAGTGAGAGGAAGGCTTGGAAAGGGCTATTTTTGTCCCTGGAGTGAGGAGCCCTTTTCACCGCTCTCATCCTGCCAGGCTGTTTGTGTTGGAGGCTCCAGACACTGTTTTAAAAACATTCACTTTCAGCAAACTTCCTCCTGGGGGCTGGTGAATTTTATTTGGCCAGCACAGAGTCACCTTCCCGCTCCTTCAGCTGATCCATGAGACCCTTTGGGGGCTTTTATCTCTTTATTTGTTGCTTTAAAACGTCTCCTGTGGATCGCTGGGGAGCAGGACCTGCCCTGAGCAGTGCCAGGGCTGGGCTGTGCTTTGATTCCCTGGGGTTTGGAGAAGATGTGCTGAATTCTGGATGGTGCTTTGTCTGGGGATCCTGTTCCATCGTTAATTCCCCCGGTTTCATGCTCAGGACGATGTGTTTACACGGGCACTGCTGAGAGAATCACACTATTTACATATCCCTGTGCACATCCACGTACACAAACACTGCTCTGAACCTGCAAACCGCCGAAAAAAAATCTCCTCCCTGCAAGAAATTCTGCCAACATTTCTGCTGCTCAGATATTGTTCAGCCTCAGAGAGCTCGGGCTGAGCTGGAGAGTGGTCGGGGCTGCAGCTGGGGATCTGCCAGGAGCGGGGATGTGTCCCTGTCCCTGCCATGAGCAGGGGTACCACGCCTCCAGCTGCTCTGGGGGATAGATTTTTGAATCTGGGTAGATTTTTGAATCTGGGTGGATTTTTGACTGGAGTTAAGCGTGCAGGATGGAGCAATCCTCACCCTGGTAATTAACTCCTATGCAATCGTCTCCTACACGCTGGAGAACACCTGGCTGCTTGCTGCAGACTCATTTGCTCCTTTCACGCTGGGCACATCCACCAAACTGCTCTGAGCTGCCCCAAAACGGCTTCCAAGGGCCCCGAGTTGTTGGCCTGCAGCCTTAATTAGTGGGACAGCTCCTCATTAGCCTCGTCAATCATCTCCTGCCCTTTGCAGTTGTGGCTGCTGCTGCGAGGACCTGGGAGCTGCTGGGGACAGGCTCTGGGGACACTGCAGCCATCCTCAGCCTGCTGCTCCCACCAGCCCAGGATTAATGGGATTTCTCCTGAAATGCCAGCACTGGGCTGATGCCACCCCTCTGACGGGTGCCCCACACAGGGTCCTGCCCAGAGACCCAGGAAGGGCTGTTTGGAGCCAAGAAAGCTCTGGCTGAGCCCTGCACATGTGTGGAGAAAATTCAGCTGTCAGACTCAAGGGCCGGGCAGCAGGAACTGGGATAAAAATGCCTCAGGCAGAAAATGAGCTTTATAGTGTTGGGCCAGCCTCAGATGAGGTGACAGATGCTTAATCAGCTTATTCCCTGTAAGTGTCTGCCTGTCTTCCCTCCCCTGCCCGGGGTGGGACTCTGCCAGCAGCCTGGGGGTGCAGAGCCCCCATTCCCAGCAGGAATGCCCGTGGTGCATCCTCCTCAGGGGCATCCAGCCTCTGACCTCAGTTTTTGCGTGGCACCTTGGTGGGAGGGTGTCCCCACGGTGGGGCAGGGGTCTGGGACCAGCGCTGGGGCTGGAACTGGGCTTGGTCTGGAGGATTGCTGGGAGGGGATGGGGGCTGTGCCTCTCCCAGGCTGGCTGGGATTGGTGTTGGGGTGAGGGCCCTGGCAGGGAGGGCTGTGGCACACAAAGAGCCCTTCTTCTTCTCCCTGATCCGATTATTCCTTCCCCCACCTGAACCGAGGGCCTGGCAGGAAAAGCTCCGAGAGCTCTGCCCGTGCTCACCCCACCCTCTGGGCAGTGGGCAGTGCCCCCCAGGGCTGAGGGACCCCGGGGTAGCCCCTGGCACGGCTCAGGGGGTGCTGGTGGCTCCCCCCTGGCTCACTCCTGGCTGCACTTCTGGAATTCTGCTCTCCGTGGCCATCCCAGGAGTGGGACATCACCTGCCACCACCCCCCAGATCCTGGCTCACCTCCCTGGCTGGCCTGAGGGCTGGGGCTGCCCCAAACAGCCACTTCCAGTTGTTGTTATGGTTATTTTTGCCGTATCTGATCGTTTTCACTTTCCTCTCCTGGGGAAGCATCTCGTGCTGGGGGCACTGCAGAGCCCCCTCATTCTGGTCCCTCGTGGTGCTCAAACCCATCTTGATCCTCCTCAGTGAAGCTGCAGGATGAGGGAGGGTCCTGGGGCATTTTCTGGGGGGCTGGGAGGATTTTTTTGCGCTCTCTCTCTGTGTTTATCAGCTCAGAGCTGAGCGTGGAGCTGTTCACTCCCCTTCCCACCGTCCCTGCTAACCCCAGCCATGTTCTCTTCCCTTCAGACCATCATGGAGCAGTTCAACCCCAGCCTCAGGAATTTCATTTCTATGGGGAAGACCTATGAAAAAGCCTTAGCAAGTAAGTGACTCTGCACTGTTGGCATGGTGGGAGCTGGAATGCCAGGGGCTGCCAGGC
Organism: Rhipidura dahli; assembly: GCA_013399225.1. Lineage (NCBI taxonomy): Eukaryota > Metazoa > Chordata > Aves > Passeriformes > Rhipiduridae > Rhipidura > Rhipidura dahli. The sequence continues at coordinate 204,622 of VXAC01008563.1, forward strand.
TGGGGAGAGGGGGGAAAGCTGCAAAACCTTTGCTTTTCGTTGAAAATCTTGGGGTTTTTGTCGAAAAGTTCTTTGTTGCCATGGGGAGGATGGTTCTTGGACCACGGTGGGATGTGCGAGGCCCTGGGTATGGGAGGGATTCCAGGCAGAAAACGTTGGGAGGCAGCAGGGTAAGGAAACACATCTCCAAACAGTTCATCTTTAAATGCTTGTTTAAAATACAGAGAATTGAGACTTTAAGCTCTCTTTAAGGAGGTGTTACTGACATGTTTAAGTTGCCCAGAAGAATGAAGGGAAAAGCCCGAAAATGATGGCAGCTCTTGATTGGGAAAGCAGGGTCCTATTGGGAGCCATTAGGGAGGTGCAGATTCAAGTGACCAAAAGGAAGCTGGGAATTGATTAAACCCCCAAAAATGAACCATTTTGACTTAAACTGGCTTTGTGCTCTGCCTGGGCCCTCCTCAGCTGGGTTTTGAGGATGTTCAAGCTTCACCCGACCCAGAGCTGTGTTTTTCCAGGGAGGGCTCTGCTCCCTCCAGAGCTGCTCCTGGGTTTTATTTTTCACCAATCCCAGTGACGGTGCCCGTGGGGGAGAACCTCTCATCATCCTCAGCCAGCAGGGGAAAAGCCCTTTGGTGCCAGGGTTTGGGCAGGACGGCTGCTCCTGCTCCCTGCCTGCAGCACATTTCCTTTCCCACAAGTCAGGTGAGGCTCCCGGCTGTTTCCATGAGGATTTTAAAGCCCTCCCCCCGTTCCCAGGGGCCGGCGCTGCCCCGGACGCCGTGTCCTGCCAGCGCTGGGCACTGGTTTGAACTGGGATTTAATGGATCACCCAGCTGTGACGGGGAGGTGCCTGCCCGGGGGCTGCGGACTCTGACCCCAGGGAGGGGCACAGTGCCCCCCAAAAAAAGCAGCAGCAACTCCCAGGGATGCCAGCAGAGTGGGGCTCATGGTCTGGGGGTGTTTTTCCCTGCTGGCTCCCTCCTGGCAGCAGGGAAGGGAGCAGAGGAGGGTCTGACAGGGGGAAGAGGTCACCCCCCTCGGGACTGTGTTTTTTATTTATTCTTGTGAAGTGTTCTACTGATAACTCAGCTTCAGTTACCTGGGAGGTGGGTCTGTTCACCCCGTGCTGCCCTCTCCCACCGGCCATGGCACTTGGGATAGCCAGTGGGATCACTGGGTTGGTGTTTTTCCCACATCCCTGCTGTGAAAACGCTCCGGAGCCAAGGATCTTCCTGTAATTTTTAACTTGGCTCGGGTCATCCTTCCCCTCGGATCCCCGAGCTGGGGGGCAGCTGGAGGAAGGGCCGAGCCCAGGAGGCAGAGGCAGAGCTGGAAGGCTGGAGCTGGGGCTGTACAGCGTGTTCTGTGATTAGAGGAAACCCCCTGCTTATCTGATTAGAGTCGAGTGTGTAGCTGGAATGTCAACAAACAAGGCTGAACTGTAATGAAAGTCTGTGATATTCAATTATTCTGCAGTGATTTCTCTGAGCAGCACCAGCAGCCTGATGCATGCACTGCAGTGAAAACCACCACAGTCCTGCACGTACCTTTTTTAATCCTAAATTGCCCTCTAATCTCCCTGCTCCAGCTTTCTCCGCTCACTTTTGCTCTGTTTGTTGTGTGGTCCCTCCCTGCGGGGTTGAGGCCCTCGAGGTAATGCCTGTTTTGGTGTCTGGCATCTCCTGAGTGCCCCAGAAGTTCTAACAGCCAGCAAGGAGAATGTAACCTCCGTTTTTTTTGTGCTTTTTCAGGCATGACATACGCAGCAAAAGGGTACTTTGATGCTCTGGTGAAGATGGGAGAGTTGGCCAGTGAAAGCCAAGGATCCAAAGAATTGGGTGAGTCCCCAGTTTGCTGCTAAATGGAGCTGCAGCCTCCCAGCCCAGGAATGAACTGGATTTTTGGTGCTGCTGGGGAGAGCAGGCTCAGCGTGGAGCTGCCTCGTCCCAGCGGTGGGAGTGTCTCTGAATTTACTGTTAACGTGGTTTGGAAAACCCCCCTGGTTCCCTCAGTGCCGTGGTGTTTTTGGAGAGCAGCTCTGTGGCTTTTTTGTCTTCCTTTTGCAAAGGAGAAGTGGCAGATTTCGAGCTGGGAGCTGCGCTGCCCATCGGGGGCCTCTGGAGGGGAAGGACAGAGGGAGGAATCTGGAGAGGGGCAGGTTGGCAGCACTGGGCAGGGGCTGTGCTGGTGGAGGTCACCCCGGGGCTGGGGCTGTACCCTGGGTGCAGCTGGAGCCTCCCTATGCCGCTGCCAGGGACCTGTGTTTGCTCAATCGATGGCAAACGTCACCAGCCGTGGCACTCGGTGCCTCCCTCCCCTTTCCCACACTGATTTCTCCAGTAAATCCTCTGGGAGCCGCTTTCCCAGTCTCCCTGCTGCCCAGACGTGGCTCCTGTGTGAGCCAGAGGGTTGGAGGTGACCCTCCCAGCTCCCCCCGGGGCTCCAGGTGACCCTCCCAGCTCCCCCCGGGGCTCCAGGTGACCCTCCCAGCTCCCCCCGGGGCTCCAGGTGACCCTCCCAGCTCCCCCTGGGGTCCTGCACTTCGTTCAGGCTCTCGTGGAGCGAGATGGGCTTTGCTCCGGTGTCTGTGCAGTCCCAGGTGAACCCTTCCTCCTCCTCCTCCTCCTCCTCCTCCCCCATCCCTCCCGCAGCTCTGGCTCAGCGGCAGCGATGGCAAAGTGCTCATTAAAGCGTCTCTCCGGGGCAGGCAATTAGCGGGGAGGTTGAGCTGAAACGACTCTAAAGGCTGAAGGAGTCGGGGAGCAGCCCCTGGGCTCTGGATTTGGTGTCAGACCCCGCTCCCCCACCAGCCCTGCTGCTGCTGCTGCCTCGGAATTGTGCTGGGAAAGCAGTAAGTGTCTATGGAAACCGAGGGGTGGATTAAAGCTGCCTGGAGCAATCTGCTTCTGTTTAATAAATAAAACAAAGGGCCCTGTGTGCGCCGCCAGGGCTGGGCAGAGCCCGTGGGGAGCTGCTGCTGCCTCTCTGGGGCTGAGGGACACCCCAGCTCTGCCCTCCCGGAGGGGAACTTTGGGGCAGGAGCTCGGGGACCCCTGCCCTGCTGCCTCTCCAGAGCAGCTCCGGGTTTGCTCGCACGTCAAACCTGGATTTGGGGACTTGTGGTCCCAGTTCCTCACCAAAGGACAAGGGTGTGACATCCTCAGTGCCGTCTCCCCATGTGTGGCTCGAGTATTCTGGGGTTTAAAACGTTTCCAGCTCACTGCTGCTTCCCCTCCTGGTGTGGACACATCTCAGGCAGGCTCCTGAGCTGCTGCTCGGCCCCGGGCTCTGCTGATCCTGCTGATGTTTGCTGTGGCAGCTGCTCTGAGCAGCAGAAATTGAGATAAAATTTCTGGCTGCGGCTCGGTGGAGCTGATAACAGCTGGGACAGGCCCCCTCCCAGCAGATGTGTAAACAGGGGCTGAGAATTGCTCTGCACCGGGGCTGTGCTCGCCAGAGGGGCAGCTTTTCCTGGGAACACCTTTGCCTTATCACTCCCTGCGCTGGGAATGCCGATAGGGCCGGGAAGGAGCTCGGGGTTATTTCACAGGGTCCCACACTGGTTTGGGCTGGAAGGGACCTTAAAGCCCATCCAGTGCCATCCCTTTCCACGGGCAGGGACACCTCCCACTGTCCCACGGCTCTCCAAGCCCCGTCCAAGCTGGCCCTGGGCACTGCCAGGGATGGGGAATTTGTTTTAGAGCAGTAAACAGGAATTCCCTTAATTGCTGCTTCCATTAATGTTGTGCTCCCCAGCTCCCCCCCCCGAGTGGGATTTCCTTCCACGAGTTTATAGGGAAAACTGCTTCAAGATGTCAGCCAGGACCATGGGATGCTCTGGTCAGGACTGCAGCATCCATGGACAAAAAAACGCCGAGATCCTTGTTTTTCCTGCAAACCCCTCTCTTTCCTACCCTGGGTGCTTTCCTGGTGCCTTTCTGGCGCAGGAGCTGTCCCAGCCCAGTTTGTCCCATGGAACACGGAGCCCTGCTCTGGGCTCAGCTCCTGCCTGCCCGGGGGGGTTCTTAGCACCGTGCATTTTTCCCAAATTCCCCATCAGATTTCAGGAACCGTGCGCAGACGGGATAATCCCGTGTGGGAATGGGAAAGAGGCGATAATTACAGTGCTGTAATCGGCTCTGGGCGCTGAGTTTTTGGGTGCAAGTGTCTGGTGGTGCCGTCTGAACCCCACTGCCCAGGTTTGGGGCGTGCAGGGTCGGGGCTTTGGGGTGTTCTCAGCCCCAGTGATGCTCTGAGCGCGGCCAGGGTGGAGCTGTGGCTGTCCCAGAGCAGCAGAGGAGTCGCTTTGCTCCGTGCAGTTCCCTGCTGACCAGTTTAGGATCAGGGTCTCTGCCCACAGTTCCCTGAGAGAGGCTCCTCGGGCTGTTCTCCACCCCCTTGGTGGCTGTGGCAGTGATTTTAGGGCAGATGAGCTGGTGTCTGTGAGGAGTCTGTGTCTGACCAGGGAAGGTTTGTTCCCGGCTCAGCCCTGGAGTGGTTTGTAGCCCCTTCCAAGAAGCACCAGCCTCATGCACGAGTCCTCAGGTGACTTTGGCCCTTGTCCAGCTCCTGCTTAGTTCCCTTGGATGCTGCTCAAAATGTCGTTTCTTTCGTCCTTCTTGAAAACTAGGCCATGAGAAAGTCGTGGAAAGGGGTTTTCTTCTCCTGGTGAGAGGAGCTGGAGACATTTCCCCCGGGATGCTGGAGCCGAGCAGCACCTGCAGGGAGCACCTCCAGGGCTGGCGGTGGATTTTGCTCGGCAGTTGTTTCTGGAAGGCCCCTTGGATGAGTGAAGCTGCTCTGGGTGACACACAGGCTGTGAAAGGGCAGCGCAGGCAGCGATTACTCAGCCATTGTTGAGCTGAAAGGAGCCCCTGGCACATAATGGCTTTTTATTTCCACGCTAAAATCAGAGGTGGCACCTTCGCGGCTTGGATGGGAAGAGGCTTTACAGCTCATCCCGTTCCACCCCCTGCCATGGGCAGGGACACCTTCCACTATCCCAGCTTGCTCCAAGCCCTGTCCACCCTGGCCTTGGACGCTTCCAGGGGTAACCCTGAGCTCAGGCTCTGCCCTGCAGCTCCAGGCTCTGTCCCGGAGCTTTGTGCGGCACCGGATCCTCTGGGAACAGGGATTAATCTGCTAATTGGATTGGTGGTTGTTTTGGGTCGATGCTTCCTGCAGCAGCGGAGGTGCAGATATAGATCCCATGGGTGCCAAAGGTCAGCCTGCAGCTCCGGGTGGCACCGGGGACTGCTGGGGCTGGGGGTGGCTGAGTGTGGTCTGGGTGTCCACTGGGAACCAGTCAGAGCAGTGCCCAGGATGACACAGAACTCCAGGAATTATTGTCCTGGCGTTTGTGGCTCAGTGTCCCTGCAGTGAGGTCACCCTGCTGTGCAGGTGAACTCTTTTTGCTCCATCCTTTCAATTTGGGGTTAACAACGCACTTAACACCTCGTGGGTGACAGCTTTGCGCCGGTGGAGGAGAGGAAGCTGCAGGAATGGGCTTGCTAAGGGTGCAGAAATACCAGACAGTCCCCTCACAGCCCTCTGCTGCCTCGGGACGGGGCTTTTCCGCTGCCTCCATCCCTCCCGTGAGGAGCAGACGGCCAAGGCTCGTTCTCACCAACCTGTGGTAGTGGAGGGTTGTAAACGAGCATCTGCGAGGCCCATGTGGCCTGGCTGGGGCTCCCAGTGTGTGGCAGATGTGTGTAAAGTCTGGGCTTCACCTTCCCTGCTGATGGTGACAACTTCCAGGGTCCCCACCTGCCGTGTGCCCCGGCACTGTGCCCGGGCAGGATCCTGCAGGGGTGGTCCCTCTGTCTGGGGGATGGAGGGGTCCCCTGTGTGCCCATGGGCTGGTTTCTGCCGTCCATCAGCACTGGGGGGAGGTTTGAGGAGGGGTTTTGCCTGGGTGTGTGGCCAGCTCCAGGTCCTGGAGGTGTTTGCTTTCCCTCTGGAACCGCCGGAGGGATGAGATCGCCTGCGGCCAGGTGAGCAGTGTGAGGGTGTGCTCTGCTGTGCTGCTTAACCCAGTGCCACCAGTACAGCTCCTGCCAGAGCAGCTGGGCACTGGGGGCTCACTGGTCTGGGCATCCTGGTACAGATCCAGGACTGGCCCCCATCCAAGGGGAGTATGGGGGGCACAGAACATCCCAGTCTCTGATGTACCCCTGGTTAAAGGCTCAGTAGCAGCTGCCCAGCCTGAGGGAGCCGGTTACTGGGAACCCAAGCCAGGGTGCCTTGGGAAGCTCCTCTGCTTTTCCCTTCACCTGGTCTCTTAATAAACAGACGAAAAACGCCTTAAGCTGTGCCAGGCGGGGCTGGAGTGGCGCTGAGCTCGTAGCGCTGACGAGCCGCTGATGAATTATCAACACATCGCCCAGTCCTCTGGGGCTGGCAGCAGTGAAACCGTTGTGGAGAGGAAAGAGATGCGTCAGCGTGGTGGAGAAGCTGATTTTGTTTCCCCACACTCGTCTCCTTCCCCTGCACTCGGCTCTTCCCAGCTGCCACACCAGAGCCTCAGCCGGCTGAGGCGCGGGGCTGGAATCGCCTCCCCCCGGCACTGGGAGCTGCTCTGTGCCGGGTCTGTGAGCCCGGGGCACGCCGTGCTGCTGAGGGGAAGAGCAAAAAACGCTGCAGGAGCTTTCAGTGGAATTGTTCAGGTTGGAAAAGCCCTGGAGATCACCGAACCCAGCCGAGTCCAGCATTAACCACATCCCCGGGTGCCACCTCTGCCCACACTTGGCTGTGCCTTAAACCTGCCTGCAAGAGCTCTTCAGCACCGAGCTGCTGTGTGAGCAGGGTTATTGCTGGCTGGTTTTTAGGGGATGTGCCCATGCCCCGACCCCGGGAGCTGGGGCAGCCACGATGCCGCTGGTGGGTGATGATCCCCGGGCCACCTTCTCCTGCTGCCCTTGCAGGACAGCCTGGGCTGCTCCAGCCCTGCACCAGCAGCACGTTCTGCCTCTGAGCAATCTGGTTCCTTGATTAATGCATAGTTGGTGTTTTTATTAAAAACGGCCAGCATCCTGGTTTAGAGCGGGGGGGTCAAAAAATAGCCTTGACTCTCTGGAAACTCCAGAGCGAACCCCCGAGAGCTGGGTTCCCACTGCTTCACCCTCTGGAGGGGCAGCTGGCTCCCGTGGTGCCAGCAGCGATGGGAGGGATGTGGAACAACCTGTTTGCCTGTTGTGGGCTGGGTGTGGAAGGGAAGGGCCCACAATAGCTGCTATAGTTCTGCTCCCAGAGCGATACTGTGAGTCAGCCGCAAACAGCAGCTCCTCCTCGCCGTGCGCCCGGCAGCCTGCGGGGAGGGGAGAAACCCCGGCTCAGCCTCCTGCCCTTCCCCGGCTCTGTCCGCCGCTCTGGGTGTGGGTGAGATGCTCCACCCGGGGGTTCTCCACCTGCAGGATGTGTGTTTTGGCAGCTCGGTGCCGCTCGCGGGGTGACCCGAGCCGCTGTCCCGCTGCGCGGGGGGAGCTCAGGTGTGGAACTCCCAAATCCCGCGGGCAGCTGATGCCAAGCTGGGGCGTGTGCCCTGTGCCAGAGCTCCCAGCCCTGCCGTGGGGTGGTCCCCCCGGCATTTCACCACAGACTCTTTCCCGAGCCAGCTTTTGGAATGTTGAGCCTTTCCAGCTACCATGGTACCCCAAATGTTTGACTTCATCCCTGCAGCTCTGGGTTGGGTTTGGGTGTCGGGAGTCTCCCGTGCTCTGCAGGTTTTTGTGAAGCAGCTCACGGGGTGTCAGAGGTGCTCTGTGGGAATTCACACCGTGCTGCTGCTGGTTTTTGGGGAATTTCGTTCAAATTCTGCTGCCCAGCTGGATGGCAGAGGCCTCGGGAAGCCTGGAGCTGCTTCCTTCAGCTGGGGGGAGGCTCCGGAGGAAGCTCATGAGGCTCCGGGCGGGCGTCCAGCTGCCTTCCTGCTGCGGGGGCTCGCCCTGGGCTCGTGGTGCTGGGCTGAGCACGGGGGGACAGCAGTGTCCCCCGCCGGGCTGGCATACAGCGAGCCTGGGCTCTGGGGAAGGCTCCGTGCGCTGCTGGCTTTGATATGGGGCTGGAACGCCCCGACAGGAGCCGAGGGGGTGGCGGGGGAGCAGAAATGGGAGCCGGAGATGGATATCAGCGCCCGGAGACGCTCCGGTGCTGGGAACGGGCCAGTTCCCCGGGAGAGGAATGCGGGAGGGGGCAGAGCCCTCTCGGCCCAGCGCAGGGGCACCCAGGGGTGGATTTGGGGATGTGGGTGTCACTTCTGGGTGCCCCAGTCCCCGCTCTCGGGTGGGCCAGGAGCTCAGTGACAGCGGCCAGAGCTCCCTGCCGGCCCCACGCCGGCGCTCCAGGGATTCCCACTGCAGCCAAACGGGAAGGGAGAGGGGGTCAGGGGGGTGGTGCAAGCTCCGGGAATAATGAGAGAGCCACCCTGGCATTGACAGCCCTGACAAAGCCACCTCGGGCAGACGTCAGGGCCTCCCTGCAGTGGGAATTCAGGCACTTCCCACCATTGAGCTGGAGCCGTTTCCTGGCGCTCCCGTGGTGCTGACCCCTTGCCCGGAGCTCCCCGCTCCCGTGTGACGCCGCAGCCGTGTGAGGTGGCCGGGTGCGAGCGCTCCCCTCGGCTCGGCACCTGGAGAACCGGCTGGAAAAGCCGCAGCCGGCCCGGTGGAGCTCTCGGCACGTGGGGAAGGAGCCGAGCTGCGGCTCTGCCATCTGGTCACCTCTCTCCTTGTGGGGGTGCTCTGGGCATCGCGGCTCTCTCAGGGGGCACGGAGGGACCAGCAGCCGGTGCCACAGCCAGTCCTGGCACTGCGGCAGAGGGGCCGGTGCCTGCCAAGGGATCGGATTTTAATGTTTGCAGAAGGGTTCGAGACACGGTGTATGGTGCAAAGTACGAATTGCTCCAGCCAGGAGAGCAAAGAAATGTTGAGGCGGGTTGTTCCTGGTCAGCTGGGGGTGTTGACCCTCGGCTGGCTCGTGGCTGGAACGTGGGGGGATATGAGGGGCCAGGCTGGCACCAACTGTGCCAGGTGAGGGTCCCACTTGTTCCCTTGCCCCAGTGAGGTGTCGGCTTTCATTTGCAAACAGCTCCACAGAGGTTGGGAGCCTCTTGGGAAGCTGCAACCTGCCTTGCTGGAAGGAAAAGCTTCCAAAGTCAGCCCTGGAAAGAGCTGACACAGCTGGGCTGTCCCCAAGGCGCGCTCTGATCCAAGACAGGGCTCTTAGTGCTGGCTCTGTTCCTAAAAGATGCTCCTGTGTGTGTGTGTGTCTGGCTTCAGCCACACTGGGGCTTCTGCTGAGCCAGGACACAGCCCTTCCTCCAGATCAGCACTGGGTGTGGGGCTGGAGTCCTGCACTGGGACAGAAAAATTAAAGGAAGTGGCAGAACAGAGCTGGGAGCCCTTGGCCCACGGCATTGGTGGCAGTGGCAGCCCTGGCTCAGCCCCTGTGGCCTGGTCTGGTGGTTTTGAGGCAAGCAGTACACCAGGGCTTAGCCCTGTGCCCTGCACCAAGTGCCAGGGCTGTGTCTGTCCCCATGCTGGGCCTGGGGATCAAGGGCTGCCCCTGGTGCTGGGTCCTGCTGCTGCTCGTCCTTGCTCCCCTTCCCCTTCCCCTGTTTGTCCAAAGGTCTCAGGTGAGCATTGTCTCACTGCACCTCCCCAAATGTGGGCACGGGGGGTCCTCCAGGAGCCCCCTGGGTCTGACAGCAGGGTGCTGCCTGCCCCAGCCCCTGGGACGTCCCCTGAGCTCAGTGCCTCAAACCCCTCCTGTCCTGTCTCTGCAGGGGATGTGCTCTTCCAGATGGCAGAGGTGCACAGGCAGATCCAGAACCAGCTGGAGGAGATGGTGAGTGCCCAGCCCGGCCTGCCGGGGTCTCTGTCGGTGCAAATGCTTTTCCATGCCTTGTCCAGGTGACACCAGCCCGTCTGACATGGATTTGCTGAGCTCCAAAGGGTCTGCATTGCTTGGGCTTCCTCTTCTGCCCTGCTGGGCCCTCTCAGAGTCTGTCCCTCGCTGCTCTCAGCCTGTGCAGCCCTGCTCCGGTGCCACCCCCGGTGCCATCTGCTGCTCCCCAGGCAGGCTCTGCCAGCCCTCCACAAGCACCGTGTGTTTTCTTTCTCCCTGCAGCTCAAGTCCTTCCACAACGAGCTCCTGACGCAGCTGGAGCAGAAGGTGGAGCTGGACTCCCGGTACCTGAGTGTGAGTTTTGTGTGTGTGTGTGTGAGTCTGGCACAGCCCTGGGCTCGGGTGTCCCTGGGTGTCCCCATCACCTGCTCCCTGCTTGGGGACAGCGTGTCCTGCCACAGCTCCTGCCCCTGGTTACTGACGGGTCCCCGCTGTCACACACATCACCCACACAGGCCAGCATTGTCCCCTCTGCTCTCTGGAGACCCCACTTTTCCCGGGGCTCTCCTTGTTTCTGTCACCCCTCGGCAGCAGGAGCCGTGGCCAAGGCTCAGAACCTTCTCCTGTCTCATCCAGGCTGCGCTGAAGAAATACCAGACAGAGCAGAGGAGCAAGGGGGACTCCCTGGACAAGTGCCAGGCAGAGCTGAAGAAACTCCGCAAGAAGAGCCAGGGCAGCAAGAACCCGCAGAAGTACTCGGACAAGGAGCTGCAGGTAGGAGCCCGGGCTGGGGGGGACACGGGTGGGCGTTCGGTGCTGCCCCTGGGGGCGGCCGGGCTGTGGCAAGCACCTGGGTGAGGATTTGCTGCTCTCTTTAGAGGAGGGGGCGCGGCAGCTTTAGCGGTGCCGCTGGGCGTGGGTGGCAGCGGGTGGCAGCCAGCGCTGGGGACGCTCCCGTGGCCACGCTGCAGAGCTGGAGCTGCCCACTCGGACCCTGCTCCCGCTGCTTTTCCCCTTTGCCATCCTGAATGACCCACACGGATCATTAATCCCTGCCGTGCCTGTGTTCCCGTGCGTGTTTGCCGTGCCGGTGCCCCTTCCCCCGCCCGCGGGGGCGGTGCCGGGGGCGGCTGCGGTGAATCAGCGCGGTGTGATGCGTGTGGGCACCGCGCTGGGGGCCGGGGTCCCTCCGGGGGCTGCTGCGCTCAGGGGTGGGCACGGCGGGGAGCCAGAGCTCCCCACAAAGGGGGAGGCGGGGTGGGGGTCTCGCTGAGGGGCACCCAGGGCACGTCCTGGCAGTGCCGAGGGGCTGTGGCACTCGGGTCACCCGGGGGATCCTCGGCAGGAGTTGGTGTCCTCTGCACTTTGCAGACTTCACTCGGAACTTTGCCCCGGGCTTGGCTGATCCGGGCAGATTTTCGGGGGTAATCGATGCCCCAACACAGTCGAGTGCTGCTGCCACGGAGCAAGGGAGGCACCAGCGGTGCTTGGAAAGGGGAAGGTGAATTCGTGAAGCCAGGAATAAGCCTTGTCTCCAGGGCAGTGGGATGTGTGTTGTCTGAACACGTCAGAGATCTCTGTCTGCTGAAGGAGATCTGGACACTGCCGGCACTTGGCTCGTGGGGCTGAATTTAGCGGCTCTGAGTGGCATTTAGTGGCCAGCAGAGAGTTTCAGTGAGGTTTGTGCTGGGGCAGTGACATCCTTAATTGCACCGAAATTTGGGAAACGGCGCTGTGGATCAGAACAAGCACTGAAGGAGAGGAATGCAGCCGCTGTCATCCGCCGTGGCTCGGCCTGGGGGTCCGGGGGGAGCTTTGGGAGGTGCCGGGGTGGCACGGCCGGAGCGGGGCTGGGAGGTGCCGGGGTGGCACGGCCGGAGCGGGGCTGGGAGGTGCCAGCTCTCACTCCTCCGTGTCCAGCCCGCTCTGCTGGGGGCTCTGCTGTGCTCTCCAGCAGCTGAAACCACTTCAGAGCGTGGCGTCTTCAAAAGTCCCGGCTTTGAAACTCCTGCTGAGCGAGAAAAGCCCCATCAGGCCCCGAGCCCAGCGTGGGGGGACACGGGGATCAAACCTCTGTTCCCCCCCACCTGCGAGAGCTGCTGACAGGGACAGCAGCAGGGAATCGCTGCCAGAGCCAGCCCTGTCCTGCCAATCCCTGGGGCAGGGATCCCCATCCCGCAGCGAGCGGGAGGAGGAGGAGGAGGAGGAGGAGGGGATCCATGGGGCAGCCCTGCTAACACAGCTCTCCAGGCAGGGAAACAGGATCAGACACTCATTCCCTTTAATCTTTCAGCAGTAAGTATTTAGGAAGTGCTTATCTCCGAAAAAGCCTTCTGATGGCTTTTGAGCTTACAGAGCTATGAGACCCTTGCAGCTCAGAATGTGCCGTGGCTCCTCTGTGCTGCACTCGGCAGGGGCTGGTTTGTTCTGCCTTAGATCCAAACACAAAGTTAAAATTGCTGAATGCAGCCGGCAGGGCACTTCCCCTCTCCTCTCTGCTGACTGCAGAGCTGGTGTTTCCTCAGCACAAAAGGAGTGTTTGGGGCCACCCCTGACGCTGCTTTTACTTCTGCCTGGGCATTGGAGAGTGGGGGGATTGCAGCAAGTCCAGCCTGGAAGGGTGTGGGTGTTGATGCTGGTCTGAGGAGAGAGACTGATTTGGGGCTTTGAGGAGCTGAAACTGGGTTTTGGGGAGCTAAAACTGAGTTTTGAGGAGCTGAAACCAGGTTTGAGTGAATCAGGAGCATGTACAGAGCTTTGTGGGGCTTTGCTTTTCCCAGTCTGGCTAAAGCAGAGCAGCCTGGTTTGCTGAGCTGGCCCAAAGCCACCCCTGTGGCCACTTGCCAAACCCCTGGTGGTCTCCTCAGAGCTGCTCAAGGACCTGGGGATGGTTTTGGGATGCTGACAGCTGCACCAGGCCGGTGCCTGGGGACCACAGCCCCATCAGCCAGCGCTGGCTGGAGTCTCCTAAGGGGCTGTGGCTGGTTCCTTCTCTCCCCGTGGGAGAAGCTGCTGTTGGTGGAAGTGTCACCTCCTCCAAGGCAGCAGTAACATCTTGCTCTTCTGAAGGCTCATCCCCCTGAAGCTGCTGGAGCAGCCGCCAGCCAGCAGTCTGATGCTCTGTCATCATCTCCCTTCCGATTTAATGCTCCGGGAAGCAGAGCTGCTCCTTTCTGCCTCCTCACCACCTGTGGAGTGACCACATCTTGTCATCACCTGCCAGCCAGATGGGTGGGGGACACACGTGGTGGCAGCAGCAGGACTGTCCTGCAGGGACCTCGAGGTTTATGTAACGTTTGTCAAAGTGAGAGAGGGTTTGGGGCCATCCAGGCTCTGGTTCTGGCAGAGGACAGCCCTTGTCTGGGCAAGGGCACCAGCGTGGCTGTGTCTCCACGCTCTGCTAAATCACTCAGAGAGCCCAGTGCAGCAGCCCAAACATCTCATCTGTTTCATTCAGATGTTTCCCCTTTACAGAGCAGAAATAAATACTGGAGCTCAGCAAGGACTGCACACAGCAGTGGCTGGGGAGCAGCAGCTTTGGAGCAGGGGGTTGAGGAGGTGTGATGCTCACAGACTCTCACAGGAGGCTTCTCCTGAGCTGCACCAGCCCCTCGTTGCATGGAGAGAGCTGGTCCAGGCCTGTCTGCAAGTCCCTCATCACCTGGCCACTGTCTCGTGCTGGTTTTATGGATTTTGCCTGATGAGGATGAGTGTTGCAGCATTAAGGGGCTGAGGAGTTAAAACACCTCGTGGTTTGCAGCCCAGATGGCTCAGGTAGCTCTAAACCATCAGCTCCAAGTGCCACCAGTGATTTCCCAGCTCCCCAGCCCTGTCTGTCCTGGCCAGGAGCGATGCTGTGGTTGGGGGCTGTTGCTGCTGAATGTCACAATAAGCCAGGCTTTTATTCTTTATGGATGAGTCCTGAGCTGCTGTTCCACACGAGGAGTGAGGCTGATGAGCCTCACATGGCTCATCTTCCTCGTGGAGGGACTGAGATGGGGCTTGACCTGTGCTGAAAACCGGGAGAACAAACCCATTCAATTCACTTCACAGCTCTGATGAAGAAGAATGAAAACAATATTAAGATTAAACAATCACCAAGGAAGCTCAAGTGCTGTAATTTCATTAAAGGCTGGTTGTGATCAGGCCATGAAATCAAGGTCATGATGGGTTTGGGACCTGGATTGAATCAGCAGCCCAGCAATGAAGTTATGTTGGTTCAAAGTATTTATCAAATCATATTAGCACTGTGAGCAATCGGATTTCTGCATCGTGCTGAGACAAAACTGGCTGTAATTCAGCCTAAACAGCAGTGCTGGGGCTGGGTGTTTGCCCTGAAAGGCTGTGCCTGACCCAGGTGACAGTGGGTGACCCTGGGTGGGCAGTGGGGGCCGAGCTCAGCCTCTGCCCACACCTAGCCCTGCTCCCATGGGAATGTTTTAAGCATTAAACACCACTGTGCCAAATAACCTGGGGGGGTTTATAAACTTTTGTCATTGAAACCTCATTTGGATATTCCCACCAGGAGAAATAATTTTAGGTGTAGGTCAGGGAGCTCCAAATGACACGGAGTTTGCACAAACCAGGTTACGAGGTTTATGTGAAAGTCAAACAGGGGAGGACTCAAAGCTCACCAGCTCCAGGTGACTCTCTCCAGGTTTGGCTGGGATTTAGGCTGAGGGAGGACGTGTGCCCAAACCAGCAAGAGAAGAAAAGCCCCTTCCTGTACCTAATGGGGCTCCAGGAGGGCTGGAGAGGGACTGGACAAGGCCTGGAGTGACAGGACAGGGTGGAATGGGTTCCCACTGCCAGAGGGCAGGGATGGATGGGATACTGGGGAGTTATTCCCTGTGAGGTGGGTGAGGCCCTGGCACAGGGTGCCCAGAGAAGCTGTGGCTGCCCCTGGATCCCTGGCAGTGTTCCCTGGCAGTGCCTGTGCAGCTCAGGGCTGTGCCGTGAGCGTTTGGTACCCAACCTGTGCCCTGAGCTGCTCATCCGGGGGGGTTCCCATCCTGAGGGAACGTTTTAGGCAGGAGAAGGTGAAGCTCCTGCAGAGCCGGCTGGAGCCAGTGCTCCCCAGCTGCTTTGCCCTCTGAATTTTATGTAACATCCCATGTGAGCACGGCTGGGGCCGGGCAGGAGCAGGGCAGGGCTGTGGCTGCCGCAGCAGTGACCATAACGAGGGGAGACAGCCCCTCCCGGGGGACAAAGGCAGCCCGGCGTCCCCGGAGCGCGCTGGCTCTCGGGGTTGGCTCCCCGGGACCCGCCCTGCCTTTGCCATCACCTTGGATAACCATCAGCAGCCGTGCCCCAGCATCCCCACGGAGCCGTGGCTGCAGCCGGGCGGGGGAGGCTGGTGGGCAGCACAGCAGGGGCCGGGAGCTTCCCTTCTCCTGCCTGGGGCTGCTGGTGCCGGGCAGGGCAAGGTGGGGGGGTTGTCCCCTCCCTGTGTGGTTTCAGGGGGCTCCTGTGGCTTCTTTGCAGGGTCCCTGTCCCTGCAGAAGGCAGGGCAATGTGTTTGGGCTCCCGTGGTGGCCAGCAGTGGCCGTTCCCTGCTGTGGGGCTGGTGCTTTATTTGCCGTATTGCAGGAGAGGCTGGGTCAGGGCTCATCCCGAGCTCTGCTCTCCTTCCCGGCTGTGGAAGAACCTCGGATATCCCTGGGCTCAGATCCAACCTTGCTGTGCCTGGCTGGACGCACCAGCCAAGCTCCCTCCCTCCCTCGGTGACACACTTGGGTCACTTGTGTGGGGGCTGCAGGAGCCAGGAGGGGACGGTGCCTCCCCCAGGGCTGCTCCAGGGCCTGCCAGCTGCCTCGCAAGGAGCAGTTTCTGGCAATGAGGAAAAGCTGTCAGGGCTGAGGATCCCTGGCTGCTCGTTCTGCTCATTTTGCCTCTGTGCTGTGGTGGGGTTTCGGCAGGTTTGCCTTCAGTCTGTTCCCTGGCTCAGACGCTCTTCCCCTGCTGATCAGCCTAACTCCTTTTTTCTTTTATCCCATTACTTTCCAGCTTTTCTCCCTCGTGGTTCACTAAACAAATCCTCCCTTCTCTCCGTGTTTACTCCTTCCAGGTATTTCAGCCTGCTGCATCGATCCAGCACAGTCCTCTCTCTTCCCTGACCTTTCCTTTGTCTTTTCCCGCTGCTCTGTGCTGCTGGTCCTGCCCAGCCCATCCTTGGGATGAGAGCTGGAGCTGGCGTGGTGGCACAGCCCCTGCCTGCTCTGCATCCCTCCCGCAGAAGGATGCCTCCCCCTGGCTTTCTGGTCCCAAAAATCACAGCTGTGTCGTGCTGGTGACCCCCAAGGCATCTCCTCTT
The DNA here is from genome assembly GCA_013399225.1 of Rhipidura dahli. Classification (NCBI taxonomy): domain Eukaryota; kingdom Metazoa; phylum Chordata; class Aves; order Passeriformes; family Rhipiduridae; genus Rhipidura; species Rhipidura dahli. Next base: position 220,781 of record VXAC01008563.1, read on the forward strand.
ATCCCTGGGGCTGGTCCTTTGCTCAGCCTGGTCAGTGCCAAACGCACTGAGAAGGATCCGTAGTGATGATTTCTGCGGCGGAGCTCAGCACTGCCCTTGGCTCGCGTTCCCCGTGTCTGCACGTTCCTGGCTGGGAGGGAAGCTCTGAACTGCTTTTCCTGGCTGGGAGGGAGGCTCTGAGCTGCTTTCCCAGCGAGGCTGTGCTTATCAAAGGCTCGGCTGGAGCTCGGTGCTGCTCCACCTGCGCTGACAGCAGCGTGTGCTCCACGCGGCACGGGGCTCGGCATTTCTCAGCCGCTCTTTGGTCTGCAGCCCCCCCGAGCTGCCGCTGGGGCTTGGGGAGGTGGCAGGGCTCTGTGCCCTGGGCGACAGCGGCAGCTGAGCTGGGGCTGG
>VXAC01008563.1:221183-237236 GCA_013399225.1 Rhipidura dahli
GCTGGGCAGCAGCCCCGTCCCCTTTCCATCTGCCCGCGTTTCTCCTTCTCCGCCTGACCCGCGGGCATGACTCGGTTCGGCTTTGCAGTGGGCACTGCCCGGCGTGGCTCCAGCACCTCTCGTGTGCTCGGGGGGTCCCTGGCCGAGCCCCCGGGGTGCCCCAGGAGCGGGCAGGAGCCGCGGCTCGGGCAGCATCTTGTGCCAAAGCCTCTGCCCGGCGCCGCCACGTGCTGACACTGCTAATTAGGTCAGCGGCTCCCGGTGAATTGGAAGTGGCGGCGGGGGGAGCGGCACGGGGGAGTTATTTGAGGCCTCTCCAACCTAGAAACCCAGAAAAGATTTTCTGGAGCTGTTGTGTGGCTCTGGTGTGTGCTCTGGCTCTGGGGTGCGACCACCGTGCTGCTGCCTCCCTGTCTGCTCAGGTCACAAATGGGTTGGGGTATTATTTCCTCCTCCAAACTGGGAATTTTGTTTAGACGATTCTTAAAATGTGAATTTGAAACTGACAGCCTCAGTCAAGATCTCAATTTACGATGCTGTGCTTGAGTGGTTCGTGCTTGTCAGGGGAGTCCTGGGGAGGCTGCTGAGCCCGAGCACACGGAGCCCCTTCCCCCAGCCCTTCCAGGGGCTCAGGTCATGCCAAGCTGAGAAGGGCGTTTGGCTGTGGTTCACAGTGTGGGGTGGCTGAGATTTCCCCCATTCTTGGGGAATGGGGACCTGAGCAGCTGCCCCAAGGTCCTGGTGGGCAGCTGGCTGCAGGTGAAGCCTCACTCCTGGGTAAGACAGAGCTTCCTTCTCCTTGGAGTGCAGTCCCGAGCTCTTACGCTGTGCTTTGTGTGTTACTTTTCCCCCGTGCATCTGGCGTATTTAACAGTCTTTTTATTTAAATTTGCCTTTCTGGGCGTTTTCTGAAAGCCCACTGTCATTCTGAGCAAACCCAAACTGAAAACCACCTCGTGAACAAGGAGTGTCGCTCGCCATTTTGTGATGGAATAGCGTGTAAAATCAAGGCTCTGGGTAAATCAATGGCACACGGAGCATATTTACATAAAGTATATAAAGCTCTGAGTACTAAGTTTGGAGCGTGGGCTCTGCGCTCGCGGAGCGGCGTGTTCCGACTGGCTGAGACAAGCCTTTCCTCAGCACAGGAATTAGCAGGAGCCTTGCAAAACCAGCCTGAGAGCAGGCATGTAAATAAGGCTTGTACCTGCGTATTTCAGTCCTGGTGGAAGCCGGAGCTCTCACGTTGCTAAGATCAGGGTTTCTCCCTGTGTTGTGGTGTGTCCGGGCTGGATCCGCGCCCGCCCGCCCTGCCGGGGCACGGCACTGCCTGACCCGGGGATGCTGATCCTGCCGGGAATCGCGGCGGGAGGAGCCTCGTGCTACTGAACCAAATTAGCTGGAGCTGAGCTCTTTTCACTCCTCACCTTCTCGTTCTCGATGGCCCAGTTAGTAAATTAAAGCAGGATGAGTTTTGGGGATCGGGGTCTGCGTGTGCTCCTGTGCTCCTGCTATTTCAGGTGCTGCCAGGGTTGTGCTTTCCTTCCAGAAATGGGGCTCTGCGGGAGGGGGAGCGTTGTCCTGCCCCTTCCCCTGGGACAGGAACCTGTGGAGCTGTGTGGGCAGCGGGGCTCGGTCCATCCCGGGTGTAGCTGGGCTGTGCTGGAGGCGCCGGGGGCTCTCCAGGCTGGCACTGGGGCATCCATCCCCCAGCTCCCATCACGGCTGCCGGGCTGCTGCCTCTGGGCTCTGTCCCTGTGCTGTTCCCAAGCTAATAATACCCGGGAGGAGGCGGTGCGCTGCCGTCCGGAGCCCACGGCGGGAGCGGTGCCTTCCCGAGCGCATCCTCCTCCGGGGGCTTTGTGTGCCCGGGCTGCCGCCGCCTCTTCTGCGCCGGCTGCTGCCCGGCTTTCCAAGTGCCGTGCCCGGCATCTTTACTTCGGGGTGATGCCAAAACCTCCATCACTTCCACTTCTGTGCCCCGTGGCTCCAGCTCAGTTCCTTTTGCTTGCTTCTCTTCCTGACCGTTTGCACTGGATTTTCTCATTCTGTGAGGAAAAAATTCTCCTTGAGACAGGGTTGTTGGTTGCAAACTGGGTTTTTAATCTGTTTCTCACTGACCCCCTTTCCCTCATTCAGGTTGGTGCCTGTGGGGAGGCCCAAAACCTGATGGCCTCTGGCATGAGCCCTGCACAGGATTTGCTCTCAGGGGGTGCTCAGAGCAGGGTGGGAGCCCCAAAATAAACCCCCTTTGAAGTCTGGGATGTCGCTGAATCTTGCTGCTTTTGTTGGTTTGCTCCATTTTATGTGTCTGCTAATAAATATTGTAGCATGCTAAAAATAACTGATAACTGTGAAGAAGCAGCAAAGCTGATTTGGGCCCTGAATTTCCAGTTTAATTCCCTTCTCGGAGAGGCTTGGGCTGCCTGAAGCAAGTCCAGCCCTGCTCGGGCTGGGGGTGTTGTGGCTTTCCAGCGTTGTGGTGCCACTGTCCTAAGGAAGAGATGGTGGCAAGGAGGGGTCCCCAGTGCAGGACAGTGATGGGTGAGAGGTGCTGCTCTCAGAGCTGCCCTCCTGGTGCCACATTGCAGGAATGTGGAAGCTGGGAGCGTCCAAAGAGGTGAAGGGAGCAGGAAGTGGCCGGACTACAGAGCTGGGGGCACCTCGTCTGTCTGTGTTCAGGGATTTTGGTGTTGCCCTGCGGTCCCTGGAGTTCCCTGTGCCACCTTTCCATCACACAGGGCACAGCAGCCGGGTTCCCCCCGCCCGGCCCGGGTGCTGCTGCTGTGCCAGGTGTGGCGCTGGCAGAGCCCAGCGTGGCACAGCCGTGCTGGCACCCGTCCCGGGAGAGCGGGAGCCAGCGGGGGAGCCTCTGGCTGCTGGCACTGGCAGGGCCACAGAGTCTGCCAGTCCAGGGCGTGGCTCCGGGGAGCAGCCAGGGGGTCCTGTGCCAGTGTGTGACACTGCCCTGGCAGCATCCCCGTGTCCCCTGTGGCAAATACGGACTGAAGGCACTGCCGGCAGTTTTGGTGGCCGTGCTGGAGGGGTCCCCGTGCCATCCCGCTGCAGCCTCCCCCTTCCCGGCGGCGGGCAGGGACCGGCACGGCCCGGGCAGCAGGGGAGGCGCCGGGGGCGTTCAGCCTGGCCCGGGAGCCGCTGGTTTCTACGCTGGCAGGGACGAGCCGAAGGCTGCGGGGGCCGCTGCCAGTGCCGGGCCATCGGGGCAGCCCCCGGCCCCCGGCAGCGCCTCCGAGCCCGGGTGGTGAGCGGGCGGCCGCTGGGTACAGCTCGTCCCGTGCAGCCCACGGGCTGAGTCAGTGCCTCTGCGTGGGGGGCTCCGATGAGTAAGGGCGGGCTGGGGGGGCTGAGCCGGCACACGTGCGTGTCCCGTGCCTGGGGCCCCGCCCGCGCCCTGCCCCGCGCTCGGTGGGCAGCGGTGCCGGCAGCCCCCTCCCTGCTCCTCTCCCTGTTCCAGTACATCGAAGCCATCAGCAACAAGCAAGGGGAGCTGGAAAACTACGTCTCTGATGGCTACAAGACAGCTCTGACGGAAGAGAGGAGACGGTTCTGCTTCCTGGTGGAGAAGCAGTGCGCGGTGGCCAAGAGCGCCATCACCTACCACGCCAAGGTGAGTCGGACCCGCCGCAGCCCGTCCCGGCTGCCCCAGCACTGGGGTGGATGCTGCTGGCTCAAGCTGCATCCCACAGAACACACAGATATCCCAAAAGCCACGGCTGGTGGTGCAGCCCCTGCAGCCCGGGGGACCGAGGGGGTGGTGGGCCGGCAGGTGACCCCGGGGAAGATGCCCCAGCAGCAGCCGCTGCTCCAAATCCCTCCTGCCCGTGGCAGCTCCAAACCCCTCCCGCCCGTGGCTGCCCACATCTCCTGGAGTGTGGCTGGAGCTGCCCCCTGCCCGCCTGGGAAGCGGCAGCACCCGCATCGGTCTGGAGCAGAATCCACCCCGAGGAGGGCTGGGAGCGCCGGTGCTGCTCCCGCAGCCTCGTGCTCCCGTTCTGGTTGTTCCCCGCCACCGCCCTCCGTGGCTCACAGCAGCCATCTGTCACCGCCGCGCTTGGCACCGGAGCAGCAGAGGGAGTTGGGATTAGTCAGCTCTGTCCTGGCGCATCCACAGGCTGGATCCACGCTCGGCTTGGCGAGCGTAGTGCAGGAGGGGAAAATACCCCTGGCGGTCAGCAGGAACGAACCCAAAACTTGCTGCAGCAGCACACGGAGGGGGATTTTGCAGGAGGGACTTTGCAGGTGGCTTGTCCAGAGCATGGTGGGTGTCCTGCTAAAAACTCCAGCCTGCTGCTGCCCGTGGCTCCTGCAGGATGCTCCACAGGATCATGAGGCTGGACCTGCTGACTGATGTTGGGGAAATGTGCAGGGACTTTGAAATGGGATTTGGAGGGGTTTTGGTAGTCGGGACCACAATTTTTCTCCAGATGAGGCAGAGCAGAGACGTGGGGTCACCCTTTGCTGAACTGGGGAGTGACCTTGGGGGGTCGGGACACCTTCCCCCTCTGAGTCACACAGCAGTGTGACTTGCAATAAGATGGGGAGATGGATTACGTTATCCTTCCCTCCTTCCCATTTTTCATGACACCTTCCTGGCTCTGCTGCCATCAGATCCTGAAGCAGGATGTCCCTGTTTGTTATCTTTCCCGTGCCATGCACAGAGCCATTGATCAACCCCAGACCAGCTCAGCCCTGGATCCACGTGGTGCTGCCCAGGGAGGGGGGCAGAGCACCTGCTCCCCAGTGCCCTCACGCCTCATTTTCCTCTTGCAGGGGAAGGAGATGCTGACGCAGAAGCTGCCCCTGTGGCAGCAATCCTGCTCGGATCCCAACAAGATCCCGGACCGCGCCATCCAGCTGATGCAGCAGATGGCTGCCAGCAGCAATGGCACCATTATGCCCAGCCCTCTGTCCACATCCAAGTCCAACCTCATCATCTCTGACCCCATCCCTGGTGCCAAACCTCTCCCTGTCCCCCCGGAGCTGGCACCTTTTGTAGGAGTAAGTATCTCTGGTGGAAGCTGTCCTGCCCTTCTGAGCAAAGCCCTGGAGGGACGAGCCTGGGCCGGTGCCATCGCTGTCCTCGGCAAGTTGCCCTGGGAGGGACTGTCACTGCTGGCAGGGATGGGCAGCTCCGTGCTGGGCCGTCCTGGGGTGTGGGAAGGAGCCTGACGTGGGGAGGGGCAGCCTGTCCCACCCCATCCCACCCGAGTCGCTGGGCTCTGGCAGAGCAGGGGCTCCCAGGGGCTGTTTGGGGAACCCACAAGCTGGACTTGCCTGTCCAGGCTGGCCCCTGAACTGTGGGACTGAGCCCAGGTACCCCAGTAACTGCGGGAGAAAGGCCTGGAGTGACCCAGGGCATGAGGGACCCTTCGGAGGAGAGTGTCACCCTGATGTGGGGGCACAAGCTGAGCAGCAGAGCTCAGAGCAGTAAAACACCACAGAGGTGACCCCAGTACTGCCCAAGGGCAGCTTGGTTTGGGTGGGAATAAACCCAACAGGATGAAGCTCCAATCTGCCTCTCTTCCCTGGGGCTGTGTCCCAATGGGGAGCTGCAGTGGGTGCCCTGGAGCTGCAACGGGTGCCCTGGAGCTGCAGTGGGGTGCCCTGGAGATGCAGTGGTTGCCCTGGAGCTACAATGGGTGCCCTGGAGCTGCAATGGGTGCCCTGGAGCTGCAGTGGGTGCCCTGGAGCTGCAGTGGGTGCTCTGGAGCTGCAGTGGGTGCTCTGGAGCTGCAGTGGGTGCCCTAGTGACGCTGCTCCCGTGTCCCCCTCCCCTCCTGTCTCGCAGCGCATGTCGGCGCAGGAGGCCATGCCAGTGATGAACGGAGTCTCAGGCTCTGACAGCGACGGGTACAACCACTGGTCTGAGATGAAGCCAGCACAGCCCAAATCTTTATCTCCTCCCCAGCCTCAGAAGCAGCTGAGTGACTCTTACTCCAATACACTCCCAGTTCGCAAAAACGTGCCAGCGAAAAACAGCTACGCCTCAGGTGAGACCCCGGCCCCGCTGCCCGGGGACTCTGGAGCTGCCTCTGCTCCGGGGGACCCACTGGGGACGGTCACTGGGGGTGCTGGGGGGAAGGGGACAGTGACAGACAGCATCCCTGTGGTGTCGAGAGCTGCTCATGCCTCTTGAGCTGGGCGTTAGGAAATGCTGGAGCTGGGCTCTGCCCTGGGGTTTCACAGGATTTCCAGGAGGAAAATCTTGTGGGATCTGGCACAGGGAACCTGCTCCCTTTGCCGTGGGTGATGCCAAGAGTCTGATCCTGCTTGTTAAGGGGGAAGGTGTGAGTCACACTGAAGGTTTTGGCGCTGAAATAAGGAGGGGTGGGGGCCTGTCCTGTGCCTGGGGATGGCCCTGGGGTCAAGGACTTGGGGCACCCACTGGGTTCTGTCCCCCCAGCTGAAAACAAGACACTGCCACGCTCCAGCTCCATGGCCGCCGGGCTCGAGAGGAACGGCCGGACGAGGGTGCAGGCGATTTTCTCTCACGCTGCCGGGGACAACAGCACCCTCCTGAGCTTCAAGGAGGGTGACCTCATCACACTGCTGGTACCCGAGGCCCGGGACGGCTGGCACTACGGAGAGAGCGAGAAAACCAAAATGTGAGTGTGCTGGGTGTCCTCGGGAGCAGCCTCATCTGGATCCTCCGTGGACACACCCGGGCTTGGCTTCATTGCTGCCCTTGCCTTTCAGGAGGGGCTGGTTTCCTTTCTCCTACACACGGGTCCTTGACAACGATGGCAGCGAGCGGGTCCACACCAGGTAGGAGCATCGTGCTGGGTGCTGGGGAGTCGGTGTGCTTGCTGGGATGGGAATCAGGAATTCCTGTTAGGAATAACAGCACACGGGGGGCGATTGCTGATTCTGGGTGGCTTTTGCTGCGAGTGGATGGGTGGCCTGGGGGGGTCTCAGCACGGAGCTGATGCCTCTGCCCCGGGCCCCGCAGCCTGCAGCAAGGGAAGAGCAGCAGCACCGGCAACCTCCTGGACAAGGACGACATCTCCATCCCTCCGCCGGACTACGGCATGGCCTCCCAGGCCTTCCCGGCGCAGGGCAGCAACACCTTCAAGCAGCGGCCCTACAGCGTGGCCGTGCCCGCCTTCTCCCAGGTGAGCTCCTCCCGCCGGCTCCTCCCGCTCCGGGGGGGACGTTCTGGGGACGGGCGGGATGCCGGAGCAAAGCCCCGGGCACGGTCCCTGCCGCGGTGGCCGGGATGGGATGAGCGGGAGCGCTCCCCGTGCTGCGGATGCCTGGGGGTGCCGAGGGCGGCTCTCCAACCTCTGTTCGTTGTTTTAGGACTACCTAATGCCCTATGGGTGTGCAATTAAAGACTATTCCAGTGGCCTCTGCCAAGCACCCTCCGCTCACTACAAGCCTTACTCTAGGTCGACAGCTGTAAGTCCGACACGCTCGCAATGTTTCCCTTGGGATTTATGGAATTTTGGCTGTTTTGTGCCTGGCGACCACGTGCCTCGCCTGGGCCCCGCTCCTGCCGAGCACCTGCCCTGGGGTGAAGGGATGCAGGGAGCCGATGGATGGGGAGAAATGGGCAAGGCACGGTGGGCAGTGGCACAAAACAACCCCGTAAACCCCCAAAGGACAACACTTGCCGGCTCCATGGGAGTCTCCCACCAGAAACAGGCTGCCCACAGGCAGCTGGAGGTGTTTTCTCTGGCACGTGCCAATTCAAACCGGTGGCAGTCCCGTGGGGACACTGGAGCAGATCCTGGACAGCATTCCAGAGTGTCCAAAGCGAGCCCAGGGCTTCTTGGATAACAAGCCAGGGAGGATTCATGAGCAGAGGGGATCAGCCTAACCCAGGAGCTCTCCCCACCAGAATGAGCTCAGTGGGGTGAGCCGTGTTGGCATCAGGTGCTGGCAGACGGGGAGAGGATGAGGAGGGAGAGAAACAGCACTGACCCTTCAGCAGGGCTTGTCAGCTGGGATCTGTCCTCTATGCAGGGAGTGGGGTGGAAGCACAGCCCCACTTCTTGCTGGTTTGCTGGGGTTTTCCTGCAGGATTTGCTGCTGGGGTTGGTGTTTTGTGACTGGGAGCATTCCTGGGAAGGTGGGAATGGGGGTCTCTGACCCCTGGTGCATGGCCAGCTCCAAGGCCAGAGACCCCCCCCCTCTTTCCTGGAGTGGTCCCATGTCTGTCATGGAGAGCAGAGCTGCTCCAGTCGTATCCCAGGGCAGGCCCTTGTTCAAGGAGGGATGTCCTTGAGGGATGTTCTCCAGGCCTGGTCCCCACCTGCCCCTCGGTCCCTCCCTGCAAAGCCTGCTCAGCACCAGCTAAAGGAGAAAATGGTCCAAAACCCTGTGGGTTTCTGGTGGGAGTGAATACAGACACCCCCTCTTTCCACAGAACATTTCACTGGTGTCTCTCGGTCGTGCAGTCCCTTTCCAACAGTCTGAGCATCTCAGCAGCACCAGAGCTCTGTTCCACAGAGGGGCTGGGCAGGGCAGAGCAGGGCTCGCCCAGCTGTCGCTTTTCCATGTCTGCCCAGATAAATTCTACAGAGAGTGGTGAACTTCACTCCCTGCTGTCTGAATCCCACTCCAATCATCTCCATATCGGCCTTTCCTCTCCAAATGCATCAGCTCTTGGATCCTGATGCACTTTGGTTTGTTCATGTGACCTTCCGGTGGCACCTGAGCAGGCACAGCCCACATGTCCCTCACTGTGCTTCCTCCCCTCCTCTCCACAGGGTCTCGATGACTACGGGACGAGGTCCGTCAGCAGGTAAGATGTCACCTTCCTGTCACATTCCCTGCGAACTGTTGGTGTTGGCTGTGGGCGAAGCCGCGGGGCTGTGTCCCCACAGGGGTCCCCACACAGGCTCCCTGGGGACTGGCAGTGACTGGGATGGGGCCAGGTCTCACCTGTGAGAGTGGGGGGACCCAGGGAGGGCAGGTCCCAGGGCCAGCCCTGGTGTCCCCAGCCTCGTGCTCCTCCAGAGAGTCGCGTCTCCCGACCTCCTCCGGGCTCACGCCTGGATAGCGAAGCCACGGAGAGAGCCCAGGCTCCGAGGTCTGTCCCCGGCACCTTCTCCATCCCCTCTGCCTCGGAGCTGCCCCGTCTCACTCTTGGGGCTGAGCTCAAGCCCGTGGCCGGGTGGAGCTCGCCGCCCGTGCGCGGTGGGTCCCGCGGTGCCGTGGGGGGAGCTGCGCTCCCGGCTCGGTGCTGCCCGCGGCCACTGTGGCATCTCTGTGCTTTGTTCCGCAGCGGCAGTGGCAGTTTGGTATCAACGGTGTGAGGACACCTGGGCTCGCGGCGGCCCCTTGCTGCTTGGAAGAGCTTTCTGCTTCTTTCCCCCCCCTTTTTTTTTTCCTTTCCTTTCGTTTCTCTTTCTCTACTTCTTTTGGATTTGAAACTCTTGTGATCTTCAAGGAAACCATGGTGCTTCTCACCCCTCCCTGGTGTTCACAGTGCCCTTGTTTCTGAAGCCTTTTTTGGAGCAGAAACTGCTGCCAGGTCTGTGCTCACAGCCCGGGTGCAGTTGTCACTTAGTGGGACCCGGTGTTTGTCCTCCCGTGTGATGTTAGCGATGCACTGTCCCGCCCCCCGGGGCCGCGCCCGGACCAAACTCCCAGACTGGATCACATATGCATGGCCTCTGGTGTCCGTACTGTTACCGAGCATCCGGGATGCCCGCGCCCGGGATGCCGTTCCCAGAGCGGGGGGGGCAGCGTCCCCGCGCCTCCCCCTCGGCCCGATCCGCTTCCATCCCACCGCGGTGGCTTTGGGAGAAGCGGATGGCACAGAGCTCCCGCCCCGGGGAAAGGGCTGCTTCTGGGCTGGGGTCCCGCCGGCCGTGGGAACCCCCCCGGAAGGGTTACTCCTGGTTGTTTTATAAATATATATATATATATTTTTTGTAGCAAGGTATTGTTACCTCACGTTAGGGCTGGGGCTCCGAGGATGTGCTCGCACCCCCAAACCGGGCTCGAGCGAGGCAGCCCCGGCGCTGTGCCCCCGCGGGGGGCTCGGCAGTGCCCGGGGGGCTCCCACCCCCCACTAGCCCGGCCGTAGCCCTCCCAGTGCCCCTGGCCGTCTCCACTGCAAAGCTGTTCACGCTTTTTTCTGATGTGATTTTTAAGACCTCTGACATTGCCTGTTTACTGGGACATTGCTGGCAATAGACCCCCATCCCCCCGGACCAGTTTTTGGGTTATCTCCTCGCCTACGGGCACACTGTTCTGAGCCCCTCCTGCATCGATGTCCGAATTTTGCTAAGGATTTTTAACCCAGGATATTTCACGATGAATGACTGATTGTAGAGGGGGAAAAAAACCACAAACCCAGCCTAGCAAAGCCTGTGTGGAGATTGTAAAGTGCTGAAAAACCTTTTTTTAAAAGCCAGAGAGAATTGTGCCCTGTACTGAGTTATTGTTTGAATAAAAATTTTATTTATTGCATTGAGCTGGGCCTCGGTGTCTTTTTCGGCTGCCGTGCCTGCGTGCTGCCCTCACCGCCTGCATCGCCCACCGCGCATTCCCAGGCCGTGTTTTTGTTCCCTGCTCCATCCCTGGGGACGCCGGGTGCTGCCTGTGCGCGCCCAGCACCTCCTGCACTAAACAGCTTCGCTGAGCGGCAGCAGCGACAGCTGGTTTAGGGCCGGATCCCCTGTCCCTGAGCATCTGAGGGGGTGATGCTGCTGCTCCCGCATGCCAAGGCTCCGGCTGCGCTTTCCCGGCGGTGGGAAAGCGGCGATGGCCGGCCCGGGGGGAAGGAAGCCGCCCCCTCCCTTCCGCAGCCCCCGCCGTGCCCGGCCGCTGCACTCCCACAGCTCCCGGCTGGCCGTGCCCTTCCTTCCCCTCCTCACAGCACCAGCGACTCAATAAACACGACTTTTCCTCCTTTTTCTTCTTTTTTTCCTCCTGTTTCCTCTGCCCGCCGGCGCTGCGTGCGGGGTGGCCAGCGGGCTCTCGAGCCGGGTGGCCACCGGCTCGTGGCTTTAAAGTCTCTCCTTAACCACGACCTTCTGTTCCCATCAAGCGTCCCGGTGTCCTCCAACCTGCCTTCTGTTTCCCTTGCAGCCCCGATGTTGAAGTGGCCAGGTTTTGAGGTGCCCCTGCCCGTCGTTAGTAAGTGACGGTGTCGCGGGGCCGAGCCCTGGGTGCGCTGAGCAGCGGGTGACGCCGCGGGGCTGCGCGGGGACGCTGCCACCGCTCTGCTTCCCGCTGCACCCGGCCGAGCGCGTCCCCTCCCTCGGTCACCGCTTGTCCCCCGTCCCGCTGGCGGGAGCTCCGGGGCTCCCCGGCTGCCTCTGCTGCTCGCCCCGCTGCCGCGGCTGCGCTTCCCGGGATGCTGAGCTGCTCCTGCGCTTCCCCCGCTCTCCGTAACCAGCTCTTTGGTTGTAGGTGTCCGGTGTCCGTCGCTGTCCCCAGCCCCCTGCAGCGGGGCGGGGCACGTCCGCACTAACCGCAGGTTTTTTGAGCAGCTTTTTTTTGTTGTAGACTCGTCCCAGGAGCCTCCTCGTCCTGGCCCCAGGGACGGGATGCAGGAGAAGGGATGACCCGGGACCCTCCTCGCTGGCACTGCAGAGCCTGGAGAGCTCCTTCCCCGTTTCTCTTTGATCCATGAGCTGGTTTCCCTGGAGCTGCAGGCTCCATCACAGTGGCTCTTCTCTGCCAGTACAGAAATAGTTAAATGAGCCCCGGGTGACTCATCAAAGCAACTTTTCCTCTCCCTCCAGTCCTGAGAATCTATTTAGGCATCCTGGGAGGGAAAGTGATCTAAGCATCTGCATTAATTAGGTGTGAAATTAATTACCCTATTTTTTAAGCAGAAGTCATTTATCTTTTAAGGAAAGAAAAAGTGAACGTGGAGAGGTGAGGGGTGGCAGAGAGAGGGCCTGGGGCTGGCAGTGAGTGCCCGTCCCACAGGGGTGGAAGTCCCAGCATCTTCCTTCTGCTCTGGAGGTGGCTGGGGACATTCCAAAGGTTCTGGGGACATCCCAGAGCTGCTCTGTCCAGGTGCACATGGTAACCATAGCACTTCACCTGAACCCACGTCAGGGGGAGCAGGGCTGTGCCCCCACGGTGGGTGACCGGCCAGCAGCCCAGCTGTGGGGCCTGCTGCGGGGGGCTGTGGCCATTGCTTCCACTGGGGACAGGAGAAGGGTTCTGTGGCTCCCTGGGGAGGCAGGGCTGGGAGCAGACGAGACCGAGGGACTGCAGGGAGGACAGGGGGCTGCTTGGTGGCTCCTTGCCTGGTGCATGTTCAGACCCTATGGCCCCAGGCAACCAGAGGGACCCCCAGAACTGCCCACACCCCCTGGAGATTAACTCCTGCTGGGAGAGGACAGAGGGGACCACCTGGAGAAGGGTGAGGCTCCTTCTCCTGTGACCGCTCCCCTTGCCAAGGCAGTCCTTGTACCCCGTCCTGGCCAAGTGACGATGGCAGCAGGAGGGTGCTGGGGACACCCCAGGTAGGTGCAACCCAAGGTCAGGGCTCTGACAAGCTCATCCAGGTGTCCTTAGTGTCCCACACTCTTCCTCTTGGATATTAACTTCTCCAGAGGCAGCACAGGGCTCTGCAGGGGCCAGCTCTGGGCCCTGGCCGGGAGGTCAAGCCATAACCCCCTGCTCCCCAGAGCAGGGCAGTGCAGAGCTGGGTGATCCCACAGCGCTTCCATCCCTGGGAACTGCTTGAGTCCAGCCTTGGAGGAGGCTGGAGCAGCCTCACCAGCCCTGGCCCCCAGTGGCATCCCCAGCTTTAGGCTGAAGGAGAGCTAGGCAGGAGAACATCCCACGGCAGCTGCGCTCGGCTCACCTCTGACCCAGCACAGCTTAGCTGGGAGAGGAGCTGAGCACTGGGGGCAGCTCAGGGAGCAGGGGCAGCTCAGGGAGCAGGGGCAGCTCGGACGGGGGCTCCGCAAGGCAGAGCTTTTCCAGTTTAACCCCTTCCCAAACGCTGCTGGTCCCGGGGTCTCGCCAGTTGCCACTCGCTGTGCCGGTGCCCTGTCCTCTCCAGGCCTCCACCCCCTGATTAACTCTGCCTTCCTCTTCCTCTTCCTCCACAGGAACCCCTTTGCCAATGTCCAGCTGAAGCCAACGGTGACGAATGACCGCTCGGCTCCACTCATCAGCTGATCCGGGAGCGCTGGCGCCCACGTGGCACTCACCACCTCCTCATCCTCCTCATCCTCATCCTCATCCTCGCCGCTGCATGTCCGGCTTCCCAGGACTCCATTTCTAGGCAGAATTTATTAATCCTGCTGCTTTGAAAGCCAAAGGCTCAAGCTAGTGCCCTAGTTCTCTCTCCTCTAGACTCCCTCGGTGGCAGAGGGTCACAGCGCTGCCGTGTCACCTGTCCTTTGCCAGTGCTAAGGAGCGCCGTGGCTGCGCTTCCCGCAGTCAGAGCAGCACGTCCCAGAGCCGGGGTGGCTCCCAGGCCGAGCAGCAGCTTGCTGTGGGTGGAGAAACGGGCTCAGCTCTCCGTGGGCTCACAGCGCTCCAGTGGGGCAGCAGTGGCAAAGGGGACGCACTCCCTGCTCGCCCTGCCCAGATGGGAGGGACCCCGGGGCCAGGCAGGACACCGGGACACCCCGTGCCAGGCAGGGGACGGTGGGAGCCGTCGGCAGCTCCCAGGCTCCCACCAGACCCCGGCTGCCCACCCCGTGCTCCGGGCTGGGACAGGGCAGTGAGTGCCAGCACTGCAGCCCCTGCTGGGACGGGGTCAGCTCCACTCCCAGAGCTCCTGCTGCGCCAGGGCTCGGGATGTGGCAGGGAATTACGGTACTGCTGTAAAATATAAGCTAGAAAAAAACCACTTGTGGAGGCGAGGGCAGTGTGTGAGTGAGCCTTGGGGTGCCCGGGGCTGGGGTGGCCCTGCTCCCTGCAGACAGGAGCTCCCATCCGGACCTCTTGCTTGGCTGTTTGCTCTTCCTCTATTCCTAGGGCTGCATGAGAGAGAGAGATAGATAGAGATAAATATATATAAATATCTATACACACACTTGCTAAGCTTAGTGCTGGGGCTGCCCACGAGCGAGGTGGCTCCCGCAGCCCTTCCCGCAGCTCCTGAGTGACCAGGGTCACATCCTTGCTCCAAAAACTGGGAGATGAGGGTTTCCAGGCAAGAACTGTGTCTCCCACGGGTGAGGGGTTGAACCCGAACAGAGTTTTTCCTTTTTTCCGTTGTATTTCTCAATTTTGCACTTTCTGATCACTGGTGCAGCGCGTCCTGGTCCCCACAGCCTGGGCAGTGGTGCTTGGCTGGGCACTTGGCTGGGCACGGAGTGTCCCCAGCCCCAGCAGGGCTTGGTCCCAGTCAGATGTGGTGGCTCATCTCTCCTGTGTCCCCTCTGATGGGTTTTCCAGCTCCACTGGCAGGAACAGCTACTCCTGTGACTGCCCAGAATCCAGCTCTGCACGAGGGTTCCCTGTTCCACAGTGTGCCTCCTCTTCCTCTCCTGTGCCTCCTCTTCCTCTTCCGGGGCTGGAGCAGATGGGTGGGGGCCACATGGGGCAGGGGCAAGGGAAAGGGCTCTGCTGGGGTGTGGGGCAGTGGGTGGGAGAGGGCTGGTGGTCACAGCCCGAGGTGGGGACAGGCCTGGGGTCCCCTCAGCCACTGCGGTGTCCTCTTCCACCCCTGTGCCAGGGGCTGTCCCCCTGGGCCCCCCAAGCTGCCACCCTGGCTCCAGCCAGCCCCCGGGGGCTTCGCTGCACCTCCTGGCTCGGTGGCACCTGCAAGACGTAACCTGAAATAATTTTGTATGAGAAAAGGTAATTTATGAGCGATTCAACCTCTCCCAGCCCTCCCTCCTGCAGCGTTTTCCCTGGCCAGAGGCTCCCGCCTGGCCCCGCAGCGTGGCCGGGGCCCTCCCGAGCTGGCTCCATCCATCGGTGCTGGGCAATGATCGGGGCAGGAAACGGCTTAAGATATTTTAAAAACTTTATTATTGGCCCGATGAGATTTGACACACATGCTGGGAGCTGTATGGAAATCAGCACTGATAAAAAATACAGCAATTATGACCCGTATTGAGAAAATAGACCATGTAAGAAGAGCCTTTCTATTAAAAAAGTGACCCAAGCCACAGCTCTGTCCTCATCCGCCCTCCGGAGCCGGGACCTGCGGCGCCATAGACCAAACCCGGGTGTGGGGAGGGGGCTGGGCCAGCACCCCTGGGTGCGAGGGGGAGTGGGGGGTGAGCAAACCCCTCCCCATGGTGTTGGGTGCTGCAGGAAGGGAATCCCAGGAGCATCCCATTCCTGCATGAGCAGCACCCCTGGGTGCTGCAGCCTGGGTCAGTGCAGGGGTGGCCCCCCTGTTGTCAAGGATAAGGAAAAAGCTTGGGAGAATTGGGGTGGGGGTCACAGGCCAGGTGGGGGCTTAAATAAAACACTTAAATAAAGCACTAATTACTCAGTAGAGGGGAGGAACCAGCAGTGGTGGGTACGGGGTGGCATGGCCACCCTGGGGCTGGAGTTGGGGTCCCCCTGGATGGAGGAACAGCCCCTGGACCCCCACAGCAGCCTCCTGAGCACCGAGGGTGCTCCAGCTGGGATGCAGCTCCAGGCTGGGCTGGGCTGGCTGTGGGAGTGGGTGGCAGAAGGGTGGGTGGGTATGGGGACAGGTCTGCCAGCACCGGGCTGGGACCCATCGTGGTGCCGGGCTGGGCTGGGGACGGGCTCATCCCGCGGTCCTGGTGCCAGGGCTGTGTGCAGCCCAGGGTGGGATCATCCCGTGGCAAGGAGCAGAAGGCCTGGCACCAGCCCCATGCCACGTGGGCATTGTCTGTGCACGTGTCCCTGCACGGGGACACCCGTGTGCCCTCATCCCCCTACACAGGAGCCAGGACAGGGGTGGGGGCTCAGGGGGGACATTTCTCACCTCAGGGTTTGGTCTATAGACCCCAAAAGGAATCAGCCCTGAATTCAAGGTTTCGCTCAGCTCCGCTTACTTCTATTTCCTTCCGGAAGCTGGAATTGCACAATTATCCTAAGCCTCGAATGAATTTAAAAAAATAAAAAACAAACAAACAAAAAAAGAAAAAAGGAACAAAGAACCACGAGCGC
>VXAC01008567.1:0-18406 GCA_013399225.1 Rhipidura dahli
GCACACACACATTCCCTCTCCCCATCTCCAGGCACAGCTGCTCCCTTTGCCCTCTTGCTGCTGCATCCTCAACCTGCCTCGGCTCCAAGGCTTTGTTCCCTCCCTGGAAAACAGAACAAATCCACAGAGTTAAGGCTGTGAGATGTTAAAATGTTATTAAACCTTAACACCAACCAGATCTGGTTTGAAGGGCTGTTTGCTGAGCAAGCACAAGGAAATGGGCACATAAAGGTGCAAAAAGTCACCCCTGAGTTCTCCCGGGAAGCAAATCAGGGCCTCCAAGCCCAAGCTTCACACCCTGAGAAGGGACAAGGACACACGAGGACAAGATGGACACGTGGGCCAAGGCCACTCAGAGCCCACCAGCAGGGACAGGATGAGGCTGAAGGGAACTTCATGGAAGGAGAAGTCCTGATTTAAATCCTGTTTAACCCACAAATCCCTCCGTGTCTCTGGAGAACACCTGCTGGTGCTCCCACCCTGCTTTCCTGCCAGTTCTGTGCCCCAGCAGCACCACGCTGGACTCTGTGCATGCAGAAGCACGTGGGAGTGGGACCAAGGGGTGACAAAGGCTGGGGGACAGGTGACAAATCTCTCTGTGCCCCCGTAGCAGTGGGAAGCTCCTGGGGAAAAACTCCACCTCAGCAGGAGTTGTGAGCAATCCCACCAAAGCCCGTGCTGTACAATCCAAGAATTTAAAGGGAAAAGTGACCCCCCTCCACAGGCTTTCACCAGCACTCCTGGACATCCTGAACCCCTTTTCCTGCATGTGCCGAGACCTGGGATGCAGTTCAGGCATTGGAAAAGGGCCATGCAAATGCCAAGAGCTCAGCTGTTGTTACAAGAGATCAAAATATTTCTCCTCTTCCTTCCCAAGCCCCCAAATGTTTCTCCACAACCCCCAAAACCCCCCACAGCAAAGCCTCCCACCCTTCCAAATGTCTTTATTTAATACCCTGAATACTCACGTTATGATGATGATCTTTTGGTAGGTTTTTAGGTCCAAACACCAGATAAACAAACCACAAAGGGAAAAGAAAAACCCAACCCAAAAACCCCACAGATACACCAATCAAAGAAGGGAAAACAAGACCACTAACACTTCATCCATGATCCAAACAACGTCATAAAATCCTTGGAAACAGCCTTGCAGGAGACTGCACCCAGCCCAGAGTCCCAGAGTTGTGTCTGCACTAACACTCTTTGGAGGTTTGGGAATCACTGAAGCTGGACTCTCATGGGCAGAACACTCCAGAGGTCATTAGGGGAACACCACAGCCACCTGCAGCTCACTAAACAAAAATCAGTGGGATCATTCCTGCAGCAAAAGCTACGAGGACATGCACTGGGGAGGAAACAGGTACTTAAATTAATCCTTTCCAAATGAACACGTGCAATAAAAATGGAATTAACACCTGTGCAGATAAAACACTTCAGCTCCCTTACGTGGTGATGCTCGAACTGCGTTTTCACTTGGTCCTAATCAGATTCCTGATAGCTCTGAACAGGGTTCAGGAACCTTCTGACCTGCAGGAGTTTGGAACATTGAAGGGGGAAAAAGAATTCTCAAATACCCATTTATGAGGACAGTTCAGAGGGAATTTCAGGGGAGATAAGGACAAGGAGACAAAGGGAGAAGCGGCCCGGGACGGGGGGAAAGGGGGCTCTGGAAGTGAGAAGCAGCAGCTCACAGTTAAACAAATAAGGTCCTTTAATAGCTCTGCAACTTGAGCATTCATTTCATGCTGCATAATATCAACATCTAAAAATCAATGCAATAATGGGGGTTTTTTATAGAATTTTTAGGGTTCTGGTCCCTAAACATTTTACATCTGAACAAGGCATATCTGCTATTTGGGTTTTGGATTTTTTGGTAGCAATGTCAGTGAGTCCCAAGGCTCTTTAAATTCTCTCTTATCCCTCTTCTTCACCTCCTTGAAGACAAGTTGATGCTCAGAACCATCCTCTGGATTTTCTCTTCATTCCTTAAAATATTTGCTTTCACAGCACAGATCTTGTCCTGCTGGTCTTTGATGAGCTGCTCCAGTTCAGCCAGGTCAGCTTTCAGTGGCTCCACAGCGCTGTCTGTGATGCTGGAAGAAACATGAGGAGCAGGATGTGGTTGGGAACTTTCTGCTGCTTCAGGTTACTTAATCCTCCAAGGAAGTACATTTCAGTACCTGAAAGGCTGCAAAGCATTCCATGGATTCACAGAATCCCAGGATGGTTTGGGTTGGAGGGGACCTTAAAGCCCATCCAGTCCACTCCCTGCCATGAGCAGGGACACCTCCCACTATCCCAGGCTGCTCCAAGCCCTGTCCAACCTGGCCTTTAAGTTGTTCCCACCCTTCCTGAAAGAAAGTTTGGAATAAGAAGCACAAAGACCAAGCTAATAACGTGGATAGAGGGGAATATTGTTCAGGGGAGATCACCTGTAATTCAGCAGCAAAAATCACTTCCTGGCTCATCAGGTTTTTCTGCTAAAACTCTGAAGCTGTGGCTGCCCCTGGATCCCTGGAAGTGTCCAAGGCCAGGCTGGACAGGACTTGGAGCACTCTGGGACAGTGGAAGGTGTCCCTGCCCATGGCAGGGGGAAAATGGGATGAAGTTTAAGTTCTCTCAACCCAAACCATGCCATGATTCCATGATGAGAAAATGGAGCCATCGGGAGCTGCTGACAAGGACAGGCAATGCCACACTAACAGGGAATTTCATAAATCCTACCCTAATGAACCCCAAGCTGCACCTTAAGTGAATGTGGAAATAGGTTTCCAAACAAATGTGCCCCCTTCATAATTTTTCAATCATTTTTCCAATCTTCAGGAATGCTGGGCAGCCAGGAAATGCCGGCCTGAAGGAGCCTGCAGTCACTCTGAGCTACACAGAGGGCCCACCAGCTGAAGTCCACATCTCCAAATCCTTTGGTTTTCCCCTTGTTTCCACCAGAAAAATCACCAAAGGCATCATTAAGTATTGCAGGGGCATTTTCCCACTGGAATTGCAGGGGCATTTCCCCACTGGAACTGCAGGGACATTTCCCCACTGGAACTGCAGGGACATTCCCCCACTGGAATTGCAGGGACATTTCCCCACAGGGATCCTGCAGTTGTCTGTCACAGAAGCAAAGCAAACAAGGCCGAGTTCCCACTCCCAGGACATGTGGGAATCACTGTCTCCTCCATGGCTGCTGCTCTGCAATCCTGTCCTGAAGGACTGGAAGTGCCTCACTGCTCTGGTTTGGGTCTCACGTTGCTGTGTACCAGGAGAGGCCCCAGCTAAGAATCCCCCTAGTTTGCTTCTGCAGGGATGAAGCCCATGGATTCAGGGAGCAGCAAATCTGTCTGGGCCAAACATGGCTCCAAAAACACTGATCTCTGCTTCATGTTTAAGATCACAGCACCCACAGCTGGAAGGGATGCTTAGAAGACACAGAGGTGAGAGTCTGTCGCTCACAGCAGAACACGCTGAACCCACGGCACAAAGAGCAGGCTGGGATTCAAGAATCCACTCCTGCTCTGGGCTCACTGTTATTTATATTGTTTGTAAGTTTGAAAAGCCCCTAAATTCTGCCTCAAGAGCCCCCCCCAGCCCCCCAGGCCACGCTCACCTCTGCTCCCTCTGCAGAGCCTCGGCGTGCTCCCTGTTCTCCTGCCGCCACATGTGCAGCTCGTTCCTCATGGCATCCATGTCCTCCTGGATGTAATCCACGATCCTGCCCAGCCTGAAGGCATTCTGGCACACAGTCTGGATGGACACCTGGAACTTCTCGATTTCTTTGGCTACCAAGTCTCTCTCCCTCTTCCTGGAGGCTTCTGAGACGAGAGGCTTCTCCTGACAGAAGGGACAAATAGCGAAAGCGTCAGAATTAGGGAAACTGTTGCTGCAGGCTGAATGAGGAATATTTTGGAGGCTCCTAACTGGGAAGTAGATGGAGAAGTGTTTATGACAGTGTGAAATGGAAGAATTGTGGAATCACAGAATGGTTTGGGTTGGGAGGGATCTTAGAGCTCATCTCATTCCATAGGCAGGGACACCTCCCACTGTCCCAGGCTGCTCCCAGCCCGGCCTTGGACACTGCCAGGGATCCAGGGGCAGCCACAGCTGCTCTGCGCAAGCTCTGAAAGCAGCAGCAGGTTTTGTTGCTGTGTGGGAGCTCCAGGGCACAGCCTCCTCTGAGTTCTCTGCATCAGCCCCTTTGAGATGCTCCTCTCCCCCCACTGTGTGTATCAGGATTTCCTAATAACAGCACTTCAGAGCTGAAACAGCCCCTGGTTATTCCCTGCCTTGCACTCCTGTTCACGGCTGTAAAACCATGCAGGCTGCAGGTGTGGCCTCCATAAACTCCACTGCTCCAAAGGAATTTGGGCTTGTGCTGCTCCCCTCATGTGCAGCCAGCAGGGTCTCCGTGGTGCAGCTCCTGAGGCCTCTCAGCTTGCTGCAACTCAAACACTCAAATTGCTCCAGTGGCAAAGCCAGGAGGAGCAGAAGGATGCTGGAAAAAGAGCAAAGTGATGCCACGCTGCTAATACACTGGAATAATCTTATTCCAGCAAAGCCATTAAGGAAAATCCCACAGGGATTTCCTCCCCCATGAAGAAAATAACAACCTCTTTTTTCTTTCCTTCCAACACTCCTGCAGGTCAAATTCCCAAACCCAGACACGCAGAGCTTGATATTTAAAGCCATTTTGGTGGTTTAGTATATGCCAGGAAACTAGAAAGACCCCAAGCAGAGGGTGAGCCAATCCCTAGGCACAATTCCTGGTACACACGGACGGGATGGGGCAGGGAATCTGTCCCTCTGTGCCCTCCTGCCCTCTTCCCAACTGCCTGGCTCCCCGTGCTGTTTGCTCAGCTGGCTCCTGGAGGCTGCAGGGCCTCCTGCCAAGCACATTTCGGCAGCCCTGGGCTGGCTGCAGGACTCGGGGACACGGAGATGCCTTTGAGGAGAACTCCACACTGAAGTTCCCCAGGCTGAGCCTCGCCCGGGGCTGCTGCCCGTGCTCCGCCACACACGTGGAGCAGGAAAACACTGGGATTTCTGACTTTACTGGGAGTTTATGTTCCTGTGGTTTCATTAGGAACTGGGCTGAGGTGACAAACGCTGCTGAACCCGTGCCCTTCGCTTCCCAAACCGCTTCAGGAGCGCTGGCTGAGCTGTTAAACACAACAGGGCCCTGAATTCCCCCTCCTCAGCCCTCGCAGCAGCAGCAGCAGCAGCAGCAGCAGCAGCAGGTGTTTCATTACCCCACCATGGCAGCCAGAGCTTTTCTGGAGCCATCCATGTCTTTGCTGTCCTTTGGGATGGCAGGGCTGCGTTCTCACAGTGTTTCACACCCTTCTCTCTCTAGCCCCACTCTGTTTTCCTACTCCTTTTGCTGCTCTGTGCTCCACCAAAGCCACAGGGAAGGCTTTATCCACGGCACTGCCCTTCCCACGTGGGACTGGGAAGTGAAGACACCTCCAGTCCATCGGCAGAGTTGTATCAGATCCAACAGCTTCCCAGGAAGACATCCCATTGCCTTGTTTTTCCTCTCCTAAGTGCTCCAAACCCTCACCACGCTCCTCCCTGCCATCCATTATCCACAGCCTGAGCCAAGAAATAAGGAATTTATTTCACATACAGCTCTCTCAGAAGGGAGAAGACTCAGCCAGGCCATTATCTGAGGGTTGGTGTGTGAAAACCTGCTTCATTTCTATTTTCCAAATGCCAAGTTTTGGAATGTTTCCCAAGGCATTCTCCTGGAAAAGCTGGCAGCCCATGGCTTGGATGAGTGCAGTTTTCATGGGATAAGAACAGGCTGATGGCCTGGCCCAGAGAGGGGTGGGGAATGGGGCCACATCCAGCTGGGACTGGTCACCAGTGCTGTTCCCCAGGGCTCAGTACTGGGCCCAGTGCTGTTCCATATTTTTATCTTTATCAGTGCTCTGCATGAGGGGACCGAGGGCACCCTCGGGAGGCTGCAGACACAGAGCTGCTGGGATGGGCATCTGCTGGGATGGGCATCTGCTGGGATGGGCATCTGCTGCAGGGATCTGCACAGCTTGGACTCGATGGCCTAGGAGATATTTCCCAACCCAAATAATTCTGTAATTCCATTTCTCATCCTTGTAATGCTGACATGACCTCTCCAATACCTAGACAGACAGGGAAGTATAGGATCAAAATTCAAGTAAAACAGAAATGAAAATGCCCCAATTCAGTAAGGAAGCAAACCAGAATGATATGCTTTGCATACAGAATATATCTATACACAGATCTATAAATACACAGATCTATAAATACACAGATCTATAAACACAGATCCAGCTCACAATTTGAAATACTCAGGCTAAAACACACAGCTGAAGTGAAAACAAAAAAACCTGGAATATTTTTGATGAATCAGCCCTGAAGGTACATTAGTAAATATTGAAAATTAATTCTAGTGTCCCTGCAATTCCAGTATGTTCTTTGTGCAGTTGAATACTTCAAAAGTGAGACTGAAAGGAGACAGTATTATCCCATCCAAAGTCAATCATGCAATTCCAGGATTGTCAGGGTTGGAGAAGACCTTTAGGATCATCAAGGCCAAGTGGCATTGCAAGATCTGAAACACACCACCACTAAACACCTATTAAATACTCATTGGAATGAAAATCTAGTAAGTACTACACAGGCAGGCACATCAATAGGTTTGTTTAAAAGTAAACCCAAAAAAAGTTTAAAAATCAATAAGTGCTTTTGAAACACTTACTGTACGAGACTGAAGCGGTGTCAGAACACCCAAATTTCAAGAAACATTTCCTCCCAAGAAAGATTTCCCAGGCTGCAGGCACAGGAGCTCAAGTGGCTCACTTTTCAACCCACAAGGCAGAAAATCCCCATCCATTCTCTCCTTGTCTCCTTGACGCCTGTGCTGCCAAGATCCCAGAATCCCAGAGCGGTCTGGCTGGGAAGGAACCTCCGAGCTCATCCACTTCCAAGCCATACCACGGGCAGGGACACCTCCCACTATCCCAGCTTGCTCCAAGCCCATCCAAGCTGCCCTTGGACACCCCAGCCACGATTCCTGCGCCTCGGGGCTCAGAGTCATCAGCACGAGGCTCTCCAGCTTGGCCAATTATCACCGATTTTAATTAATTAAGGGGAGAGAAACCTGTGAGTGCCTGTTGCCAGCCCCACAGTGCCAGCTATGGGTTAAAACCTCTGGAATCTCCAGGAATCCTGGCAGATGTTTCCTGCACACAGCTCCGTGGGAGGTACGGGGCCCGAATGCCACCTCTGCTCGCCCCGCGCCAACGCGGAACGGGAGATTTCCAGGCGGCAGAAAAAACGCCAGGATCCGAATTGTTCCAGGCTTTTTCATCAGGCCCTACACCTCAACCCACTCCCCTTTCACTGCAGCCCCAGCACCAATAAATTATCCCCACAGAAAAGGTTGGATCGCTTCTGTAAGCCCAACGTGTTGCTTTGCCTTCGTGTTTTTCATGAGGCACCAAGAGAAATGTTTACCTTGGATTCCTGGAAAAAAAAAGAAAAAAGGCTGCTTTTCCCATTACCTCAACGTGAGCAGAAGGCAGTAGGGACTCGGGTGCAGGGAGCAGAGAAATCTGAAAGCAGGGGTTTTAATCAGTATGGGGAAATGATCAACAAGGCTTCAAGAAACCACCAGAATTTCAAGAAACAGCATTTGCTCACTTTTATGCCCCTTCTCCTTAGTTTCTTTTTCTATTTTAATTAACAGTTTTTTAAATATGAATCAAATTAGTACAAACATCCATCAAGCATTTTAATAGTTTCTACAGCCTCTTTTAACTCTGTTATTATGTCCCACTAGGAAAACAGACCCAAGTAATCACAGTTTTATTGAGCTCCACCATTTCCCCCCCCACCTCTTTCTACAGGACGGGGCAGAAACTTCATTTTGGACAAGGAACTGGGATATATTCAGTGCAAAACCAACAAGGTGGGGCGCTTTTTTTATTGTATAAAATATATTATTTGATCATAAAGGCTGTTTTCTTTTCCTGGTTTTTACAGAGTCTGCGTTTTAAGTGGATTGTAACTATCCACCAGGGATCCCCGTAAGAAACTCTTTCACAGAACCAGGGGGGAAGCAGTAAATGTTAAAGCATTTCAAATGAACAGGATGCTTTTTCTGCTGATGCCAGCTTTGGGGTTCAGGCACAGGCCAAGGAGCTGGAGACACAATGTTCTTTACCAGAGTCAGTCTGACCTGCTCCCGAGCTGGAAGGCTCCACAAGGAAATAAAGAACAGTTTTTTCAAGAGAACTTTTAAAATCTCCTTTCTTTCTTTCTTTTTCTCTCTTTTTTTTTTTTTTTTTGGAGGGTGGTGGTTTTCCCTCCAGTTCATATTTGATCCTTCTAAAGAAGAGCTGGACTTTTCAGCTGTCCATGAACACCCAGCCCAGCCCACACACCCACCCTGCTTTCCTTCATGCTCAGCCTGTCCTGGGGTGAGGTCAGCTCCCAACATCTCCTGTATTTAGGGCAGCATTCAACACACAAAGCAAAATCATGGAATCATGGAATGGTCTGGCTTGGAAGGGACCTTAAATCCCACCCATCTCATTCCTGCCATGGGCAGGGACACCTCNATCCTGAGCCTGAGGAGAGAAGCCACTAATTCTGCTGGAATTAGGGACAGCAGATCCCATTAATTCACCCACAACGCCACACTGGGGCCAGTCCTGCCCAGCCTTCCCTTTCTCCTCACACTCCCTGTGTCCAGAACCTCTTCCTCTTGGAAGAACAGCCTTTCCTGGTGAAAAAGGACTGGGAATACACCTTCTCCTTGTGTTAAACAACTTCTCTCCCCCCAGGCTGTGCCCCAGCTCCTCAAAAGCCGTGACAGGTCCTGTGCTGTGTCCTTTACACACTGCACCCTCTCCCGGGGGGGAACCACAGCTGCCTCACCACTTTTTACACATCCTCTGCGTTCACAGATCCATCTGCTATCTCACTTGTGGAGTTATACTGCACCCACAGGACAGGAATTCCATGCTTTGGGGCACAAAGGAGCCCTCACATCAGGATTATCCCAAGAGTGGCCACAGCAGTCCTGTGTTCATGACTGCTTGGGGATCATATTCTGTTCCCTGAGAGCTGGGAGCACTGCAAGGACCCTGGAGCTCACACTGCCTCCACCTGAGCTCCTGGGGTGCTTTACCCAGCTGGCTGCTGGGTTAAAAATCCTATTTTTGAGGAACTGTGAGCGAGATTTCCCACTGAATTAACGCCATCATCACCAGAGATGTCACAGAGGTGAAAACCCTTCCAGAGGTGATTCCTCTGTTTCCCTGAGAGCATTCCTGAGGACACACAGCGTGCTGTGGATTTATCATTCCGATAA
Organism: Rhipidura dahli; assembly: GCA_013399225.1. Classification (NCBI taxonomy): domain Eukaryota; kingdom Metazoa; phylum Chordata; class Aves; order Passeriformes; family Rhipiduridae; genus Rhipidura; species Rhipidura dahli. Next base: position 9,356 of record VXAC01008567.1, read on the forward strand.
ATATGGGCATTTATCATTCAGATAAATGTGTGAATTTATCATTCAGATAAATAATGGCATTTCTGGCTGCAGCTGCTGAAGGCAGCACGTGAACTGCAGGGCCTGGAGGGCACCCACAGGGCTGTGCAGCTGAGGGATTAATGCAAAAATCAATGACCTGCAGCACTTCCAACAAACAGAATCAGCACTGATTAGATCTGTCCCGAGCTCTCAAGTGCACAATGGATCACACTGGTAATTCAAGTTAATATTGCCCAGGTGCTGAGCTATTCAATACCACTTGTTCCTCCTCCCAGAAGCCTCCAGGCTGCTGCTTTTCTGAAGCCCTTCTGGTGATGCAAAGATGGGAGTTCTGGTATCTCACTTGCTTCAGCTATTTAATAACCTGCCTATGTTTTTCCACACATCAAATAAATGAAGTGGAATACAAAATGGAACATCTGTTTCTTTCTCTGGTTAACATTAGAGGCTTAGATTCCAAACAAATACATTTAGGAAGTTGGTGAGGGTTTTTTTTAGGAATTTGTTAGGCTGAACACAGCTAATCAAGGCAGCAAAAATCTTGTGTATTTCCAGAACGACCTCTTTGTTTGACCTCAAAATTGTGTATATTATTGTAAGTTTCTGCACATGCAAAACCTAGATGATGAAAGTCCCAGTTTCCTTTGCTTCTCTCTTCCTTTCCTTTAGTTAAACTCCTCAAAAAGCAAATGCCTGTTTGGGAAACACAGCACAGAAAGGGCTTTGGAGGAATGTTTTTCACATAAATAAATGTTCCTCAGCCATCAGCAGCTGGAAGGTGTGAAACATCCCTGAGAGGGCACCACTGTTACATTTGGATTGAGTATTAATCCACCAACTTCACCTCGTTTCGGGCTGATTAATCCCCAATAAATCAGTCAGAAGCATTGATCATTTTTTTGCTGAATACTGCAGTTAATAATGGATTAACCAAAAGTTCCAGCACTCAGCCTACTATTTTTTCCCCCTCTTCATTTTTCCAACTGGCAGGAGATCAAGGTTTCGAAAACTAATGAATAGAAGTGGGAAAATATTTCATTTCTTTTGGATGTATTGAATAAAAATAAAATGAGGGAAGGTGAACATTCTAAAGACAGATAGAGGGATAACCACAGTTCCAGCAGATGGAATTGCCCAAAGTTTTCTTTCAAGTATTCCCTGGATTTTTGGTTACCTTCCTCCAAAAACCCAGAAGTATCCTTAATTTTAGTCTTTTACTCAAATTTACAGTTTGGGATACAGCTGCATCCTGATGCAGAAGACATTTCTCCTGGAGAATTTGATGGAAAACAAATTAAATAGACACAGAAACATTCCCAGAGGCAAGGCCACGTTGGAAATTTGGGGTTTTTTTTACTTCTACTGTCTCCTGTCACAGCAACTCCATCCTCTAAAATCAATTCCCAGGATTCAGTTGTGTCTCCAGCTCTTGTTTTCTGAACTGCCAAGTGCGAGCACTTTTAATCATCTTTTTCCTTCAACTCTGCTGTCAGGAAAATCACAATCCTCTCTGGATCACAAGGATTTCAGGAAAACTACGATCACAATTTCAGGAGAACCACACTCCTGTCTGGATCACAATTTTAGGAGAACCACACTTTTCCATGGATCACAATTTCAGGGAAACCACACTCCTCTCTGGATCACAGTTTCAGAACTATTCTCTGGATCACAAGGATTTCAGGAAAACTACACTTCCCTGTGGATCACAATTCCAGGAGAATTATACTCTTCTCTAAATCACAATTTCAGGAGAATTAGACTCCTCTCTGGATCACAGTTTCAGGAGAACCAGACTCCTGTCTGGATCACAGTTTCAGAACTACACTCTTCTCTGGATCACAAGGGTTTCAGGGAAACCACACTTCCCTCTGGATCACAATTTCAGGAACACCACACTCCTGTCTGGATCACAATTTCAGGATAACTACACTTCTCCCTGGATCAAAATTTCAGGAGAACCACACTTCCCTGTGGATCACAACTTCAGCAGACTGCCACTCCTCTCAGGATCACACTTTCAGAACCACACTCCTCTCTGGATCACAAGGATTTCAGGAAAACTATACTTCCCTCTGGATCACAATTTCAGAACTAGACTCCTCCCTGGATCATAATTTCAGGAAAACTACACTCCTGTCTGGATCCCAACCACCTCCAGCCCATAATCTGGAAAGCAGCAGCAGCAAGGAAACCTCCTGCAGCAGCAGCCAGCTGCTTGGACAGGCGATCCCATGGAATTCCAGGAGCTTGGGCAAGTTTCCACGTGATGGACTAGGAAGTCAGCAGGTTTTTTTCCAGAATTAGTTGTCTATTCTGGGCACTGCTAACACAGAGCAGGGCTTCGAAAGTGCAACAAAAGACAAACAAGCACTGAATGAATGTTTTAGGGGCTGCAAACCAGCAATGGGACTCAATGGTTATTGCAGAGGGTCACAATTGGCCATTTAAAAATATTTAAGGTGTTAAAAAGGGACTGGTTTAGTTAGGGGAAAAGAAAAAAAAAAAAAAAGCCAACCAGAAAATTTAGCACAGACACCAAAGGAAGCTTCCTGAGCTTGAAATCCTTGTGGCTGTGCAAATCCTCCCCCTTTATCCCATTGCATGCCCGGTGCTGGACAGGACACAGCAGCAAAGCTGTGAGCCAGCATTAATGAATTCCCAGTGCTCCTCCCACACTGCTGATCCAACAGCACCATCTAGGCACAAACCCGGGAACACGGACAGCTGCCAGCTCAGCATCGAGCTTGGGAGCTGCTGCACCAACAGCACAACCAACCTGGAGCCTTTCCCTGTCTCCAAACTGTTCTCCAGAGGCCGAGTTTCTCCAAGCAGTCAGATTTCCCCCCGGGATGAGCTCATGGCAAGCAGGCAGAGGTGTTGCAGTGATCACAGGGACCACGAGAAGCACATTTATAACAAATGGGTGCTATTCAGCAAGCTGGGTAAAGCTAAACTGCTCCTCACAGACTCTGGGCACCAATCTAAAGGTGCTTTCCTCTTTTTTAGAAGGATTTGGTTCTTTATCCACTGAGCCATCCCAGAGGAATTTGGGCTGGAAGGGACCTTAAAGCTTATTTAGTCCCACCCCTGCTGTGGGCAGGGACACCTTCCACTGTCCCAGGCTGCTCCCAGCCCTGTCCAGCCTGGCCTTGGACACTTCCAGGGATCCAGGGGCAGCCACAGCTGCTCTGGGAATTCCATTCCAGGCCCTCCCCACCCTCCCAGGGAAGGATTCCTTCCCAATATCCCACCTAACCCTACCTGGGCTCATCAAGCACAGCCCTTGCCATCCATGAAAGGAAGTCACTGATCGCAGCCAATCCCAAACTCCAGAAAGGAGGATACTCCCCCAAGAGTCAGATCTGCCATCGCAACTTTCTCAACGTGCTGGGAAGGACAGGAGAGCAAAAACAGGCAGACAAGAGGTCCAGGCTTCACTGGTTTCACAGAGCTCTGTCAACAACTGGGCTCAACCACTACAGACCATTCCTAAAAAGAACACAGGTAGGAAAACCCTAAAAAAACCTTATTAATTCTAACAAGAGTGAATGCAATTCTTCATCTGAATTAAAAGAAATGTGATTGGAAGATATGAGAGTTCATGAAATGCATTCAACTCCCCCAAACATCACACACCTGTCTAATTTTATGAGACTTTTATCACTGCAGTGCCTCTCCCCAGCACATCCAACTGGATTTAGAAACCTTCCACAGGGCCAAGGGAGCAGGAAAGTCCATCCTGATGTTCTGCCTTTTGCTGCTTCTCACACCAGGGCCTCTGCAAAGCCAGAGCTCTCCTTTGTAACAGGAAGACACTGAAATATGAGGGGTTCAACCTTTTGCTTCTGGTTTGAGATCACTGCCAGATCCTTCCCACACACTTCACAAGTGATCAAAACCACAAAAAAAACCACCCTACAAAACCCAGCAAAAACAAAACTTACCTTCCCTTTCTCAGCTGTGGAAAAAAATCCCATAAGCAAGACAAGATATGACAGAGAAAAGCTTGATCACCAACGGAATAAAACACATTTAAAGCGAACTAAAAGGTCACAGTTGCAACATTTAATCTCCCTGTCCTTTGAAGGCCATTGCCACCTCACCCTGTCTGTGGTCTGGGATGATTTCTGGGATGCCTCATAATCCTTCTTTGTTTCTAGGATCTTTTTCACCAGTCCACCTGTTGAAAAATCAAGATTTTTCTAAGCATTGATGGCCACTAAACAGTTTTAAACATTCAGACAATAAAACAAACCCCAATTGCTTTGGTTTTTTAAATGCAGACTTAATTAATTTTTTATGCCCTTTTTTTCATTTTTAGAGCAACATGATCAGCATTTTATTTGGTATTTTAAACACTGACACCCAAGGTGTTTGTTACTTGACCTTTTTCCTCCCAAGCTTTTCTAGAACTTGTCCTTAAAGCCAACCTCGTATCCCAGAGCTGACAAGCTGTACCTGACACTTGAAGAAACATTAATTTATGAGCTTTAGGCAGAATTTTAAATCCTGCTGACGTTGAGGATGCTTAGAAAGCATGTCCTTAACACAGTTGTAAATGCAGCTGCACAGGAAAACAAGCCTGGGTAAATAAGTTGTTTTTCCTGCAAGCATTGCAAACCCCTTCTCTCAGGAGGGATTTTACTGCTTTGTTCAGCATTTTAAATTGGTTGAAATTTAAGTTTGGTTGAAATGCAGGGCTCGATTCTAGATCTGTGCAAATGCAGAGAAAAGCCAACCTACCATGCTTCTGGTCCTCCAGCAGCTCCACTTCTGGCTCCTACACAGGCAGCAAGAGAGCTTTAGTTGCAAAAAGATGGCATTGCTGGAATATGGATCTATTCAAAAATATTCAACTGGAGGATACTTCAACAAGGCAGGGAGTCATGGAATGGTTTGGGTGGGAAAGGACCTTAAAGCTCATCCCATGGGCAGGGACACCTCCCACTGTCCCAGGCTGCTCCCAGCCCCAATGTCCAGCCTGGCCTTGGGCACTGCCAGAGATTCAGGGGCAGCCACAGCTTCTCTTGGAAATCCATTCCAGACCCTCCCCACCTTCACAGGGAAGAATCCCTTCCCAATATCCTATCCATCCCTGCCTTCTGGCAGTGGGAAGCCATTCCCTGTGTCCTGTCCCTCCAGCCCTTGTCCCCAGCCCCTTTAGGCCCTGCAAGGGGCTCTGAGCTCTCCCTGGAGCCTTCTCCTCTCCAGGCTGGACATTCCAAAGCAAGCATGGAAAAAGGTTCAGTAAGTTGCAACAGGAGCAGACCTTTAGCATCTCTGGCAGGGGCCCTGCTGCCTCCACCAGGAACTGCTCATCCTCCTCGTCAGACACCTGCTGCTCCCTGATCACGTTCGGGGCAGTTTTAGCACTGCTGCTCCTGTCAGGGACACAAGGGAAAATGGGAATGAATGGAAACACTGAGATCTCCCCAGAATTAACTCAACTCAACTAAAAGCCATCAAAAGATCACAGAAACACTGAGGCTGGAAAAGCTCTCCAAATGCAAGCTGTGAGCAATCCCCACCCGAAGCACCGAGTGCCACGTCCGGGTGCTCCTTGGACACTCCAGGGATGGGGACTCCACATGTCCCTGATGCCCTGAGAGGCCTCCTAGAAACAGAACCCAGACAGGAGTAAGGGAATAAAGGTGGGGATTTATTGGAAGGCCTTCAAAGGTACCCCTGGGGAGCCAGAGGCTGCTGCCCAGATGGGCCCCGAGATGGACCCTGAGAGGCCACAAGTTCTTCCCACTTTTATGGGTTTGGTTCATTTGCATCTCAGGGTTCATTCTCCAATTAAAGCTGCAGTTAATGATGTCATTTCCCCAAGCTTGCCCCACCTTTAGAAGCTTTTGGTTTATACTTTTGGGCCTAGGACGGTCTGGGTGTCCTTGGAGAGCAGCCTGGAGAGGCTTTGTTGTGTGTGCCCAGCACAGAGAGCAGAAGTGAACAGGCTGCAGGAAACTCCAGAGTTACACACTGGGCAGAGCAGGGTTTGAAACATATAAAAGTTACACCCTAAGGCATCATGCCCACCATGAGGTGACCACCCCAAACTGGTGATGCCCAGAGGAGCTGGAAGGGTGTGCTCTGAGCACACTGAGCTCTGCATCCCCCACCCTGCTCACCTTTCTGGGACCAAGAGCTCAGCGCTCTCCTGGCGTTTCACTCGCGGAGGCGCCGGCCTCGCGCTGCCGGGCCGGGGAATCCGTCTGCAGTCACAGTGGGAATGGGGAAAAGGGACAGCTTTAAAAGGGAGAACTTCAACAAGTCACACAACAACGGCAGCCTTGGCTGAGCACACCCAAATTTCAATTCTGAAAATTCAGTTGGGGTTTAAAAAGCGAAGACACCCATGATGGAATGCACAGAGGAAATGCAATGTTCTCCTCCAGCATCCCTCTTTTTAATAACATTACCTGGAAGCAGTTCATGGATTAAGAAAAGAAAGGATAAAAACACACCTTGGGGCAGGCTGAGGAGGGGGGTCAGGAGGTGCTTCCCCATTTTCAGGCTTTTCAGGAGCCACGTTCTCCGCTTCTCTTTCTATTAAACAAAACAAAACTGGGGCTCAGCTGGCGAGGACAACCTCATTTTTTTAATGACAGTATTCTGAACCTTAGCACTGCTCTGAATAAAACACTTAAATTTCTCTATTTTCCTAAGTTTCTTAACGTTGTGAAATTCCCTCCTCTGCAAAAATGACATCACCTCACTCAATTCCATTGTTTCCCTTAACCTCTTCTTTTCCCCTGCTGGGATTCTTGGTTGAGAATTCAACCTGCTGGGATCTGGGTTGAGATTCTTGGTGGCTATTCCTTGAGTGAAGTCTACTCACAGCATTTAAACTCAGCCCAATTCTGTTTAAAAAATCTACAGTGCATCATATGAAGGGCAAAAAAAGCATTAGAGAAGAGCTGGATTTATTAAAAAGCACTTTTTTCTGTTAGAAGTTAACTGTGTTTGATGCTGGTCTTTTGTCATTGTCTGGCAAATTAATTTGGAAATAACAAATACATTGACTTTTCAGAAAAGTTCTATTTATTCTGATCAAGTTAGGCATGAAGCACACAGCAGGAATTACATCCAGAACCTGGGAACATCTCCCCGGGCCAGGAAAATTGGGATACAGAGCCTCAGTGCTCTGCATCAAAATGTAAGTGAAGCAGCCAGAAATAGTGCTCTGAAATATCCAGGAAAATCAGTTTATTTCAGCTAATAAACATGTTTTATAATCCTGGGCTCACAGAATGGCTTGGGTTGGAAGGGACCTTAAAGGTCCTGAACCTTAAAAATGAAGGGTTTACAGTGCCCTGGTGAACAAAGCTGAAAATCAAGATCAGCCAATAAAATAAAGGTTGAACTGGATGATAAAGGTCAGGAGTTGAGCATTCTGGAGGTCTTCTCCAACCTTTATTCTTTTTCTGATCTGGAATATTTGGTTCTTGCAGCCCCAGGGGATCCAACCCAAATCACTGGGGGTGTTCCCCTTACACCCAAATTTATATCCCATTCCGGATGCATTCCACAGCTCCAAGAGATGAAAGGGAATTAGCATGGAAGTTCTCCCAGCAGGGGAAGGTCACACAAATGCCTGGGCCATGCATCCACATTTCATCAGGCTGCCACAGCCACGAGGCCCCAGAAGCCAGAGTGGGCTGGGAACACTTCCCACATCCATGGGATCCATCCTCCCAACCAGCTCAAGCATCTGGAGCTTTTTGCTGCAATTCCAGCTCCTCCTCCTACATTTTGCTTCCATGGATGCTGGAGCTGGACACAAACCCATGTCTTGGGAGCCCTATACAGCTTGTGGGGGGGAAATGGAAAAGAAAGAAGGCAGGGATGGAATTTTCCTCTGGAATCCTGTAAAATGCAAACACTGAGACTCCCACATAGTTGCACCAAAAGGCAACGTGCAGAGATTCACTTCTCACAGAGAACAAGGCACCCAGGGATTCAGAGCAGCATTCTCCTTGGGACAAATTTTGCCTCTTGGAAAACAGAAGAACAGGGAAAAGAAAACAGAAGTAATTTCTTTATCAGGGGAGGGACATTTTCCACAGGAGAACGTGAATCAGATGCGATTAAAACACACAGCAGCAGCTGCATCAAGCACAAATCACCCTCTTTACATCATTTATGTGCAAGGGTTTGACCCCAAACACTGCAGCTGGGCTTTCCCTGGCAGTCCCAGGTGAAGTTTCCCCACCTTTGTGTCTCTCTGCAGGGCCTGGCTCGTTCTTCTCCTGCGCTTCAGCAGCGCCATCCTCTGCGATCCCGTCTGCCGCGCTCCTCGAGTCCCCAGCCCCTGCAGCAAACCAGTTTATGGGCACGTGAAACCCAAGAGGCAGTAAAAATTCACAATCAAAAGGCAGGCTAAATACCTGCTAGGATTTGCTTCTGGCTTAATAAACCCTCTTCAGTGTCAATAAATCACACTCAAGGTGCACCAAGACTTTTTCAATGAGTGCTGAGTGAACTCCTGAAAGCGGAAATATTCAGCATAAATCTCTCATTTATCTGCCCATGGAGAAGAGATATTCCCTCCTGTTGTACACTGATTTATTCCCAATTAATATTGGCTAAAACAGAAACCTCTGATCATCACCAGTGTGCAACATGGATCAGCACAGCTCCAGAAAGTTTTCCCGTCCTCTGGATTATCCACCTGTGGCAGCTCCACTGTGTCAGAACAAAAAGAGGGGTAATGCCCCAAAATATTCCTGGCTCTGGTAAACTAAAATTTGAGTGCTGCTTCAGGAAAAGAGGAGTATTTTGTTATATAAATATTTAAATATAAAACACACATTATAATTTATAACTATAAAATTTATGAATCATTATGATATTTATAATAATAAACATATCAATAGTATAATGATATAATGGTATGTTATTATAATACAATAATATATTATAATAATACTACAATATTATATTATATTTATATAAATATAAATTTTTAAAATGCAAAGATACATTAATACATTAATATTTTATTAAAATATAAACATATATTAA